>JARQOC010000009.1:113883953-114433059 GCA_033576535.1 Allobates femoralis | reverse complement strand
AATCTGCAGGGGGTTGAATACTACTTGTAGGCACTGTATGTAGATTACCTTTTGTGACAAACAGGATCTGCCTTTAATATCACCACATAGGATGTGTATTATCCAAGAGGCTGGAGGGCCAATATCCATTTAGAGTGTTATCTGATAGCTTCCCACACTGAAATGCAAGAATGGACATCTTCTGATATGGTAATTAACCATGACAGGAGCTGAACGGATTTCCATCAGATATAGCTGATGTGGTCAATGTTATACTAGAATATGAAGGGACATTAATTACGGCCTATTACAAGAATGTGGGCATAAATATAGATATATACACATACATACCCACAAAGAAAGAGATATATTTATGTGTCATATTAATTATTAATTATACCATCACTTCCCCCTCAACATTCCCACTTTTGTCGGAAAATACAACAATAAAATGAGTGGGATGTGTAGGATATATTTGCCTACTCAATCCTATCATCAATAACCGTTCAGGATGGAATAAAGTAAAATTTGCCACTTAGGTATCTAGACATCACTAGGGATGAGCGAGTATGCTTGTCACTACTCGGTACTCGCACGAATATCTCGGTACTCGGGGTCCTCAGCGAGTACCGAGTAATCTCGCGATGCTCTTGCTATGCTCAGGGTCCACCTCCCTGCATGTTGGCGCTCTTTACAGAGCCAGCCCGCATGCAGGGATTGGCTGACAGACACTGTAATACCACAGCCATGTTGGTTGTGGTATTACAGTGATTGGCTGGCCGCACAGTGTCATCAGGTCTTTATAAGACCTGACCGCGCTGTGCTCGTTACTCTGCTCCCTCCACAGACAGTTCAGTGTAGGGAGAGCTGCTGCTGATTGAGGGACAGATTTGTGACCTTTCAGCTAGTGTAGGCGCAGGGCTGCCAGTCTAATTACCACAACAGTCCATCTGAGGACTACTAGAGGTGTATACAGGCCAGTATACCAGCCTGCATCACATCTGGGCCTGGTGTACACACTGGAAATCTCATCCATCCATCCCAAAACAGTGCTGTTACGGATTAATTTAGGTGGTCTATAGGCAGGAGAAGGTTTTAGCGCAAATTAGGATACGCCAAAAGAATCGCTATTCTCGTCAGAGTTTGTGTCTGACCAGTCCACCTGCAGGGCCTTAATCTCTAATCTCAGTGTCGTGCTAAAAACCAAAACTTGTCGGCATTCATTTAGCATCTTAGTGCAGTTGCAGTAGGTTGCAGCGTAAATTAGGATACACCAAAAAACTCGCTATTCTCATCAGCGTTTGTGTCTGACCAGTCCAACTGCAGGGCCTTAACCTCTAATATCAGTGTCGTGCTAAAACCCAAATCTTGTAAGAAAAAAGAGAAGGAGCGCAAATGTGAAGCACCTCAGAGTTAAACCGTATTACAAGGAAAGCGGGGTTTCCACTCACCTTACGGAGTTGTACTGGCTGGGTACAACTCCAGTGATAGCCTCCTGTGTAGAAATACCAGCAGGGCGTCCCCGAGACAATCCTCGTGCCAGGGAGAGAGCGGTGTCACTTCCAACCGGTCATGTGATACAAAACGGTGACATCAGAAAGGTCCTAGTAGTCCTCCAGACTCGGATAATCAGGTCCTTTAGTAAGCGATGCCTCTCTTCCAAAGCTGCTGAACCGCACATGCCCTCGGAAGGGAGAGAAGTGCACAGGAAAAAAAATAGTTGCGGTTCTGATAGCGCTAAGGAAGGAGGGCAAGGAAAATTATTGTAGTGAACAGACCTTTATTACAAACACAGTCCCTCAAACTCCACTACGCGTTTCGACGTTACCGTCTTCATCAGGTGGAAAAAACAAATCTTGTCTGCATTAATTTAACATTTGTGTGCGCCAGAAGTAGGTTGTAGCATAAATTAGGATACGCCAAAAGACTCGCGATTCTCATCAGTGTTTGTGTCTGACCAGTCCACCTGCAGGGCCCTAATCTCTAATCTCTGTGTCGTGCTAAAAACCAAATCTTGTCTGCACTCATTTAGCATCTTAGTGCAGCTGCAGTAGGTTGCAGCGTAAATTAGGATACGCCAAAAAACTCGCTATTCTCGTCAATGTTTGTGTCTGACCAGTCCACCTGCAGGGCCTTAATCTCTAATCTCAGTGTCTTGTTAAAAACAAATCTTGTCTGCATTCATTTAGCATCTTAGTGCAGCTGCAGTAGGTTGCAGCGTAAATTAGGATACGCCAAGAGACTCGCTATTCTTATAGCGTTTCTGTCTGACCAGTCCACCTGCAGGGCCTTAATCTGTTATCTCAGTGTCCAGCTAAAAAACAAAATCTTGGCTGCATCATTTAGCATGTTAGTGCAGCTGCAGTAGTTTGCAGCGTAAGTTAGGATACGCCAAAAACTCGCTATTTTCGTCAGCGTTTGTGTCTGACCAGTCCACCTGCAGGGCCTTAATCTCTAATCTCAGTGTCGTGCTAAAAAACAAATCTTGTCTGCAATCATTTAGCATCTTAGTGCAGCTGCAGTAGGTTGCAGCGTAAATTAGGATACGCCAAAAGACTCGCTATTCTCGTCAGCTTTTGTATCTGACCAGTCCACCTGCAGGGCCTTAATCTCTAATCTCAGTGTCGTGCTAAAAAACAAATCTTGTCTGCAATCATTTAGCATCTTAGTGCAGCTGCAGTAGTTTGCAGCGTAAGTTAGGATACGCCAAAAACTCGCTATTTTCGTCAGCGTTTGTGTCTGACCAGTCCACCTGCAGGGCCTTAATCTTAATCTCAGTGTCGTGCTAAAAACCAAACTCTTGTCTGCATTCATTTAACATTTGTGTGCGCCATGAGTAGGTTTGTAGCATAAATTAGGAAAAGACTCGCTATTCTCGTCAGCGTTTGTGTCTGACCAGTCCACCTGCAGGGCCTTAATCTGTTTTCTCAGTGTCGTGCTAAAAAACAATCTTGTCTGCACTCATTTAGCATCTTAGTGTAGCTGCAGTATGTTGCAGCGTAAATTAGGATACGCCAAAAGACTCGCTATTCTCATCAGCGTTTGTGTCTGACCAGTCCAACTGCAGGGCCTTAATCTGTTTTCTCAGTGTCCAGCTAAAAACAAACTCTTGTCTGCATTCATTTAACATTTGTGTGCGCCAGGAGTAGGTTTGTAGAGTTAATTAGGATACGCCAAAAGACTCGCTATTCTCGTCAGCGTTTGTGTCTGACCAGTCCACCTGCAGGGCCTTAATCTTATCTCAGTGTCCAGCTAAAAACCAACTCTTGTCTGCATTCATTTAACATTTGTGTGCGCCGGATTAGGTTGTAGCATAAATTAGGATACGCCAAAAGACTCGCTATTCTTGTCAGCGTTTGTGTCTAACCAGTCTATCTGCAGGGCCTTAATCTCTAATCTCAGTGTCATGCTAAAAAACAATCTTGTCTGCATTCATTTAACATTTGTGTGCACCATGAGTAGTTTGTAGCATAAATTAGGAAAAGACTCGCTATTCTCGTCAGCGTTTGTGTCTGACCAGTCTAACTGCAGGGCCTTAATCTCTAACCTCAGTGTTGTGCTAAAAAACAAATCTTGACTGCACTCATTTAGCATCCTAGTGCAGCTGCAATAGGTTGCAGCGTAAATTAGTATACGCCAAAAGACTCGCTATTCTCGTCAGCGTTTGTGTCTGACCAATCCACCTGCAGGGCCTTAACCTCTAATCTCAGTGTCGTGCTAAAAAACAAATCTTGTCTGCACTCATTTAGCATCTTAGTGCAGCTGCAGTAGGTTGCAGCGTAAATTAGGATACGCCAAAAGACTCGGTATTCTCATCAGCGTTTGTGTCTGACCAGTCCACCTGCAGGGCCTTAATCTGTTTTCTCAGTGTCGTGCTAAAAAACAAATCTTGTCTGCACTCATTTAGCATCTTTGTGTAGCTGCAGTATGTTGCAGCGTAAATTAGGATACGCCAAAAGACTCGCTATTCTCATCAGCGTTTGTGTCTGACCAGTCCAACTGCAGGGCCTTAATCTGTTTTCTCAGTGTCCAGCTAAAAACGAACTCTTGTCTGCATTCATTTAACATTTGTGTGCGCCAGGAGTAGGTTGTAGAGTTAATTAGGATACGCCAAAAGACTCGCTATTCTCGGCAGCATTTGTGTCTGACCAGTCCAACTGCAGGGCCTTAATCTGTTTTCTCAGTGTCTTGCTAAAAACCAACTCTTGTCTAAATTCATTTAGCATCTTACTGCTGCTGCAGTAGGTTGCAGCGTAAATTGGATACACGAAAAGACTCGCTATTCTCGTCAGCGTTTGTGTCTGACCAGTCCACCTGCAGGGCCCTAATCTCTAATCTCTGTGTCGTGCTAAAAAACAAACCTTGTCTTCACTCATTTAACATTTTAGTGCAGCTTCAGTAGGTTGCAGCGTAAATTAGGATACGCCAAAAAACTCGCTTTTCTCGTCAGCGTTTGTGTCTGACCAGTCCACCTGCAGGGCCTTAAACTGTTATCTCAGTGTTCAGCTAAAAAACAACTCTTGTCTGCATTCATTCAATATTTGTGTGCGCCAGGAGTAGGATGTAGCGTAAATTAGGATACGCCAAAAGACTCACTATTCTCGTTAGCGTTTGTGTCTGACCAGTCCACCTGCAGGGCCTTAATCTCTAATCTCAGTGTCGTGCTAAAAGCCAAATATTGTCTGCACTCATTTAGAATCTTAGTGCAGCTGCAGTAGGTTGCAGCGTAAATTAGGATACGCCAGAAGACTCGCTATTCTCGTCAGCGTTTGTGTCTGACCAGTCCAACAGCAGGGCCTTAACCTGTTATCCCAGTGTCGTGCTAAAAACCAACTCTTGTCTGCATTCATCTAACATTTGTGTGCGCCAGGAGTAGGTTGTAGCGTTAATTAGGATACGCCAAAAGACTCGCTATTCTCGTCAGTGTTTGTGTCTGACCAGTCCAACTGCAGGGCCTTAATCTGTTTTCTCAGTGTCTTGCTAAAAACCAACTCTTGTCTAAATTCATTTAGCATCTTACTGCTGCTGCAGTAGGTTGCAGCGTAAATTGGATACATGAAAAGACTCGCTATTCTCGTCAGCGTTTGTGTCTGACCAGTCCACCTGCAGGGCCCTAATCTCTAATCTCTGTGTCGTGCTAAAAAACAAATCTTGTCTTCACTCATTTAACATTTTAGTGCAGCTTCAGTAGTTGCAGCGTAAATTAGGATACGCCAAAAAACTCGCTTTTCTCGTCAGCGTTTGTGTCTGACCAGTCCACCTGCAGGGCCTTAAACTGTTATCTCAGTGTTCAGCTAAAAAACAACTCTTGTCTGCATTCATTCAATATTTGTGTGCGCCAGGAGTAGGATGTAGCGTAAATTAGGATACGCCAAAAGACTCACTATTCTCATTAGCGTTTGTGTCTGACCAGTCCACCTGCAGGGCCTTAATCTCTAATCTCAGTGTCGTGCTAAAAGCCAAATATTGTCTGCACTCATTTAGAATCTTAGTGCAGCTGCAGTAGGTTGCAGCGTAAATTAGGATACGCCAAAAGATTCGCTATTCTCGTCAGTGTTTGTGTCTGACAAGTCCAACTTCAGGGCCTTAATCTGTTATCTCAGTGTCCAGCTAAAAAACAACTCTTGTCTGCATTCATTCAACATTTGTGTGCGCCAGGAGTAGGATGTAGCGTAAATTAGGATACGCCAAAAGACTCGCTATTCTCGTCAGCGTTTGTGTCTGACCAGTCCACCTGCAGGGCCTTAATCTGTTATCTCAGTTTCCAGCTTAAAAGCAACTCTTGTCTGCATTCATCTAACATTTGTGTGTGCCAGGAGTAGGCTGTAGCATTAATTAGGATACGCCAAAAGACTCGATATTTTCGTCAGCGTTTGAGTCTGACCAGCCCAACTGCAGGGCCTTAATCTGTTATCTCAGTGTCCAGCTAAAAACCAACTGTTGTCTGCATTCATCTAACACTTGTGTGCGCCAGGAGTAGGTTGTAGCGTAAATTAGAATACGCCAAAAGATTCGCTATTCTCCTCAGCGTTTGTGTCTGACCAGTCCAACTGCAGGGCCTTAATCTCTAAGTCAGTGTCCAGTCTCTAAGTCCAGTGTCAATCTCTAAGTCTCAGTGTCCAGCTAAAAACCATTTCTTGGACTCCTTCATTTAGCTGTATACAGTCAGCACAACATTGAAAATGTGCAAGGCCGGTGTCATGGGACACCGAACTGGACGTGATGGTGGTGCAGGCAGAGGCCGAGGCCATGTGCAAGCTCAAATTGCGCCACGACAAACGCCCACATCATCTCGCTCGACCTTCCTGTCCCAATTTCTAGGGGTCCGCAGCAGTACTCCACTATTAAACCAAGACCAATGTCAACAGGTTGTTAGTTGGATAGCGGATAATGCTTCCAGTCAGTTTGGCGCCATCACAAATACCCTGTCTTCCACACGGTCAAGTGTCAGTAGCCATGAGACTGGACCACACATTCCACACCTTGATACTCCTTCCTCCCACCATGCCGAGTGCCCGACCCCGGACATAACTGATCCCACACTTGGATACTCTGAAAAGCTGTTCACTTATCCATTCGAAGATTCTGGCCTCTCGCCAGCTCCACTTGAAGTGGGTCATGAGGAGATTGTATGTCCCGATGCCCAAATATTTGAGCAGCCACGGTCTCACGAAGACAACGGTGGAAACTTGTCTCAACAAGAGGTGGACGATGATGAGAAACAATTGCCAAAAAGTCAGGAGGAGGACCAGAGTGCGGAAGTGGAAGACAACGTGGTCGATGATTCAGTAACTGACCCAGCCTGGCAGGAGGACATGCAGAGCGAGGACAGCAGTGCACAGGGGGAGTTAGGTGTAGCATCACAACAGGCCGGAAGAAGCAGGGTGGTGTCCACAGGCAGAAGGCAGGCAACCGTTCCTCGGAACAACAACACGAGTGAAGTTGCCAGTACAACTATTAGGTCTTTAGGTCTTCCGAGTCTGGCTGTTTTTTTTTTTTTTTGGTAAATACATTTTTATTTGGTTTTATAACATCAAAGACAAACAGTGTCACAAGACATAGAAACAAGCAAACATAGGAATAGAGCCGAGAAGACTGGATAACATTACTTAACAAGTAAAGGAATGCCTTCTCTATACTCTTGTATTGCAACACCTAGCTAATTGAGCCAATGCAACAAGATATGGGTGTGCATCATTGTAGAAAGACCCTCCAATGGGAAAGTCAAAATAGTTGAAGGATCCCCTCCCGCCTTCTATTCGTGCGGGGGGGAGGAGAAAGAGAACATACATGCTACCTGTCGGGGGTAAGGGGAGGGAGGAGGGGTAAGGGGGAGGGAGGAGGGGGAGAGGGAAGGAGGGGAAGGGGAAGAGAGAGGGAGAAAAGGAAGGGGGGACGTCATAAGTGTAAAGAAGAGAGAAGAAAAGATAAAAGAAAGGAGCAAAAAAAAAAAAGAATAAATAAATAAGTAAATATAACACAAGAATTAGTCGACATCTATCGAAAGCAACGTGGAGCAGGTGTGGAGAAAGAACCCATTCCGAACCAGATGAGCTAAGAAAAGAGCTCCCTAAAATTAGGAGAGTCCCTGAAGAGGATCCACTCGGACCAAACCAGGGTATAGAGAGGCAGAGTTTGCGGGAGTCCAGCAGATACCTTCTTGAGTCGACACAGGGACTCCATCTCCATGTACCACTCGAGGATCGTAGGCGGGGTCTGATCTTTCCAATGGCGTGGGATCATCGTCCGAGCCGCACAGAGAAAGAATCGAAGTATGTCTCTCTTTTGAGCCTTTAACGAACCCGGGAGCAAGGAGAGCATAGCCATCTTAGGTGTTCCTTCGACCCGTCTGCCGGTGACCATAGCATAGTTCCGGAACACCTTCGACCAAAACTTACTGATCAGAGGGCAGTTCCACCAAATGTGGACCAAAGTACCCCCCCGGAACCACAGCGCCAGCATAGGTCAGAGGTGTTGGGGAAGCATCTATGTAGCCTGTCTGGAGTGAGGTACCATCGGAACCGCAGCTTGTAGCATTTTTCTATAGCATCGCAGGAACCGGACGTTTTTTGAGCCGTGTGAAAGCTCTTCACCCAATCGTCCTCAGAGATATCCCGTCCCACATCCCTCTCCCAAGACTTCCTATACTTATGGGTCTCGGTGTCTACGGCTGCAGACAAAATCTGATGGATTGCTGATATCCCCCGAGCTGGGGCCTCCTCACCAGTGAAGATCTCCTCCATAGGGGATAAGCAGATATTCAGTCCTCTAGGAAAGGCCACTGAGGTGAGGAAAGATCGCAACTGGAGGTACTCCCACCACTTCAGTCGTGACCCCAGTTCGGCATTCTGGAGGGTGTCGAATGAGGGTAAGCCGGCTTCCTGCAGAACCTGGCCCACGTGGGTGTCCTCCTGAGCTGACCACAGCAAAAAAACTGAACTAGACATCCCTGGAAGAAAGGCCGGGTTACCAAACAGCGGGGTCAACGAACTCGCCGGCGGCACATCTGGCAAATCTCTCAGGGCCACTCGCCACGCGTCAGCGTTTCCATAGTAAAAGAAGCCAAGCATCCAATTTGGCTGACCGACTGTGGGGGGATCCACTGGAGATTACGCAGCGGCACGTCCAGACCCGACTTTCAATTTGAACCCACTGCTTGGTTGCGGCTCTGAATTTCCAATCCAGAAGTCTCACCAAGACCGTGGAAAGGCAATATCTGTGGAGATCAGGAAGACCCGATCCCCCCTGAACTTCTAGGGGCCGAAAGGACACCGTACCTCACCCTTGGTTTCATACCGTTCCAGATAAACTTAGAGATCAGTGAGCGGAGCGAATGGAAGAATGTGCTGTTGGGCCAAATAGGAACGGCTTGGAAGGTATATAGGAATCTTGGCAATATGTCCATTGTAACAACATGGATTCGACCAAGCCAGGACAGTTTTAGAGGCCTGTACGAACACAGGAGGGCCCCCACCTTGTCAGGCAATGCCCGATGGTTCAGGTGAAAGGCTCTAGAAACGTCATCTAGAAGACATACTCCAAGATAGGACAAATAGCCCTGTTTCCATTTAAATGGAAATTCTCTTTCAGGGAAGAAACCTCTGGAGGTGACAGGGAGACATTCATTGCCTCGGATTTGGCATAATTAACTTTAAAGTTACTAAGGCCTCCAAAGGTCTCAAATTCTTTCAACAAGGTCGGGAATGAGACGGTCGGATTTGTAACGAATAGAAGGACATCATCCGCGAAGAGGGACATGGGTGTTCTCAACCACCATCCCCGATTGTTAGCGTTGTCTTCTAATCGTTTTAGCTAAGTGCTCCATCACAATAGTATAGAACAGGGGAGAGAGTGGGCACCCTTGTCTCGTACCATTTTTCACAAGAAAAGAACCGGACAGGTTCCCATTTATCCTCACTCTGGCGGACGGTCGTGAGTATAATGACTTGATCCCGTTTAGAAATCTATGCCCCAGGCCAATATGCTCCAGTGCCTGCCACAGGAAGCCCAAATGGACCCTGTCAGAGGCCTTTTCTGCATCTATTGACAGCAGACATAGAGGGGACTTCCACACCGTGGCCCTCTCTACAAGGAGGAGGGACCTAATAATGTTTTCCCGCGCCTCTCGGCCTCTAACAAAGCCCACCTGGTCTAGATGGATGATGGAGGGGAGCATCAGGGAGAGCCTGTCAGCCAAAATCTTTGCAAATATCTTGACGTCCACGTTTATCAGAGAAATAGGTCGGTAGCTGGCCGCCTCAGAGGGGTCCTTGTTAGGTTTGGGGATCACACGTATATGCGCCTCCAAATCTTGGGGGGTAAACATATCTCCCTCAAGTACCGCCTGAAACGTCAGGAGCATATGAGGCAGCAAGTCACCGATCAGAGTCTTATAAAATATGGGCGTGAAACTGTCGGGTCCAGCACTCTTGGACATTGGAGTAGCCTTAACTGTCGCCGCCAATTCCTCTTCCATGATATCCCCATCCAAAACGAGAACATCCTCATCTGATAAAGACGGGATCCCAACCTTGGTGATATATGAACGAATTTTAGCCTTCAGGGCTGTTGGTTCCATATCCGAAATTTACCTTTCAGATTATAGAGATCCGAATAGAATACCTGAAAGACTTCAGAGATCTCCTCACTACTATGTACCATTCCATCTGTGGGTAATTTGATGGAGGAAATATAGGCAGGGCCCCTCCTGGGGTGAAGTAACCTAGCCAAGGGTCTTGCGCACGCATTGGCCTTTTTGTAAAAGAATCCCTTCGTCCCTCCCTGTTCCTCAGAAACTGGTCATCCAAATAATTCTTAAGCTCTAGCCTAGCAGTGGCCAAATCTATATGCAGCTCATGGGATATTGATGATTTATGCTTAGTTTCCAGACCGTGGATCCGCGACAACAGTTTGCATATCTTTTCATTCCGGATTTTCTTCAATCTGGCCCCATGTTTAATTAGGGTACCTCTCAAGAGACACTTAAGGGCTTCCCATTTGAATGAGGGAGATGTGGGGTCCGAAGCATGTGAGTGGGTGAACGTTGCTACGTCCACCCTCAGGTCCTCCAGACAGACCGCACTGCTCAGGAGACCACCATTTAATCTCCAAGACCTTTGTTTCCCAGCCAGACCGGGGTCCTCAAAGGAAAGGAAAATGGGGCTATGGTCTGTAAATCAATGTTGTCAATATCAGCTGCCGGTTTTCATGAGAGAACCCCTTGACTGACTAGGAACATGTCAATTCGACTATACAAGCCATGGACCCCGGAGAGGAACGTATAGTCCCGGACAGTAGGGTTGAGGACAATCCACACGTCAACCAGTCTAAGGTCATGTAACAATCTCTGAAGCGCTCTCACTCGTCTCCTCGGGAGCGTACCTCGGCCCGAAGTGGAGTCAACAGCGGGCTCAAGGACAAGTTGAATGGCGCCATTACACCTGGCCCCTGCAAAATCTGCCAATTTTAGTAGGAGAGATCTACAGACCCTCGTCTGCTCCCTGTTCGGGAGATACCAGTTTAAAAGGGTAAGCATGGTATCGGCCACCTTAATCTTAAGGAAAATATAGCGACCCCGACGTCAACCACCTTCTCCATTAGGGTGTACGGAAAGTTATTGTGTAGCGCTATAGAGACTCCCTTGGATCTAGAGTCGGGATTTGAACTATGGATCCAATCCGGAAGAATCTATCGTTTATGGACAGGACGTGGTCTGTTTTGAAGTGTGTTTCCTGTAAGAACACCACTTGCGACCCTCTCCCGTGCAGGTCTGTAAGTACATGAGCCCGCTTCTGGGGTGTATTGAAACCCCGTACATTTATAGAACTCACCTGTAGGGACCCCATGGCAATCAAGTGGCGGAAGGGCCTGCATTGTTACCTTAAGAAAGAAAAAAAAAAAGGGAGAGAGGAGGAGAGGAGGGAAAGGGAGGAGAAAAGGCAAGAAAGGGAATAAAAAAAAGGGGGGGGGAATAACCTCCCAGACGAGCGACTAGACTAAAGAACTATATATACCGAAAAATTAGTGGGGTATAGTCTTAATCAGACACACCAATCTCTTTGCGATGATCGGTATCCCCTGTGAGGAGCGTCCTTTCCACGTAGGGGGGAGAACGTGAGTATGAGCCAACTCAGAGTAGAATCTCTGGGAATAAAATATTCTAGATAATATAAAGAACGACTCGAAGAGCATATGCTCCCCGGCCAGAAACCATTGGTGTGTCTACTCAAGCATAACGAACATAGCAACCTAGCATGTAAAATCATCTGTACATAAAGTTAATAACAGAAAAGCTAGAAAAAAACATCCTGTAACTACACATTAAACCTATGAGGATTGCAGGCAAGGTGTTGATCATTGGCAGACCTGCAGCAGGATGGAACCCTAGGAAAAGACAAGGGAAGAGGAGGGAGGGGGGAAGGAATACCAGGATTAAAGAAGGGAGAGTGATTAAGGGTTAGGGGAGAGGGGGAGGAGGGGAGGGAATAAGGAGAGGGATTAGGGGGGGTGGGAGTGAAGGATGTGAGAGGAAGAGGGGGAGAGTGGGGGAAGGGAAAGGGAGGGAGGGTAAGGGGGGTTCGGCTGCCGCCTCATAAACCTTGAAAAGGGAGAAAAGTCAATGATACAGTAAGTTCGCTAAATCCGGCCCCTGGGGGCCACAGGTGGACATCACCGCCTCCATGACAGAAGTGGCTATAGAAATTCAGGTACCTGTCAATGTCAGTTGCCTGGATGGAGAGAAAGGAGAAAGGCACAATATGGAAAAGGATACAACTTAGGTCTCTCTTGGTCAGCCAGCCTCCGAGTGGTCAGCTTCCCTGAGTCGCCGTCTCCGTGATCTCCCTCCTCCCCTGCCTCTCCTGCGAAGGACCCTCTGGGTGCGTGGAGGGAAAGAGGAGAAGCCATCGGCGAAAGGACCAGGCCTGTCTGGGAACGTGAGGCCCGGGTCTGTAATATCGAGGGAATCAAGGAACCCCCGGAGCTCCATGGGATGTGACATGGAAATTATTTGATTGCCTCGTCGTATCTGAAGACAAATGGATATCCCCAGGAATACGTTAGTTGGTCTTGGCACAAGATGTCCAAAAGGGGCCATAGAGCTCGTCATTTTTGGAGGGTCCTCCTGGATAGGTCGGCCATCAGTTGCAGGCGACTCCCCAGTAGACAGATCTCATTACATCGCCTTGCGGAATTGAGAATCTCCTCTTTAATTTGATATTTATGGAGACGGCATACAACGTCCCTCGGTAGCGCACCGTCAGAAGGGGGGGGGACCCAGGGAACGGTGAGCTCTTTCAAACTCTATAGTTGACTCCACTGGCGTGCTCCGGATAGAGTTGAAGAGACAAGGTTGCTCTCAGGTTCTCCGGTGGAATAGACTCTGGGAGGCCCCTCACCCTGATGTTTTGACACCTCTCACGGTTCTCGAGGTCCTCCATGGAGTCTAAGAAGCTTTCGAACCTAGTCACCTGGGAAGCTACCAAGCCTTCGAGAGACTGGACCCTCCTGGTCAGTGATTCCACTGAGGATTCATTCCGGGAGACCCTGTGGGATACCTCCTGGACTTCCCCCCGTATAGCCATAGTCTCGGACTTTAGTGACGCTTCAAATTTGGAAACGAACTCCATCAACTCCTCTTTAGTTGGGACATTGAGGATACGGGCCCTAAAGGAGTCCCACTCATCACCACTTGGGGCTGGGGTGTCCAAGAAGGCTTCCGGATGCACTGAGGGGGGTCTGCAGCTGAAGGGTCCCAGTCACTTCCACTGCCCAAAAACGTGGGGTCTCTCTTGGTGGGGGTGCTGCTCTTCCCGGTGGGCGGCCCCTGAGATGGTAACACAAGGTACACATGTGGCAGTGTCTCTCCTATTGGTGGCCTCCCCCCGTAATGCATAACTGTCTCCAGGAGGTTAAACTGACCCAGGGGTTCATAGGGGCAGATGGGAACCCCGCTTCCCTACACCCGGCCCACTCCATCTGGCTGTTGAGCCCCATCATGAAGAGAGTCAGTGCTCGCAGCATGGTCCCCCCTCACACCCTCCAGGATCCACTCCTCCATACCTTTGCTGCTGGCAAAGAGCGCAGCAGTCACAGGGCCTCCTGCCTCAGGATACACCTTGGCAGTGGTCACCTGCTCCCCTCCACCTCCGGTCCATGATACATGGCCTCCATTTCTGTTCTCAGGCACGACCAGGCGGTGTGCAGCCCCAGCCTGTGGAGAACGGCGTTCTCCTCCATTCCCCACATCTGCAGCACTCACAGCTTCTGAAGTCGCCGACTCTCCTCCGCCTCTGGTCCACACAGGGTCACTCTCATCTCCGCTCCTAGGTAGGACAGGACTGTGCATAGCTCCAGGGTGCACAGAGCAGCACACTCTTCCACTACTTCTGTCCTCAGTGTGCACGAGGGGAGGGGCAGGGTCCTCCATGTTTAGTGCAGCCACTGCTCCCTGGTGCCTGCCAGAGCTCCGGAGATAGTGAGATATCCTGCCCTCCTGGTGGTCCAGGGGTCTGGTACTGATGGCAGATCGTCACTCTATCCTCCTTACTGACATGTGGTGACATTTCAGCTAAGTTGCAGCTGTTTAGGATGGGTTCTTTAGGCCAGGGAGCAGGAGCTCATGAATCAGCGTCCTTCTTCCCTCATGGCCAGGCACCGCCCCCCAAGTTTGGCTGTTTTTCAAGGTGTCTGCAGATAATTTGAAAAAGGCCGTTTGCAACACTTGCCATGCCAGCATCAGCAGGGGTAGCAAAACTAGCAGCCTGACCACCACCAGCATAATCAGGTACATGTCAGCAAAAGCACCCGACTTTGTGGGATGTACAGCAGAGTCCAGGAACATTGTCTACGGGTGACACCGCTGCGTCTTCCACTGTTGTGCGTGCAAGACAATCCCCTGTCCATACTGCAGGTGAAGATGCCTCCTGTCCTACAGCTGTACTTGCACAAGCAGAAATAGCACCATCGTCAGCCACGTCCTTGTCCCAGTGCAGCGTTCAGTTATCCATACACCAATCTTTGGAACGCAGGCGCAAATACACTGCTAACACCCCACATGCCACAGTTCTAAATGCACAAATTTCACAATTGCTTGCGCTGGAAATGTTGCCTTTTAGGACAGAAGCATTCCGCAACCTGATGGTGGCGGCTGTCCCACGTTACTCGGTCCCCAGCCGCCACTATTTTTCCCTGTGTGCCGTCCCCGCAGTACATAAGCACGTGTCACAAAACGTCATACATGCCCTTAACAACGCAGTTTCAGGCAAGGTCCACCTAACCACGGACACGTGGACAAGTGCTTGTGGGCAGGGACGGTACATCTCGCTAATGGCACACTGGGTTAATATTCTGGAAGCCGGGACCCAGTCTGAGCTTGGGACCGAACACGTCCTTCCGACACCAAGGATTGCAGGCCCTAACTCAGTCAGGGTTTCACCCACAGTGTACAGCTCTGGCACGTCATGCTCCTCAGCCTCCTCCTCCTCCTCTTCCTTCACTTCACCCTCCACACCAGTCCCAAGCTGGAAGCACTGCAGCACTGCCTCGACTAAGCGGCAACAGGCTGTGCTGAAGCTAGTATGCGTAGGTGACAAACCCCACAATGCTGAAGTGTTGTGGACAGCTCTGAAACAGCAGGCCGATGCTGGCTCACACCGCTGATCCTACAGCCAGGCATGGTCATGTGTGACAATGGCCGGAACCTTGTGGCGGCTCTGAGGCGAGGCGAGCTGACACATGTTCCATGCGTGGCCCATGTGCTCAAACCTCGTGGTTCAGCGGTTTATTAAATCCTACCCGGAGCTGTCTGATCTGCTCGTCAAAGTACACCGCCTGTGTGCCCATTTTAGAAAGTCACCTACTGCTTCTGCTGGCCTTGCAGGTTTTCAACGGCGTTTGCAGCTTCCGGCTCACAGATTGGTGTGTGATGTCCCCACGCATTGGAATTCCACACTGCACATGTTGGTCAGGATTTGTGAGCAGAAGAGGGCAGTTGTTGAGTACCAGCATCAACTAGGCCGTCGGTATATGGTTCAAACTCTACACATAAGACCTCAGGAGAGGACATGGATGTCCGACATATGTACCGTCCTCCAAAACTTGAGGACTCCACCAAGATGGTGAGCGGCGATGACGCCATCATTAGCGTCACCATCCCGCTTCTCTTTCTTCTAAAACGCTCTGTGCTCAAAATCAAAGATGATGCATTGCAGGCGGAGCTCGATGACTTGCAGCAAGAAACCATACTGGGTGATTACACACAGCCCAGCCTCATCTCATCCCAACGTGCCTTGGAGGATTATGACGAGGAGGAGGAGGATGAAGAAATAGAGTTACTTTCATATGCTGAATTGACGGTAATACATGCACAATCGTCAGACCGTCGGATGAGCATGGATGGCCAGACGACAGAGGAGAGGAGGAGGAGGATGAGGCCAGCATGGCCAGTCATGCTGTTGGTGAGGACCATGACGTCTTGCCTGTTAACAGTCTGGTGCATATGGCTGACTTTATGTTATGCTGCCTATCTCGTGATCCTCGCGTTATCAACATCTTGGCGGACACTCATTACTGGTTGGTGACACTTTTAGACCCATGCTACAAGGAGAACTTTATTTCTCTTATTTCCGACACGGAGAGGTCTACAAAAATGCTGTAGCACCAGAAGGCTATAGTTGCGGAATTAGTCAAAAAATTCCCTTCTGAAAACGCTAGCGGAAGAGGTCACAATTCGGTGAACAACCAAGGCGTCCGGCCGAGAGAGGCACAAGTCCAATCCAGCAGAGGTAGGGAACGCTCTCAAAGATCTGGGACACTTTTCTCAGCACCTCCCATACCACAGGCCCTAAGGTGCGGGGTAGTGTCACAAGGACTGCAAAGTTTGCCAAGATGCTGAGGGAGTACCTTGCCGATCGTACTAAAGTGCTCCTATATTCCTCTGTGCCTTATAATTATTGGGTATTCAAGCTGGACACGTGGCATGAATTGACTCTCTACGCCTTGGAAGTCCTGGCCTGCCCTGCCGCTAGCGTTTTGTCAGAGCGTGTTTTTAGTGCCGCAGGTGGAATCATTACAGATAAACGCACCCGCCTGTCAACTGAAAATGCTGACAGGCTGACTCTGATCAAGATGAACAAGGGTTGGATTGGCCCTGACTTCACCACACCACCACCAAATGATAGCGGAATTTAAATTTTGTGACGGTAGATTGCCATGCACCTCCGCACACCCACACATCGTACACACTTCATGTCTTTGGCTACTTGCTGTACTGCTCCTCCTTCTCCTCATCCGCCACCATCATATGATCAGTGCGACCATGGTTCATGATGCCACGAAAATAAAATTTTTATACATCATACTTATGATGATGATGATGACCCTAACCGTTCAAAAGTTAGGCATTAGTTTCATGTATGCCCCCCAGGGTAAATGTTTTAGTCCATGCTTACAAAATGGGCATTACAAGTACAGGAGACCAGGGAACAATATTTAGAGGCTCTCCTCCATGTTTCTTTCCAGGGCATTGAAGTGCCTCCCAATTTTTGGCTTCCCTGCCTAGGGAAATACTACAAAATGACCCACTTCCTTATAATGGGCACATTATTTAAAGAGGCCTTCATGTATGTCTCTTCCCAGGGGTATGGGAGTGCCACATAATTTTTGGCTGCCCTGCCAAGGGCAATACCACAAAAGACCCACTTCCTTATAATGGGCACAATATTAAAAGAGGCCCTCATGTACGCCTCCATCCAGGGCATTGAAGTGCCTCCCAAATTTTGGCAGCCCTGCCTAGGGTAATATTACAAATGACCCACTTCCTTATAATGGGCACATTATTTAAAGAGGCCTTCATGTACGTCTCTTCCCAGGGGCATGGGAATGCCACACAATTTTTGGCTTCTCTGCCTAGGGCAATACTACAAAAGACGCACTTCCCTATAGTGGGCGCAATATTAAAAGAGGCCCTCATTCACACTTCTATCCAGGAGCATTGGAGTGCCTCCCAATTTTTGACTGCCCTGCCTAGGGCAATGCTACAAAAGACCCACCTCCTTACAATGGGCACATTATTTAAAGAGGCCTTCATTTACGTCTCTTCCCAGGGGCATGGGAGTGCCACACAATTTTTGGCTGCCCTGCCTAGGGCAATACTACAAAAGACCCACTTCCTTATAATGGGCACATTATTTAAAGAGGCCTTCATGTACGTCTCTTCCCAGGGGCACGGGAGTGCCACACAATTTTTTACTGCCCTGCCTAGGGCAATACTACAAAAGACCCACTTCCTTACAATGGGCACATTATTTAAAGAGGCCATCATTTACTTCTCTTGCCAGGGGTATGGGAGTGCCGCACAATTTTTGACTGCCCTGCCTAGGGCAATGCTACAAAAGACCCACTTCCTTACAATGGGCACATTATTTAAAGAGGCCTTCATTTACGTCTCTTCCCAGGGGCATGGGAGTGCCACACAATTTTTGGCTGCCCTGCCTAGGGCAATACTACAAAAGACCCACTTCCTTACAATGGGCACATTATTTAAAGAGGCCCTCATGGACGTCTCTATCCAGGGGCATCAGACTGCCTCCCAATTTTTGGCTGCCCTGCCTAGGGCAATACTACAAAAGACCCACTTCCTTATAATGGGCACATTATTTAAAAAGGTCTTCATGTACTTCTCTTCCCAGGGGCATGGGAGTGCCACACAATTTTTGGCTGCCCTGCCCTAGGGCAATACTACAAAATACCCACTTCCTTACAATGGGCACATTATTTAAAGAGGCCTTCATGTACATCTCTTTCCAGGGGCATGGGAGTGCCACGCAATTTTTAAAAAAAAAATCTTTAATACAATCCAAAAAACTAACATACACCAACTCTGTCTCACAAGTGGGTATGAGCCCTAATATTTTTCCATGAAAATCCATTTTGGTTTCATTTTGTAACGTTTTCTTGACAGTCCGTAAAAGTGGCGTAATAGTCAGACAACATTGTTCACAGCAGTGACCTTGGAGTCTTAAATGCTTCCAGGGGTCTTCCCCATGCTGTTCCCATGTCATTTGAGCACTGTTCTGATACTTTTGTGATGTTTTAAGGGTTTTTCCATGCTGCCAGGGGTCATGCCAGAAAAATACTCGGGTCTCCCATAGGATAGCATTGGGCTCAGTGCTCGGGCCGAGTACGCGAGTATCTTGGGATGCTCGGCCCGAGCTTCGAGCACTCGAGCATTTTAGTACTCACTCATCTCTAGACATCACCCATCGCCATCACTTCTTCCCTGCCGTTCGCCGTAATCCAGTGTCTCCATCCATAGATTACACCATAGTCACCTTTGTGGATCTTCTTGGTCTCTTTGGTTCAGGAATAAAGTTCTTTATTTGTCAGTACACTTCTGATTTTGTCGTTGCCAATCTCGAGAAACACGCCTAGCCCCAAGTAGTCTTCTTCCAGCTTGACTGCTTAGACTCTAGAGCTACTGCACCTTCGTCTCTTGATTGGCCCACAGAGTTTTCCTGTGTTCACCCCTCTGCCTACCAGTTTTTTTGCTTTTGTTTTTGCAAGTCTGGTGTATAGGGACTGCCGGGGATCACAATCTGTAGCTGGGCCTCACCAGGTGATTTTTTGGAGCACCTTCTTTTTGGGATTAGATCAATCAGGGGATTGCGTTCTTCTTAGCTGAGGCACGACTTTCAGCAGAGACTTCTCCTGCAAGCTTGTTTGAAGTATCTATCGTTAATGTGGTTCTTCCATGGATAGATAGTTGAATCTCTACTAGGCAGGTCAGAGTTTATTGGGTAGGGGATGATATCAGCATACCTAAGTTGACTGTGAGAAGAACGCAGTCCAACCGACCTTCACTCCATCCCCTATGAACGTTACCGACTCAAGGGTTGAAGTAGCAAATACCTTAGGCAATGATGGGGTCTGTCCCTACAGAACCTTACTCTTTACTCATTCATACAAAAAAAAAATAAAAAACCTATATCCCTCCCTCCGCAAACAAATACCATACCAATGTAAAAATGAAACAGTATATAACAATATTACATTTGCCTCCTCATCCCTTAACCATAAATCAAAGTAAAAGCCAAACAAGATATACAGTGCCTACAAGTAGTATTCAACCCCCTGCAGATTTAGGTGGTTTGATAAGATGCCAATAAGTTAGAGCCTTCAAACTGCAAACGAGAATAGGATTTATTAACAGAAGCATAAATCTTACAAACCAAAAAGTTATGTTGCTCAGTTGAATTTTTATAAATGTTAAACATAAAAGTGTGGGTCAATTATTATTCAACCCCTATGTTTAATATTTTGTGGAATAACCCTTGTTTGCAATTACAGCTAATAATCGTCTTTTATAAGACCTGATCAGGCCGGCACATGTCTCTGGAGTTATCTTGGCCCACTCCTCCATGCAGATCTTCTCCAAGTTATCTAGGTTCTTTGGGTGTCTCATGTGGACTTTAAACTTGAGTTCCTTCCACAAGTTTTCAATTGGGTTAAGGTCAGGAGACTGACTAGGCCACTCCAACACCTTGATTTTTTTCCTCTTGAACCAGGCCTTGGTTTTCTTGGCTGTGTGCTTTGGGTCGTTGTCTTGTTGGAAGATGAAATTACGACCCATCTTAAGATCCTTGATGGAGGAGCGGAGGTTCTTGGCCATAATCTCCAGGTAGGCCGTGCTATCCATCTTCCCATGGATGCGGACCAGATGGCCAGGCCCCTTGGCTGAGAAACAGCCCCACAGCATGATGCTGCCACCACCATGCTTGACTGTAGGGATGGTATTCTTGGGGTCGTATGCAGTGCCATCCAGTCTCCAAACGTCACGTGTGTGGTTGGCACCAAAGATCTCGATCTTGGTCTCATCAGACCATAGAACCTTGAACCAGTCTGTCTCAGAGTCCTCCAAGTGATCATGAGCAAACTGTAGACGAGCCTTGACATGACGCTTTGAAAGTAAAGGTACCTTACGGGCTCGTCTGGAACGGAGACCATTGCGGTGGTGTACGTTACTTATGGTATTGACTGAAACCAATGTCCCCACTGCCATGAGATCTTCCCGGAGCTCCTTCCTTGTTGTCCTTGGGTTAGCCTTGACTCTTCGGACAAGCCTGGCCTCGGCACGGGAGGAAACTTTCAAAGGCTGTCCAGGCCGTGGAAGGCTAACAGTAGTTTTATAAGCCTTCCACTTCCGGATGATGCTCCCAACAGTGGAGACAGGTAGGCCCAACTCCTTGGAAAGGGTTTTGTACCCCTTGCCAGCCTTGTGACCCTCCAAGATCTTGTCTCTGATGGCCTTGGAATGCTCCTTTGTCTTTCCCATGTTGACCATGTATGAGTGCTGTTCACAAGTTTGGGGAGGGTCTTAAATAGTCAGAAAAGGCTGGCAAAAGAGATAATTAATCCACACATGTGAAGCTCATTGTTCTTTGTGCCTAAACTACTTCTTAATACTTTAGGGGGACCAAACAGAATTCTGGTGGTTTGAGGGGTTGAATAATAAATGACCCTCTGAATTAACTTTTAACGCTTTAAAAAAAAAAAAAAAAAAAAAAAAAAAAATCTTTTTGGCTGCAGTGCATTTCCCACTTCCAGGCTGATCTACAGTCCAAATGTCACAATGCCAAGTTAATTCTGCATGTGTCAACCAGCTAAATCTGCAGGGGGTTGAATACTACTTGTAGGCACTGTACAATGTTATGAGGTTTCAGGGCGGAGTTGACGTAATGTCCTAAACACTCTTATCTAATATAATATCAAGGTTTCAGGACTTTTAGTGCTAGGTCCTGGACCTTCTTCGGCGGTTAAACTCGTGAAGTTCTGCCTGGTTCTCTTGTATCTGGTGGGCAAGTCTCTTTACTCTCCGGTAAACTAGGCACAGTCCAATGTACATAACAAGAGCAAGAACCAGAAGAACAATCACAGGGTGGATAATGAAGTTAAAAAATGATGTAGCTGTCGGACTATAGCCAAATAAACTTTCCCACCAGGACACCTTAGAGTTGGCATCTAAGGCATTGGTAATCCTCATTATCTTGGTCTGGTCATGCTCAAGCTGAATAGTGGCTTGATTCTCAGCCTCATGGAGATTTCGGAGTATGTCGTCTTCTTTGCTGAAATCTAACAAGAGACGCTTGAGCTCACGACCAAAACCAAGAGGAATCTTTTGCAGCCTCACAGGAGTGTCAGGGCGAATGTCGAGTCTCTTCTCCGGTGTTATCGGGGTCCTCCCCTACTGATTTGCGACATCTAAACCTAAAACGGGACTAAGGGTACAATATGCTCCTGGGAGGAGTATGCCTCTTTCGTTGCAATTAGTGCCATATAAAGAATACGTTACATTTTTCCCTTGGTACCAACACCAATACCCTTGACCCAAATATTTCAGACGAGAGGAGGGTATTGTGTTAGTCTTCATCTCACATGACCCCTCAGAGTCCCAACACTGGTGCCTAAGCACCCTATCTTGACTCCCTTGACAGAGGATAGCATCCTCTTTCCTCCAACATCCCTCTGTATCAAACAGATAAGGATGGCCTCGCTCATAGGTTAGGATGTCTGAGGTGAGCTGTGGATGAAGCACTGTCTGATTGCTAACAACAATTCCTATATTCATGGCACTGTACCTGTGGCACCCCAGGGGTTAATGTGCCACAGTAACATCACACGGGTTCCTTCCCCACAACACACTGACTTACACTAGCACCTCTGGGCCAGGAGGGGGAGCTCAACCAGCTCCCTTATATACTCCAGCTCATGAGGAAGTGAGGAGTTCAGTACGAGACAGTACTGTGAAGAGAGAGAGATTGTGGTGTAAAGGAGCTGCGATAGGCTTCTCCACAATCTGTTGCTCGATTCCAGGCCTAGCTAGGGTCTGAGGAGAGGAGAACTAAACGATAGAGGAACACATCTGGGAGCTTGAGTTCCCTCACCACTCGCCCCAGAAGAGCGCACAAAATGGACACCGGATCCGACACTGTGACTGACACACACAGCACAGTGAACCCAGGAGTGGTGGAGTCTCTAGACCACCACAGTGGCAGAGCAAAGCAACACGGCCGGGTCAGCACCACATAGAAGACAAGTTGCCTAGCCAAGTGGTACCAGCAGAGAAAGAGAGTGAGACAGTGCCAGCAGCTCAGCTAAAAGCAGCAGCAAGGACACACACACACAGCGCAGCACGAGGAAGCTGAGGACCCGGACAGGGTGGGAGCAACCCGGCCCCCCAGTACAGACTCCGTGGACTATAACCTGCAACAACATAGCAGTAAAGCTTTGGAAACTACAAAATGTGAGTGTGTGTTCCTTAATCCGCCTCCACTATCATCCCCTACTATTACATCCATAATAGACCTTACCAACCACTGCCCCGGGGACCTTGCTTCTACCTACGGAGAGCAGTACCATCTAAGCTGCCTAACATCATCCCCGGAGGTTCTGCAGTAGCGGTGGTCCACCATACTGACCACACACCGTGGGTGGCGACACGATAAACTCTATTCCCTGTACATACACCCTTATAAATGCCAGGGCCCGGGACACGGTCCGGATCAGGACCTCCGTGACATCCCCCGCAGCAACACGGTCCGGTACCGAGTACCCCCGTCCCAGTGGTCTCGACATACCCCTTTTTGATATTTCCAGATACAGGTGCCAAAGAAGACGCCGTGCAGGTGAGATTATGGCACCCATGCCATTGAACCAGCCACCAGTTTGTATTGTTGGCTGCAAAGGGGGAGATTAGGGAACTTACTCTTTGTCTGAGGTTCAATGGGAAGTGGCCCTTGTATAGAGAGGACACTATATGCTTTAGGTTGTCAGAGAGTTCACTCTGGACCTGCGTACATGCAAGGGCAAACTGAACTCTGTCTTGCACTTCTACAAGACCTGCAACTAACCTTCTAAACTTCTCTCGTAGATCCGAAGATAGAGAGGTAGTGGCACCAATGTGCAAGTGTTGCAAAACCCTCTAAGACATGGTTTACATCACGCTGAGTTCTGAACCCTTCCCCAGCATGTCGCGCAATGTCCCCGAGCTTACCTCTCAGAACTTCCATATCCATGGTGTTCATGGCACCTACTCCCAATGCACTTCCACTAATTCCCATCTCTATCAAGCCTCTCCTCCCCCTGAATTTCTTGTGTCAGGGATCATCTTTTCTCACTTCCTGCCCCGCCTCTACCCATTCTCTCATCATGTCAATTTGGTTCCTCTCAAACTCCTCACATCTGTGATCCCAGTGATCTACTCTGAAATCATCTAAGGAACTTCGTCATGTATATAGGACAAATTTAGTTCCTGTGATGATCTTCCATTGGGATGACAGTTGAGGAGCTATGGGATCTGCCAATTGGTGGGTAGAAACATTGCAAGAATCCAGGTGCGGTTTGACTGGTTGGAGACCTTCAGCCTCATATGGGACCCTTACGACTGTCACACATACTTGTCCTCTACCACTGAACTGGTACCACTGATTGCTATCTCCTGCTGGTTAATGTTGCGGGACTACTGGTAGAAGAAGTTGTTGGGTACCAGTATCATGACACAGAATCCCCTGACATTTTGTCCAGGTATGCTGTGGATCTGCGATATGTGTCATTAGAACGGGATCTTTTGCCTGTTCCTCTTCAAATGACGCAGGTCCATCTTTTAGTTTGGTTTGCCTCACTGAAATCCGGAATGCATGGATCTGCTCAGTGCCTGGCTCTCGTAGGACACCAGACACTGCTGCGAACTTGGCCAGTTTGTTGGCCTTGTTATTCCCTATGGTCTAAGGCTGTTCTCCTCTTTGATGCGCTGGGATGGCTGCCTCCGCTGGATGCACCATGCCCCAATCCCACAATTCCTTTAGGACTGTAACGTGGGCCAGAGGTTTATTCTGGCTGTCCACAAACCCTTGTGTCTTCAGGTGCAGGGTGAGAGATTGAACTACATATGAACTGTCACTATACAGGTGTGGCCAAAAGTATTGACACCCCTGCAATTCTGTCAGATAATACTTAGTTTCTTCCTGAAAATGATTGCAATCACATATTCTTTGGTATTATTATCTTCATTTAATTTGTCTTCAATGAAAAAACACAAAAAGAATTGTCCTAAAGCCAAATTGGATATAATTCCACACAAAACATAAAAAAGGGGGTGGAAAAATGTATTGGCACTGTTAGAAAAACCAAAGACTTGTCTGAGGACTTGAGAAACCAAATTGTGAGGAGGCATGAGCAATCTCAAGGCTACAAGTCCATCTCCAAAGAGCTGAATGTTCCTGTGTCTACCATGTGCAGTGTCATCAAGAAGTTTAAAGCCCATGGCACTGTGGCTAACCTCCCTAGATGTGGACGGAAAACAAAAATTGACAAGAGATTTCAATGCAAGATTGTGCGGATGGTGGATAAAGAACCTCGATTAACATCCAAACAAGTTCAAGCTGCCCTGCAGTCCGAGGGTACAACAGTGTCAACCCGCACTATCCGTCGGCGTCGGAATGAAAAGGGACTGTATGGTAGGATACCCAGAAAGACCCCACTTCTTACCCCGAGACATAAAAAAGCCAGGCTAGAGTTTGCCAACACTTACCTGAGATAGACTAAAACGTTTTGGAAGAATGTTCTCTGGTCAGATGAGACAAAAGTAGAGCTTTTTGGGCAAAGGCATCAACATAGAGTTTACAGGAGAAAAAAAGAGGCATTCAAAGAAAAGAACACTGTCCCTACAGTCAAACATGGCGGAGGTTCCCTGATGTTTTGGGGTTGCTTTGCTGCCTCTGGCACTGGACTGCTTGACCATGTGCATGACATTATGAAGTCTGAAGACTACCAACAAATTTTGCAGTATAATGTATGGCCCAGTGTGAGAAAGCTGGGTCTCCCTCAGAGGTCATGGGTCTTCCAGCAGGACAATGACCCAAAAGACACTTCAAAAAGCACTAGAAAATGGTTTGAGAGAAAGCACTGGAGACTTCTAAGGTGGCCAGCAATGAGTCCAGACCTGAATCCCATAGAACACCTGTGAAGAGATCTAAAAATGGCAGTTTGGAGAAGGCACCCTTCAAATATCAGGGATCTGGAGCAGTTTCCCAAAGAAGAATGGTCTAAAATTCCAGCAGAGCATTGTAAAAAACTCATTGATGGTTACTAGGGATGGGCGAATCTACTCGCTAGGACTCGTTACTCGGCGAGTAGTAAGGGACTCGCAGGACTCGGTACTCTGCGAGTTTCCCAGCGATTACTCGCACGAGTCCAATGCAAATCAATTGCAAACGCTGACAAAACTAGGATTGCCATTGTTTGCATTAGACTCGGCTACTGTGCCAGTGATAGCAGGGAAACTCGCAAATAACTGCTGTTTCTTTGCGAGCCGAGTCCAGCTGTCTTCTCTGTGCAGCTCCAGGGTCCTAGAGCCCGCCTGCTCACAGACATGATGTAGCAGTGCTGAGATTGTTGTCAGTCTGCTCATTCCCTGTGCATAGACATCTATATCTATGCACAGGGGATGTAGCAGAGAGGACATCGCGTTTTGGACTACGTCGGACGGAAGAGGATTTTTTTAATTAAAGATGGAGTCCCTAATGGCTTTTTTTTTTATTTCAAATAAAACATTTTCTCTGTGTTTTTTTAACCCTTTATTGGAGATTCTTAGTGGCTGGGTCAAACGTGGCCTGACATTAAGAATCTCGGGCTTAATACCAGCTTGTATAACAAAGCTGGTATTAACCCCTTTATTACCCAGCGTGCCACCGCCACCAGGGCCGCTGGAAGAGCGGGGTTCAGCGCCAGAGGATGGCGCTTCAATGAACGCGCCATCTTCTGGGGTGGCTGCGGGCTGCAATTTGCAGCGGGGGGTGCCCAGAAAGCTTGGGCATCCCTGCGCTGCGGATTCCAGCCCCCAGCTGCTTAGCTGTACCTGGCTAGACATAGAGATTGCGCGGAGCCCCACGCATTTTTTTTTTATTATTTCATGAATTTCAGAGTCTCAGAGTCTCAGAGTCAGAGTCTCAGAGTCAGAGTCTCAGAGTCTCAGAGTCAGAGTCTCAGAGTCAGAGTCTCAGAGTCAGAGTCTCAGAGTTTCATGAAATAATTAAAAAAAATGCGTGGGGCTCCGCGCAATTTCTATTTCTAGCCAGGTACAGCTAAGCAGCTGGGGGTTTGAATCCGCAGCGCAGGGATGCCCAAGCTTTCTGGGCACCCCCCGCTGCAAATTGCAGCCAGCAGCCGCCCCAGAAGATGGCGCGTTCATTGAAGCGCCATCCTCTGGCGCTGAACCCCGCTCTTCCAGCGGCCCTGGTGGCGGTGGCACGCTGGGTAATAAAGAGGTTAGGGCCAGCTTTGTATTAACAGCTGGCCCTAAGCCCGAAATTTATGGCGGTCACGCCAATATTAGACATGACCGCCACGAATTTCTATTAAATTGTTTTAAAAAAAACACAACACAGAGAAAATTTTTTATTAGAAATAAAAAAAAAAGCCATTAGAGACTCCATCTTTAATTTAAAAAATCCTCTTCCGTCCGACGCAGTCCAAAACGCGATGTCCTCTCTGCTCATCCCTGTGCATAGATATAGATTGTCTATGCACAGGGAATGAGCAGACTGAGAACAATCTCAGCTCTCCTACATCAGGCAGCAGGCGGGATCTAGGACCCTGGAGCTGTGGCAGCCAGCACACTGAGCAAACAGGACTCTTATCTGTGCGAGTTTCCCAGCGTTTATAGTTGCAAAGTAAACGAGTCCAATGCAAATAAATGACAAAACTAGGATTGCTTCAGGCTGAAGCTTCCGAGACACATCTGCGATTTGTAAATCTCACACTACTCGCTATTACTCGCTTCCCCATTCATTAACATTGGACTCGCTAGACTCGCAACGAGTAGCGAGTCCTGTGCTCGGACTCGCTAGAGTCAAGCGATTCCGAGTAATTTAGGATTCGCCCATCACTAATGGTTACAAGAAGCGGGTGATCGCAGTTATTTTTGCTAAAGGTTGTGCAACCATGTATTAGGCTGAGGGTGCCAATACTTTTGTCTAGCCCATTTTTGGAGTCTTGTGTGAAATGATCAATGTTTTGCTTTTTGCTTCATTCTCTTTTGTGTTTTTTCATTGAAGACAAATTAAATGAAGATAATAATACCAAAGAATTTGTGATTGCTATCATTTTCAGGAAGAAACTGAGTATTATCTGATAGAATTGCAGGGATGTCAATACTTTTGGCTACAACTGTATATAGTTCGATTCCCTGGAGGTTGAAGGAGGAGAGCCTCCTTGACAGCCTCCAGTTCAGCCCGTTGTGCTGACATGTGACCTGCAAACCGGACGAGACTCTGGGTGCCTGTGGTCTCATCCAGCACTGCAAATCCGGACACATACGTGCCGTTCAGACAGAAACGAGAGCCGTCAACAAAGATGACCCTGTCTTCTGGATGTCTGTCGGTCCTGAATATTTGTGGTGTACTGGATAGTGATGGTTGACCACAGTCATGTTCGGTCCTTGTCATGTTTAACAACTGGGACAGAACATACTTTGCCTTGTGGTCCACTTTCAGATTCCGGCCACTGAGATCCATGATCCATGTCCCGAATCTCTGTTCGGAGACTCCAGGGAGTGTATCTCTGAGTAAAAGAACCAAAGGAGAATGTGGTGTCTGTACAGTCAGAGATCTGAAACCTAGTGTCACTCCCTACGGACGGATCTATCGCGGGGACCCACTGGACCGCAAATATGGCGGCTGCTGATACCAGATAGGGAGAGCCAGACCAGGAAATCAGATTCAAAAAGCTTTATTGCAAGGTATAGAAATATATATGAAAGGCACCCCTAAGGAAGGCCACGGAACCACAACACCGAGGTACCTCCCTGGAGCCCAAGGATGGATTGACCCCCTAACAGGGATTTCCCCTTGAACAGCTGTGAAGGGGCCGATGAGGCGGACACCCGTGTTAAACCGACCCTAGGGGTACGACAGAGAACAGACTTAATCGGGGAGAACTCAGCGGGTAGAAGCCGACCGGTGACAGCAAGTAACAGCACAGGAGCCAAGGCACGAAGTACAGAAGAATTGCCAGACCCGACCTAGGACAAAATTAACACAGGTTAAGTACAGCGAACCAGAGTGCAGAGTCCTAACTGAGAGAGACCTGGGATTGCAATTTCAGTAAGATAGAAGTTGCCCTGGCAAAGTCCTGGAGTGTCTGAAACCATTTTATCCCCAAAGCCTGTTGGTGATAGGCCGGGAGGAAGGGGCGGGAATAAAGGTGAGCTGTCTCCATAAATGCCTGTAAGCACGCGGGCCCGCCCCCTATGAGTGCCCTGGGAAGGAAGATGAAGGAGGAAGTGCAGCAGGCCTGGGAGCGTGGACCCGGGCGGCATGTCTGCGGGGACGGGACCTGGACCTCAGGGAGCAACAGTGGAATGACCAGAGCATGGGCCCCCTGCCCCTGGACAGGGCGTGAGAAGGTAAGGGAGAGCAGAGGAAAGGAGGCAGGCTGCAGGGCAAGTGCACCAGCCCGTGAGGTGTTGACACCTTCAATATGCTCGGTGGTTTCAACGGCATAGTGTATGGCAGCCAGTTGTTTGGCACATTCGTCGAACCCCCATTCGACCGGCGAGAGGAGACGGGAAAAGTATCCCAGTGGTCTACTGTCATGTCCTATCTGCTGTAGAAGGACAACAGAGATATACTCAGTCCCAGCATGTGCCTGGATGGCCATTTCTCCATCTGGGTTGGGGGTGGCTAACACAGATGTAGAGGAGAGGTCTCTTTTCAGAGTTGAAAAGGCTTCATCCTGTGCTTCTGACCAGCCCTGGAGTGAGGGTTCTTTTCCTCTGAGGAGTTCATAAAGGGGTTTCGCTTTGGCAGCAAAATCCTCTATGAATTCCCTCATGAAGTTGGCCACTGCCAGGAAGT
Source organism: Allobates femoralis (assembly GCA_033576535.1). Taxonomy (NCBI): domain Eukaryota; kingdom Metazoa; phylum Chordata; class Amphibia; order Anura; family Aromobatidae; genus Allobates; species Allobates femoralis. The sequence continues at coordinate 114,403,672 of JARQOC010000009.1, read as the reverse complement.
TCCATAAGTCCTGTAGAGTGCCAAGCCGAGGTAACTTGACCATAGCTTCCACTCGGGCCGCCATAATTCCTTTGGCTCCAAAAGATACCTGCACCCAAAGGAAAGTCACCTCTGTTCTGGCCAAATTTGCCTTGTGAGGACTCAGCTTGAGTCCAGATTTAGATAGGAGTCCCAAGAGCTCCCTTAACAGAATCAAGTGTTCTTCCATGGTCTCTGTGTGCATGAGTAAGTCATCTACATATTGCAGGAGACATTCCGGCTGAGAAAACACGCTCAGTACGACCGTCAATACCTGGTGAAAATACGTAGGACTACTGTGGAATCCCTGGGGGAGTACCGTATATACTCGCGTATAAGCCGAGTTTTTCAGCCCAAAAATTGGGCTGAAAAGTCCCCCCCTCGGCTTATACGCGAGTCACTGTATACTGTATACACTGTATACAGTGTATACAGTATACAGGCCCGCACCCATGAGTATACAGGACCCCCCTGCCTTGTGCACAAACCTGTAAAGGAAGAGATTAGTATACTTATCACTGTCCGCCTGCCGCTGTCCCGCTGCCGTCATTGCGGTCCTCCGTCTTCTTCCGTCTGCTTCCAGCTTCCTCCGGTCGTCGCAGGCAATGACGTCATTGTCGGCGCGACCGAGGAGGAAACCGAAAGAAGATGGAGGAGCGCGTTGGCGGCGGCAGGACAGCGGCAGGTGGACAGTGATAAGTATACTAATCACTTCCTTTACAAGTTTGTGCACAAGGCGGGGGGGCCCTGGATACTGATGGGGGGCTGTATACTACACTGGGGCTGTATGTACCACTGGGGCTGTGTATATACTACACTGGGGCTGTATGTACCACTGGGGCTGCGTATATACTACCACTGGGGCTGTATATACCTCTGGGGCTCCTGTATACTGATGGGGGGCTGTATACTACACTGGGGCTGTATGTACCACTGGGGCTGCGTGTATACTACCACTGGGGCTGTATATACCTCTGGGGCTCCTGTATACTGATGAGGGGCTGTATACTACACTGGGGCTGTATGTACCACTGGGGCTGCGTATATACTACCACTGGGGCTGTATATACCTCTGGGGCTCTTGTATACTGATGGGGGGCTGTATACTGCCACTGGGGCTGTATATACCACTGGGGCTGCGTTTATACTACCACTGGGGCTGTATATACCTCTGGGGCTGCTGTATACTGATGGGGGGCTGTATACTACCACTGGGGCTGTAAATACCTCTGGGGCTCCTGTATACTGATGGGGGCTGTATACTACACTGGGGCTGTATGTACCACTGGGGCTGCGTATATACTACCACTGGGGCTGTAATATCTCTGGGGCTCCTGTATACTGATGGGGGCTGTATACTACCACTGGGGCTGTATATACCACTGGGGCTGCGTGTATACTACCACTGGCGCTGCTGTATACTGATGGGGGGCTGTATACTACCACTGGGGCTGTATATACCTCTTGGGCTGCTGTATACTGATGGGGGGCTGTATACTACCACTGGGGCTGTATATAACACTGGGGCTGCGTGTATACTACCACTGGGGCTGCTGCTGTATACTACCACTGGGGCTGCTGTATATACCTCTGGGGCTGCTGTATACTAACTACTGGGGCTGCTGCTGTATATACAACTGGGACTGCTGCTGTATATACAACTGGGGCTGCTTGTAATACTATTGTATAGGTTTTGAGGAGTCTGATCGCTTAAGGGCAATGAAGAGCAGAGACGGGTTCTTGGGTGCAAAGTATTTATAAACACACAGCAAACAAGGTGAACTTATTATACAGCAAAAGCACACAACATAACACAACCCCAATATATATAACGTCGAGCACAGTCCTTATGGAAGCAGTCCGAAAAACCAATAGTCCAAAACCGGTAAATCCGGATGCATGTAGTCCATAGCACAAGTCCTGGTACCGGAGCGACCGGAAGATATAGTCCGTGGCAAAAGGTCCCCACACCCGGATGACCGGGTAACAAGTTTAAACACAGTTCCGAGTAGGTGATGAAAACACAAGTTCCACAAAGCACACAGTACATACGGTAGTAACCGGGAAGTTGCTCACCAACTTGAATGTCCGAGCCTGAAGGTATAAGCAGCGGCACCAGAAGCACAATGCAGGAAGCTGTAAAGTGAACCGAGATCTCACAGAGCTCCAGGGAAGTGAGTGAATCCAGGAGAACAGCTGAGCAAGAGCAAACCAGAACCAGTATACTCAAGCAATGAATGCTCAGCTGAGCCAGGTCTTTATGTAAACGAGACAGGAAGAAGGGCAAAACAAAACAATGATCTCCATGCTGACTGAGGGCAAAATGGTCACATGGCAAGCCGGAAAACCTGGAATACTGACATTACTCCCCCCCTGCAAACGGCCTCAGGACGAACCCGGACCAGGCTTGTCCGGATACCTCCGATGGAACTGCGCAACTTTCTGGGGAGCGGAGATGTTACCTACCGGTTCCCAAGAATCGTCCTCGGGAGAGTACCCCTGCCAACGAACAAGATACTGAAGCCGATGCCTATGGAGCCGAGAGTCGATGATGTCCTGAACCACAAACTGTTCGTGCCCATCAACCACCACCGGTGGGGGGGGAGGCACAACGCGTCCCTGAAATGTATTATGGAAAACCGGTTTCAATAAAGATACATGAAAAACAGGATGTACCTTCAGAGTCCGTGGTAACTTCAGCCGACAGGCCACAGAGCTCACAATTCCGGTAATCTTGAACGGGCCAATGAATTTCTGTCCTAGTTTTCGTGAAGGAACACCCAACTTCAGATTCTTCGTGGATAACCACACCGAATCCCCTACCTTATACACGGGTGCGGGTCTTCGGTGGACATCCGCTGACTTCTTGTAACGCTCCTGAGCCGCGGCCAGTGACTCTTTTAGCACTTCTAGAGTCTGCTGTAGAATCATCACTCTGTCCCCAACCGCTGGGACCGACGTAGCAACTGGCGACCTAGGTAAAATAGTTGGATGATAACCCAGGTTGGCGAAAAAGGGTGTTACCTTGGTGGAACTGCTCTGAGTATTGTTGTATGAGAACTCTGCCAGGGGAAGCAGCTTGTACCAATCATCTTGGAGATGGCTGACATAACATCGCAGGTACTGCTCCAGGGTTTGATTAGTCCGTTCCGTCTGTCCATTTGTCTGGGGATGGTAGGCAGAAGATAAACATACATCAATATGCAATGCAGAACAAAACCCCTTCCAGAACTTGGAGGTGAATTGCACCCCCCGGTCAGAGATGATCTCATCCGGTACCCCATGTAACCGAAACACGTTCTGGACTACTAGATCTACTGTCTCTGCGGCGGAGGGGAGGCCGGTACATGGTATGAAATGAGCCGCTTTAGTCAATCGGTCTACTACCACCAAAATAGTATTGTGGCCCCCTGAGTCAGGCAACTCCACGATGAAGTCCATCGAGATAGACCCCCAAGGGCGAGATGGTACGGGTAGCGGTTGAAGAAGTCCTGTAGGAGCAACCCGAGGCACTTTGCACCGGGCACAGACCACACATGAGTGTACATAGTCTTTCACATCCTTTAAACAGGTGGGCCACCAGAAAAAACGGCTTAAGAACTCCTGCGTCTTCTGTACCCCCCTATGACCTGCCAACACTGAATCATGGACCAATTTGAGGACCCGAAGTCTTACAGCCTCCGGGACATAGATACGCCGTTCCCTCAGCCACAAACCATTCCTAAGGACCAGATTTACGTCAGTAGGTGGAGCAGCAAGGAATACGTCACCATCATAGGCCAGCTTGAGGTCCTTCCACAGGTCCCGGTCCTGGAGTACTCCAACGAAATTGGCATCCGATAGGATGGTCTTGGATGGGGTTCCTGGCACGGAGTCCACAGCGTGGATTCGGGACAAGGCATCAGCTTTCCCATTACGTGACCCTGGACGGTACGAGAGAATAAAATTAAACTGGTTAAGGAACAGGCTCCACCGGGCTTGCCGTGGAGACAGGCACCTGGCAGATTTAAGGAATTCCAGGTTACGATGGTCTGTGAGCACTACCACTTGTTGTGAAGCCCCCTGCAAATGATGTCTCCATTCCTTAAACGCGGAAATAATGGCTAACAGTTCTTTATCTGCAATATCATAGTTCCTTTCTGCAGGGGACAACCGACGAGAAAAGAAAGCACACGGGTGTAGGAGTTCCTTGTCCCCAGTCCGTTGTGAAAGGATAGCCCCTAGTGCGTTATCGGAAGCATCGACTTCCACAATGAAAGGGAGTGCGGGATCCGGGTGTGTCAGTATGGGCGCCGAGGTAAAACAAACCTTGAGACGATCAAAAGCCTCCTGGGCCTGCGTGGACCATACGAACCTCTGCCCCTTCTTGGTGAGCAAGGTGATAGGACGCACAATCTCCGAGAAGTTGCGAATGAAGCGTCTGTAAAAATTTGCGAAACCGACAAAGCGTTGTACCTCCCTGATGTTTCCTGGTACCGGCCAGTCTAGAATCGCCTGGATCTTGCTGGACTCCATGTTTAATCCCTGAGGAGAGATAACATACCCTAAGAAGTGGATCTGCGAGCGATGGAATTCACATTTCTCCAGCTTGATGTATAGGTGGTTATCTCTCAGACGGGTAAGTACAGCCTTTACATGCTCCTGGTGTTCCTGTAGAGAATCAGAGAAAATTAAGATATCGTCCAGGTATATCACCATAAACTGATCCAATAGATCCCTGAATATATCATTGACCAGGTGTTGAAAAGCAGCGGGAGCGTTACAGAGCCCGAAAGGCATTACAAGGTACTCAAAATGGCCATAGCGACATCTGAATGCCGTCTTCCACTCGTCTCCGGGACGTATACGGAGCAGGTTGTATGCCCCCCGAAGATCCAATTTGGTGAAGATCTTGGCCTGCCGTACTCTCTCCAACAGTTCGGGAATCAATGGTAGCGGATACCGGTTCCGGACGGTTATTTTGTTAAGCTCCCGGTAATCGATACACGGTCTCAGAGTCCCATCTTTCTTTTTCACAAAAAAGATGGGAGCCCCTGCGGGTGAGGATGAAGGTTGGATAAACCCCTTGGCTAAACTTTCGTCGATATAGTCTTTCAATGATTGTAACTCCGGAGCCGCTAACGGGTAGACAGGACCAAACGGGATCTCGGCCCCTGGAAGTAAGTCTATGGGACAATCGTATGGTCTATGCGGGGGAAGCTGGTCTGCTTTTTTCTTGTCGCATATATCTGTAAACTCCTTATAGACTGGTGGGAGAACAGGTACCTGTATAATGTCCTCCTCATCGTACGTTACCGGTACTGCTGGACTGATGGTCGGGCCGGCCTGGGATGGAAAGATACTTCCTTTGTCTCCCAATTGATGATTGGATTTTCAGACTGCAGCCAAGGGAGACCTAAAATGACTGGAAAGTGAGGAGAAGAAATCAACATAAAAGGCAGTGTCACCTGATGACCTGGTTTCATTACACAGTTGAGGGGTACTGTCTCCTGATCTACAGGTCCCGAAACTAATGGAGAACCGTCCACCGTTTCCATGGTTATCGGTGAGACTCGTTGTTGTGACTTGATACCGTGTCTCCTGGCAAAAGAAGAGTCCATGAAGTTACCTCCCGCCCCGGAGTCTATCATGGCAGATGTCGGAATTAACTGCCCCTCCCACTGGATCTGAATTGGAAGAGAGCAATGGGTAGAATTGTCCTTAGGTGAAGCTGACATTAGTACAGAAGGGAAAACCGCATCCAGGTGTATACTTGAGTCAGAGATCTCGGATTCTGCGTCCGTGTTATCACACTCAGTTACAGCTGCCAGAACCTTATTTGGACGTTTAGGGCATTTAGGGCAGTTAATCAAAAAATGATCAGATTGACCACAATAAAAGCATAAACGCTCACGGAGCCGGTAGTCGCGACGTTCGTTGCTTTCCCGTCGTTGTAATGAGTCCACTTGCATGGGAATGTCCTCGGCCTCCCGTGAACTCCTAGTAGCGGGCTCTCTAGGAGGGAAAGCAGAATTAGTCATCCGGTTTACAGCTGCCCACTTTTCCTGTCTACGCTCCGTCAATCGGGTATCAATGCGTACGCAGTGTTGCAGAAACAGTTCAAAGTCCTGGGGAGACTCGGCCCGAGCTAACTCGTCCTTAATGAAACCGGACAGTCCCTTTTTGAACACTGATAACAGCGCATTATTTCCCCAATCGACATCCACCACTAACCTTTTAAATTCAGTACCATATTCAATGACAGACCGCTTTCCTTGACGTAGGGAAAGCAGAGCCGTTTCTGCGGTAGTACGGCGATTAGGGTCATCAAACATTTGCGCCATTGCTGTTATGAAATTATCCAGGTTATTCAAACGGATATCGTGACTTTCAATCATGGGATTGACCCAAGCCAGTGCTCGTGATGTTAACAACATGACTATGCATAATACTTTTGACCGATCTGACCGGAAATAGTTAGCATGTACATCAAAAAACAGCATACATTGATTGATAAACCCACGGAACTGAGTACGGTCACCACTGAACCGAAACGGGGGTAATTTAGGCATACTGGTGGCTGGTGTGGGTATTTTTCCCAGGTCCTCCACTCTGGTTTGCACATCTCGGAGAGCCTGACCCACAGCCTGGTGATCATGGCCTAACTGTCTCTCCATGTCCAGGACCTTATGTTGCACCGCCTCCATCTCCTGCTGCAAGGAGTTAACCATGGAGAAAAGCTTCTCCACCCGTGTCTCCGTCATTGCCCTAAGCAGACTCCTCTTTTGGCTTGAGTATAATGTAATACTATTGTATAGGTTTTGAGGAGTCTGATCGCTTAAGGGCAATGAAGAGCAGAGACGGGTTCTTGGGTGCAAAGTATTTATAAACACACAGCAAACAAGGTGAACTTATTATACAGCAAAAGCACACAACATAACACAACCCCAATATATATAACGTCGAGCACAGTCCTTATGGAAGCAGTCCGAAAAACCAATAGTCCAAAACCGGTAAATCCGGATGCATGTAGTCCATAGCACAAGTCCTGGTACCGGAGCGACCGGAAGATATAGTCCGTGGCAAAAGGTCCCCACACCCGGATGACCGGGTAACAAGTTTAAACACAGTTCCGAGTAGGTGATGAAAACACAAGTTCCACAAAGCACACAGTACATACGGTAGTAACCGGGAAGTTGCTCACCAACTTGAATGTCCGAGCCTGAAGGTATAAGCAGCGGCACCAGAAGCACAATGCAGGAAGCTGTAAAGTGAACCGAGATCTCACAGAGCTCCAGGGAAGTGAGTGAATCCAGGAGAACAGCTGAGCAAGAGCAAACCAGAACCAGTATACTCAAGCAATGAATGCTCAGCTGAGCCAGGTCTTTATGTAAACGAGACAGGAAGAAGGGCAAAACAAAACAATGATCTCCATGCTGACTGAGGGCAAAATGGTCACATGGCAAGCCGGAAAACCTGGAATACTGACACTGCTGCTGTATATACCACTAGGGGTGCTGCTGTATACTACCACTGAGGCTGCTGTATATACCTCTGGGGCTGCTGTATACCACACTGCTGGGGGCTGTATACCTGTGCTGGGGTCCACCCTCGGCTTATACACGAGTCAATAGGTTTTCCCAGGTTTTGGGGGCAAAAGTAGGGGGGTCGGCTTATACACAGGTCGGCTTATACACGAGTATATACGGTACATTAAAAATGTACTGTTTGTTCCCAACTGTGAAAGCAAATTTGTACCTACAGTTTTCTGTGAGTTCATAGAGAAGAACCCATTAGCGACATCAATGGTCGAGACTATGCGGCTTTTGCCACTTATCCTCGCCATTATGTCAGGAGTTTGTGCAACTACGGGGGCAGACATCGGAGTGTACTTATTAAGGACATGTAGGTCTATGGTGAGATGCCAATAACTAACACAAGGCTGGCTCACAACCTATAGGGTGTTCAGAAATTTTTATCAATAATAGAGTATGATCTGGCATACCAAAAAGAGTCCAAGAAATTTGTGCAAAAACGTATTCTTTTATTGATGATTTTTAGACCAGTGTTAAATGCTTTGTCAACAGTAAAGTATACAGATTTGTCAGACGTTTCGACCGTAGTCTTCTTCTTATGACATAAATGACTAACATAGAAAAATGGAAAAATTACAAAAATTATTAATATAGGTACTGCTCAACAACATCGCAAAAATTATAATCATCACTGTTTGATTACCACAAAGATTACAGAAAAGAATGTACAAAAATTCTTTGCCATTTCATAAAAATTTTTTGGGGAGAAATACATACCGTATATACTCGTGTATAAGCCGAGTTTTTCAGCCCAAAAATTGGGCTGAAAAGTCCCCCCCTCGGCTTATACACGGGTCATATGGTATGCTATGGGGGGGGGCTGTGACCGGGGGCTGGAGGAGGCAGGAGGGGGCCGCAGTGACCGCAGGCGGTCACGTGGGGCCGCCTCATTAGTGCAATGAATATGCACGGCATCCCCCCGTCCATCAGCGGCGGGGGGATGCCATGCATATTGCACTACACAGCCCCCCTCCTTATTTTGGGTCCCCCAGAGTAATAAACAGCCCCCCCTCCTTATCATGTTCCCCCCCAGGCTGCGGCAGCTGTCAAAATAACAAACACTTTATACATCACCTTCCGGCGCAGCTCCTCCGCTCCTCCGCTCCTCCGCTCGCCGGCTTCTTCTTCCTTGTTGTGCCGGTGTCATGTGACCGGGCGCAGGAGATGACGTCATTTCCTGTGCGCGGTCACAGAAGCCGGCACAACAAGGAAGAAGAGCCGGCGAGCAGAGGAGCGGAGGAGCTGCGCCGGAAGGTGATGTATAAAGTGTTTGTTATTTTGACAGCTGCCGCAGCCTGGGGGTAGACATGATAAGGAGGGGGGGCTGTATACTACCACTGGGGCTGTATATACCTCTGGGGCTGCGTATACTACACTGGGGCTGTATATACCTCTGGGGCTGCTGTATACTACCACTGGGGCTGTATATACCTGTGGGGCTGCTGTATACTACCACTGGGGCTGTATATACCTGTGGGGCTGCTAGATACTACCACTGGGGCTGTATATACCTGTGGGGCTGCTAGATACTACCACTGGGGCTGTATATACTTGTGGGGCTGCTAGATACTACCACTGGGGCTGTATATACCTGTGGGGCTGCTGTATACTACCACTGGGGCTGTATATACCTGTGGGGCTGCTGTATACTACCACTGGGGCTGTATATACTCGGGCTGCTGTATATACACTGGCTGTATTACCTCTGGGGCTGCTGTATACTACACTGGGGCTGTATATACCTGTGGGGGCTGATAGTACTACCACTGGGCTGTATATACCTGTGGGGCTGCTGTATACTACCACTGAGGGCTGTATATACCTCTGGGGCTGCTGTATACTACCACTTGGGCTGTATATACCGTTGGGGCTGCTGTATACTACACTGGGGCTGTATATACCTGTGGGGCTGCTGTATACTACCACTGGGGCTGTATATACCTTGGGGCTGCTGTATACTACCACTGGGGCTGTATATACCTGTGGGGCTGCTGTATACTACCACTGGGGCTGTATATACCTCTGGGGCTGCTGTATACTACACTGGGGCTGTATATACCTCTGGGGCTGCTGTATACTACACTGGGGCTGTATATACCTGTGGGGCTGCTGTATACTCCACTGGGGCTGTATATACCTTGGGGCTGCTGTATACTACACTGGGGCTGTATATACCTCTGGGGCTGCTGTATACTACACTGGGGCTGTATATACCTTGGGGCTGCTGTATACTACCACTGGGGCTGTATATACCTGTGGGGCTGCTGTATACTACCACTGGGGCTGTATATACCTTGTGGGCTGCTGTATACTACACTGGGCTGTATATACCTTGGGGCTGCTGTATACTACACTGGGCTGTATATACCTGTGGGGCTGCTGTATACTACCACTGGGGCTGTATATACCTCTGGGGCTGCTGTATACTACCACTGGGGCTGTATATACCTGTGGGGCTGCTGTATACTACCACTGGGGCTGTATATACCTGTGGGGCTGCTGTATACTACCACTGGGGCTGTATATACCTCTGGGGCTGCTGGATACTACCACTGGGCTGTATATACCTCTGGGGCTGCTGGATGCTACCACTGGGGCTGTATATACCTCTGAGTCTGCTGTATACTACCAATGGGGCTGTATACTACCTCTGGGGCTGCTGTATACTACCTCTGGGGCTGCTGTATACTACATTTGGGGCTGTATACTACCTCTGGGGCTGCTGTATACTACCACTGGGGCTGCTGTATACACACCTTTGGGGCTGCTGTATAATACCTCTGGGGCTGCTGTATACTACCTCTGGGGATGCTGTATACTACCACCGGGGCTGTATATACCTCTGGGGATGCTGTATACTACCACTGGGGCTGCTGTATATACCTCTGGGGCTGCTGTATACTAACTACTGGAGCTGCTGCTGTATATACCACTGGGGCTGCTGCTGTATACTACCACTGGGGCTGCTGTATATACCTCTGGGGCTGCTGTATACCACACTGCTGGGGGCTGTATACCTGTGCTGGGGTCCACCCTCGGCTTATACACGAGTCATAGGTTTTCCCAGGTTTTGGGGGCAAAAGTAGGGGGGTCGGCTTATACACGGGTCGGCTTATACACGAGTATATACGGTATATGTAGAAACAATACACTAAATGTAATAATACAGAGATAATGGACAATAAATCATCTATCACCGTAGAGAGGATAAAGGCTACTGTGGAATCCCTGGGCGAGTACATTAAAAATGTACTGTTTGTTCCCAACTGTGAAAGCAAATTTGTACCTACAGTTTTCTGTGAGTTCATTAGAGAAGAACCCATTGGCGACATCAATGGTCGAGAATATGCGGCTTTTGCCACTTACTGTATCCTCGCCATTATATCAGGAGTTTGTGCAACTACGGGGCAGACATCAGAGTGTACTTATTAAGGACACGTAGGTCTATGGTGAGATGCCACGCATCAGTGTCCTTTTTCTTCACAGGCCAAAGAGGGTTGTTGCACTTTGAATTCCCCTCTATGACCACACCCATGGGCTCCAATTCCAGGACTGTGTTGACTATCGACTGTATCGAGTCCGGTGGAAAACGTTGAGGGGGTGGGTCTGGCCCCTGTATGTCCATCTGGACACCTATCAATCTGCCACAGTTGTTTTTACCCTGGGCCCACAGATCAGGATGTTCGTGCACAATGGGTTCAAGGTCTAAATTGTGCAAGACCTCTGGCCATTTGTGTTTGGGCATATCAGCTGAATTCTCCATTGCTTGTAAAGGTGGTCCCAGACACTGGTGTTGTATGACACACACCTTGGATTGTCTGGGTCCCTTCCACACAATGCAGTTTGCCAAATCTAGGATCCATCCATTTTGGGTCATTACATCAGTTCCGATGATGTTGTCAGAACCAGGGTAATACCACATTGGGATCTTGAGGGTTAAGTGTTTGGCAATCTGGACAATCACTTCCTCAATTCTGTGGGCCTTCACCCCCCCTTGTTGGTGATCAAATCCGATCACCACACACTGAGGGCTGTTTGGATGCAAATCATGTTTGATATTAGTGATGGAGATTTCCGCACCAGTATCAAGCATAATTTGTGTTTCCTGATCTTTAATTCTGGCTTTTATGTGGGGTTTCCCTGAAGAATCCAGTATGACAGGACATACTGGAGCCAGCTCTTTAGGGATCCCTAATTGTCAATCGATGTTGACAAGATTTCCAGTAGGTACCTGAGAGGTACATACTGTAATTTGGAGATCCTCAACCGTAGTTCCATTTGTGGAATCAGTATATTCCACAACCACTTTACCATCAACTGGGGTATTTACAGTGGCAACACATTTTGGAGTCTGCTCTTGTAAATATCCCCGAGACTCATCAGCCTGTTCCCCCACTGTTCTGGCATAATTAGGTTTCATCTTGAAACCATTATTATTGCCATATTTTTCAGGGCTGTTTAGGTTCCGTACCCACTGAGGACAATTTTTCTTCATGTGCCCAAATTGCAAACATAGAAAGCATTGACTGCTCCCTGTCCTCTCAAATGGTGGGGCTGTGGGGCGAACAGCTAACTTCTTTCTACCATGGCGCACACGTTCATCTTGTGATCTAACGTGTACAGGCACATGCTCCCTAACCTTAACCGACTTTTTATTGTGCAGTAAATCTTGTTTACACTGCTCAATAATCATGGCCGCATCAGTGAGCAATGGTTCCCTCACTGCATTCAACTTAATTGCAGTATCAAGGTATGGGAATTTTTCCACAAACATGCGGATCATGCTTTGTGGAATACCGATACCTTGATCCATAGTGACCTTCCTGTACATAGCTTCAAACCGACTACACAGCGATAAAGGTTCATCGTGTATCCCCGTCCCCGTGGTCCGTTGCCAGTGTCATTAGTAAGGAAAGGCATTCTTCCTTATCATGAGACTGTCCATTACTGGGTTCCATTCTCCCCATTGCCTCATACCTCTGATTGAGGTGTGTAGGCAACCACAACTTGAATAGCTCCATTCGAAGTTCTGGAGCCACAGAATATTTATTGCAGTGACCTTCAAAGATATCACATGCAGTAAACGCATCTAGACTGCGATCATAATTTTGGATCTCCTTGCAGATCCGTAAGAGAAATTGTATTTCTTTCATACTGTTACGGTTAGGATAAAATTCCTCTGACTTTACTGAACGATTTGGCGGATTGGAAATGGTATGATCCCTTTCCCACCAACCTCCATATTCCCAACTATCGTCCTGACCCTGGAAGCGGGCGTATGCTCCCTTGGTGTTTGAGTGAAATGTAGCGACTGTTCCACCTGTCCCCTGGACTCTATAGCTCTGGATCTCTGATCAATGGGAGACGTGGATCCTGTTGCTGCCGTCTCCCCATCCTGTGCAGTACCCGAAACACAATCCTGTTTCGTGGGCAAAGGCACCATGCTATTTGTACCAGACCGTGACAGATTAGAGATGACCTGTTGCAAATTCACAATCGTTTCGACTTTGCATCCAGATCCTGTCTAAGTGTGCTCACTAGTGCATCCGTGGATGCAACTCTGCTCTTGAACTGATTTATCTCAGTGTACAGACTGAGGAGCTCTCTGTCCATGGCAGAATAATAGGTTTCTTTCTCTGATATCCTAGATTCTAACACACAGATTTCCCGACCCTGTCAGCTGTTCACTAGGCACTTTCATCTAACTCAGTTTCTAGTGTGTGTATACGTTTAATGCTCTCCACACAACAATGGCAGTGTAGGTTATCCGATGTGGAAATTTTGTCTGCCTTTCTTGTGCTAGCAAGTGTTTCCACATGCTCCGGCCTGCAAATGCTGTCCTCAAAAGTATACACTAATTTTGCTAGCATTTGGAGGCGTTTCTTAGTTTTGTGGAAAACACTTTTACTAATACAAACTCTATCATGTGCGTAGGCCTGGTCCAGTAAAGTTGACCAGAGCATCTCTGTGGACATATATGCGGTGGGCAGTATTGGGTTAATTGTGCTATTTCTACACAGGTGTTTGAGGGTGGAGAAGTTCATACTCACCTGTTCAGAGGCCATGTTGCTTGGTGTCCTCTGTTCCTTCGTCCCTCTTGTGCTGCTTGGAAAAGGGTCCTTTTTCTCTGGAACGCCTTCTTTCCCAACCAGCTGGACTCCTCAGATGAACCGAACGTTGATGTTGTTTCAACGAAGTGATGATCTACCTCGCCGATAGACGTGTGTATTGTGTAAAGGAATCAGAAAAAATCGTTAAAATCAGAAAAAGGTTCTCTGATGAGGACATTGTCCCATGTCTTACTAAAACTGAAAACTGTGTCACCCGTCTGAGCTATCAGGGCACTGAACGCACAGAATAACGGATCACTTCACCTTGCCTCCTGTTATTTGTGTCCACGTTCCCCTGGCCTGATCCGCTCCAGACGATGACCACAGGTTTTCACTACAAAAGACACTAAAACAACACCTCAAACACTGGGCCTAGGCTTGCCAATATGTTGTAGGGCTGGTTCTGTATATCGGTTATTGTTATCGGTTATGACTACAATCACAGATATGCAGAATCTTCCCTTCCTTACGCTTTCTGTTCCTATGCTGATTAACTATATATATATATATATATATATCGACGAGTTAATGAAAACAAGTCTGTTCTAATAAATGAATATTTATTAAACACGCCCAAAAAGTCTACAACAATAATATATATATTGTAGATAGCACGATAACTAATACACAATACCATTACTGTTACAATATGTAAAACACCCCCAGTTAGTAATACCCACGTTACCTAAATATACACACAGGCACACCATATTAGTGATCTAAATATCCCTATAGAAGATAGATAGCAATTCAAGCGTTAATTATAAGAGAGAGAGAGAGAGAGAGATAGAGAGAGAGAGAAGGAAGAGTTACAGGAAAGATATGGAGATATGGGGGTGATACTTAAGGCCAGATGTTGATGGTCCTATTCCATGGTGCGTCCAAGGTAGAAAGAGAGAGAGTGTCTTGATTCCACCTCCATTTATAGTAAATATTTCACATACACACACACATACAACCCACGGCTCCGCCGTTCGCCGGTATCTTCTGTGGCAAATATGTCCAATCACCTCCTGTAATATGCAGTTATAATCCCCTGCCTGCGGATGGCGTCCTTGTATCAGAGAAGAAAGTTTTGTGTCAAATAAGTTTAACACTCTTTGGTTGGCTCCAGGATGTCTGTCTGAAGAACAATGCTTTATCATTCAAACATCACCAGTGTTGTGTACGTCCACAGGAGCTGTTAACATATGTAGATTACCTTTGGTGACAAACAGGATCTGCCTTCAATATCACCACATAGGATGTGTATTATCCAAGAGGCTGGAGGGCCCATATCCATTTAGTGTTATCTGATGGCTTCCCACACTGAAATGCAAGAATGGACATCTTCTGATATGATAATTAACCATGTCAGGAGATGAACAGATTTCCATCAGATATAGCTGATCTGGTCAATGTTATACTAGAATATGAAGGGACATTTATTATGGCTTATTACAAGAATGTGGGCATAAATATACCGTATATACTCGTGTATATGCCCCCAAAACCTGTGAAAACCTATTGACTCGTGTATAAGCTGAGGGTGGACCCCAGCACAGGTATACAGCCCCCAGCAGTGTGGTATACAGCAGCCTCCCCAGTGGTATATACAGGCCCCAGCAGTGTTACAGCAGCCTCCCCAGTGGTATATACAGCAGCAGCCCCAGTGGTAGTATACAGCAGCCCCAGAGGTAGTATACAGCAGCCCCAGTGGTAGTATACAGCAGCCCCAGAGGTATATACAGCAGCCCCAGTGGTAGTATACAGCAGCCCCAGTGGTAGTATACAGCAGCCCCAGTGGTAGTATACAGCAGCAGCCCCAGTGGTAGTATACAGCCCCCACCATCGGTATACAGGGCACCCCCCCCTTGCTGCCGCAAACCTGTAAAGGAATACATCATTATACTTATCACATCATATTAAACAAACAATAGTTGTTGCAATACATACAGATCAATATGCATTAGGCCAACACCCCCACTCAACAACTACTTATTCTGTTAGTCCCATAGCGGTTCTCAATTCTTAGAACCTAGGTCGTGGCAATGGCTTGGTCAAAATGTCAGCTATCATCTTATCAGTCTCACAATAAACAAACTGAATTATGCCACGATCTATCAAATCACGTAGATGATGATATCTGACGTCGATGTGCTTAGTTCTAGCACTGATCTTCTCACTGCATGCAAGTTTAATGCATCCTTGATTGTCCTCATATATCACCGTTGGCTGAGTTAACGGTTTACCAAGATCATCCATCAGTTGTCTTAGCCAAATGATCTCCTGACTTGCATAGGCTGTGGACACATCCTCAGCTTCTGTGGATTTTACCTTCAGAGTCAGATTTGGTTTTAAATACCCACTTGCACTTGATTGCCTTTTTACCCTGTGATAACTCAGTGAGTTTCCAAGTTTGAAGTTGATGAAGCGAGTTCATTCCTTCATTAGCGGCATTGATCCACTTTGTTCTTTCTTGAGCAGGCAGTTTTTGCATTTCATCCCATGACTGTGGTTCTGACTCAGGTAGTGTCTTGACAATGTAGGATAGACGTTTAGCTGGTATTCATTTGTTTGATCTTGATGATTGTCTGATTTCAGGTTCACTTAGGCTTTTTGTTGTTCCTTCAGTGGTTGAAGAATCTAGCCAGACTTCTACATTCTCTCTTTCGTTGTCTTGTGATTGTGACTGAGATTGTTGTTGTTGCTTCATCTGGACTACTGGCATAATATCACAAAACTTGGGTGACACAAAATTTTCATCAATCACTACATCTTTGCTTATTGTGACCTTGTTTGTCTCTGGGTGTAGAATTCTATAACCTTTCTGGGTTTCACTGTAACCTACCAGAATGCCTTCCTTAGCATGAGATTCCCACTTAGTTCGTTTTTCTTTGGGAATGTGTGCAAATGCTTTGCTTCCGAAAATCCTTATGTGCTATAGTTTTGGCTTTGCACTATTCCATTGCTCAAATGGAGTTTTCTCTGTCGCTTTACCTGGTAGTCTGTTCTGAAGATAGCAAGCCGTCATAATAGCTTCGCCCCAATATTCTGTAGGCAGATTTGCATCAAATAGCATACTCCTTCCGCTTTCACAGAGTGTTCGGTTCCTTCTTTCTGCTACACCATTTTGCTCAGGGTTGTATGGTACAATAGTCTGAAATATGATTCCATTTGACTTTAAAATGCTCTGTGTCTCATTACTTGTATAATCAGTCCCATTATCTGCACGTAGAATTTTTGGCATTCTCCTAAACTTGTTATATACTTCAGCTAGATATATTTCAAGTTTCTCTGGAACTTCATTTTTGCTGTGAAGTAGATAGACAACTGTGTGTCTTGAATTGTCATCAATAAATGTAAGAAAATATCTCTTCTTTCCAGGGTCTGAATACGCATTGGGCCACAGATATCGGTGTGTATTAAATCTAGTGGTTGTTCTGTTCTTGTAGTACTTTTCTTAGGAAAGGCCTTTCTGGACATTTTCCCTTTGATACAGCTGGAACACCTCATTGTCTGGTTACATGGATCAATTGTAATATCATCAGCTAAGTGTTCTTGAAATAACTTTCTTATTGCTTCTGGGTCTCTATGTGCAAGCTGTCTGTGCCATACATGAATACAGTTCATCTTTGATTTTTCCTTTTGCTAGTGTGTGACCCTCCTTTGAGATGATGCAGCTATCGTGCTTAAACGTAACTTCATTCCCTTGTTTTGTAAGCTTTTTCACGGATAATAGATTACTGTCAAGACTAGGCACATATAGCACATCCTTCACAGGAATCCTTCTGCTTTGCATTGCAGAGATGTTACAATCAATATAACCATCTCCTATGCCTTCTGAGTTCATACACTGAACATTCGCCATTATCACGTTCTCTGACTTGCTTTGGTTAAGCTTAGTAAAGAAGTCTCTGTCATTGGTCATGTGACTGGTTGCACCAGAATCTATACACCACGCATGCTTTGATTTAAATGCATTGACTAATGTGAATGCAGCCTCAGTATTTACAGGATCATTATTTTCAAATACAGCACTCTTAACTCTTTGTTTACTGTTTTGCTTCTTCAGCTGATTCATTTTTCCAGACTCTGCATTCAGCTTTTAAATGACCTGGCTTCTTGCATACAAAACATTCATGTGTTTCTTTAGGGTGGTTTCTGCTGGTGGGCACGTCCTGTGTTTGTAAAGCAGTTTCCTTGTTGCATATTTTGCTGCTCACACTTTCTGCCTTTCTCTTATATTCATCTACAAGCTTTCCTCTGACGTACTCCAATGTAAGCTCATCATCTGGGTGTGCATCTAGTGCAGTTACAAGCGTGTCATAGCTTTTTGGGAGACCACTAAGTAGTAGGACTGCTACATGGAAGTCCTTCATATCTTCCCCAATGCCCCGCAGGCGCTCTATGGTCTCTAGAGTGCTTTTAATGTAGTCCTGCATGTCCTGGTCACTGTGTAGCTTAGACAGATATAACTTTCTCATTAGATAGAGTTTGTTACTTAGATTTATCTTCAAAGAGGAGAAGGGGGCAGCGATCTCCACAAAGCTGGATAAATAGTAAAGCAGTCTCAGCTGCAATCAATCAAGGGGTGCACTTAACTTGAAACAATATAAGACAAAGTTTATCTTGAGAGGAGAAGAAGGCACTCACCCGATTGTCTTTAAATGCATGAGGACGGCTTTATTCCACATTATAGTACAGGGTGCAAGGGAAGGGGTGGAGGAGGGTGCGGACAACGGCACCGTTTCGGACCTGTTGATCCTTCGGCTGGTCCAAGCTCCTCTTGGACCAGCCGAAGGATCAACAGGTCCGAAACTGTGCCGGTGTACGCACCCTCCTCCACCCCCTCCCTTGCACCCTGTACTACAATGTGGAATAAAGCCATCCTCATGCATTTAAAGGGAACCAACCACCCCAAATGACCCCCCCGGACTGTTAATATATGTCCCTACACCCAGCACACACATTTGGGGCAATCGTTTTTGCTAAAAAAACATTTTAGTAGAAGCTAAGATATAGCTTTATAAAGTTTAAAAAATCTTGCCGACTGGGCGTTACTTAGCTTGTCCAGCTGCCGAGTTCATCTGCCCGTCAGCCTCCTCTCCCCCCTCTCTTCAGTAAAGCCCTGCCGTTTCAGCCTCGTCACAGGCTGCTGCACGGAGTCTCATGGCCGTGCACACGTCATCAGCTACAGCCAGGGTCACGAGCACACGCTCGGAGACTGCGTCACAGTTGCACAGGCAGGAAGTCACAGAGCGTGTGCTCGTGACCCTGGCTGTAGCTGATGACGTGTGCACGGCCATGAGAGTCCGTGCAGCAGCCTGTGACGAGGCTGAAAGGGCAGGGCTTTACTGAAGAGAGGGGGGAGAGGAGGCTGACGGGCAGATGAACTCGGCAGCGGGACAAGCTAAGTAACGCCCAGTCGGCAAGATTTTTTAAACTTTATAAAGCTATATCTTAGCTTCAACTAAACTGTTTTTTTAGCAAAAATGATTGCCCCAAATGTGTGTGCTGGGTGTAGGGACACATATTAACAGTCCGGGGGGGTCATTTGGGGTGGTTGGTTCCCTTTAAAGACAATCGGGTGAGTGCCTTCTTCTCCTCTCAAGATAAACTGTTACTTACTCATGTAATTTCTGCAGCTGCTCCCACATTTCCTTTGCAGATTCACACTTACACACATGCACGATCTGATTATCCTCTATGCTAAGTGATATAGTGCTCTGTGCTTTCTGATCCATCTCTAGCCAGTCCTGTGGTTCTGGGTCAGGCTTGGGCTCCTGAGTGTATTTCCACGTACCTTCTCTTATCAGCAGCATCTTCACCTTGAACTTCCAGGATTGGTAGTTCTGGTTATTCAGGCTTGGCACTGTAAACTTTGCTGAGCTGCTGGTGGTGGCCATCTTTACTTCTTCTCAGTTCACTGTTGTCTTTCTATCTCTGTGCTCTGGAGGTTTGGGACTTCTGTGACTCCTGGGCCCATAACCTGTTAGCAGCGCGTTAATCAGCGTGATGTCCACAGCGAGCAACAGAGAATGTTCATTTATTGAGAATTAACAACATCCAGCCTACAACATGAGAATAGGATCAATCTGGTTTCTGGAGAGGGATAGAGAAATCTGCTGCGACCTTCAGCTTCAGTTCCACACTAGAATGTACATGCTGGGAGCAGGAGGAGGGACATCCTGTCTCTGAATGAGGACCTTTTTTTTTTTTTCTTTTTTTTTTCTTTTTAGCTTTGTTGACATCTGAACAATATGCATGCAGACATAAAATCACATCATATTAAACAAACAACAGTTGTTGCAATACATACAGATCAATATGCATTAGGCCAACACACACAAATTTGATTCACATTAAATTGATGTGCTCATCTATAAACAGTATTTAATATTTTTCAGGGTACAACTTTTCTTGTGTTAAGAAGATAATATTGCATCAAGAACGTTGTTGAAGACTATCTGCATGCTATTTGGTATGGGTAATTTATGTGAGTCACAAAAAACATTGCATAAATAAAAACATATCATTATCTTTTTTGCATCTATTAATTTGATTGAGATTATTTATATTTTTAACATATTGCTTTTTTCTATTAAATTTTATTCCTTTTTGTTAGGAGGTGGTATGAGCTTGGTATAAGATTTTAGAAAAATATTTTAATTTTCTTTATACTATTTATGTTTTTCTCTTGCAATATTGAGAAAATAAAAAGGTAGACCCATGTGTGAAGACTCCAGTATCATGTCATGCTGTGAGTAAGGCTCTTAGGCACAGTTTATTTTTTTAAGTCTCATTTATTCTTCATCACATTTTTAACATTCTCCTGCTGTGTTATCTGATCCACTCAGAAATAAGACATATACAGACTGGCATATAAATTGATGGCAGTTCTGATACATAATCAACTGCTGAACAACATATTAAAATACATTTCTATCTTAAAGTAAATATGTTCTTGGTATATATTATACTTTGTTAACCTCTTAGCAGGGCCGGGTTTTAGGCAAAGTGGGGCCCTGGGCAAAAGGTTAAAGTGGGCCCTAAATGCTCACATATTGCACCGTCACACTCATACTTTGGGTTACATGTACAAGCACCGAATTCAGACTGGTAAATGAGTGTGATTCAAGTAATTCAGCGCTTGTTTCCAGATTTTTTACACAGGATGATGAAGAATGATGGGTGCAGAACAATCACCGGTAGAGTAATCTGTCCTCTACAGTATCATGTTATCAGCAGCACTTCTGTAGTTTGCAGCGAGCGATGTGCTGTCAAGAGCAAGGATTTTTGTTCCTCCATAAACAATCCAATCACCCAATGATGAGCTGCATTTTGCTCATTTGTTGGGCGATTGCCGCCCTGTTTACACCTAGGAACTCTAATCTGTGCTGGTGGGATTTATAAATGTAGATGTTACATACAGACAACACACGGTATGTGACGCAAACACTATATATTACACGTATACACCGAGCACATACATACATAGACACACAGTATGTGACACAAACACTATATATTACACGTATACACCGAGCACACACACACATAGACACACAGTATGTGACGCAAACACTGTATATTACACGTATACACCAAGCACATACATACATAGACACACACATCCATTCCCATCATTGTCTGTGTCATACAGCATGGCTCCTCCAGGGAGAGTCGCTCTTTCTATCCGCTCATCCTCTGACCAAGAGATGAGGATTGTGAACACAGGACTCCTTATATTGATTAAAAATTACCTACAAGTGTTTAACAAAATAGGATTTACAAACTGGAGATTCAGTAAGGAAAATGTTTCCATAGGATCATCTACTTAAATGTCATCTTTTTTTTTTTAATCAGTTAAACTTTTATTAAACAAATGACCTGTCATACAGAAAAAGGAGCAGAATATACATTTTGTTATTATAACAACGGAACCCCTTTCCCGCACCCCTCCCTCCTCCCTTTCCCACCCAGACAGCAAGCACCTATAACAAACCATATCATCAAAATTTTTATATATCGCAATATGTTACTCATCTCTCCATTACCCACGCCCCCCTCACAACCCTGCTTAGCGCATGGTATATCCTCCCCTCCTCACATGCCATATTCTAGCCATGGAGACCAAATTTTGGTGTGCACATTTTCCCTCCCGCGTCTATGGTATATATCCCTTTCCAACTTGGAGACATGATTCGCCTGTAACAGAAACTCTCTCCTGGACGGAGGTTCCTCCCTGATCCAGTATCTGGCTATAAGTTTCCTCGCTATAAATAGCAGTCTGGCAATGGCTAGTTTTGAATTGGTGTCCATACGAATCTCATCCACGTAACCCAGCAGGCACACCACTGGCTCTCTCGGTATAACACATTTGTATGCCCCCTCTAGCCTAGTAATTATCAGTAGCCAATATGTTGATAGTCTCGGGCACGTCCACATCATGTGAAATTAAATGTCATCTTTAACAAAGATCTGCTATATTCCTCATATTATAAAAAAAAAAAAATTGGATTAAGCCCCATCCTGGTGGTCTTGTGTTGTTCTGGGGTCACTAGTGGAAATATTGATCTTAAAGGAGTTATCCAGAGTAGTGATGAGCAAGTACTAAAATGCTCGGGTGCTCGAAGCTCGGGCCGAGCATCCCGAGATACTCGTGTACTCGGCCCGAGTACCGAGGCCAATGTTATCCTATGGGAGACACGAGTATTTTTATGAAATGACTGACGGCAGCATGGAAAAACCCTAAAAATGTCACAAAAGTCTCAGAAGAGTGCTGAAATGACATGGCAACACCATGGGGAAGACCCCTGGAAGCATTTCTCACTCAAAAGTCACAGCTGTGAACAATCTTGTCTGAGTTTCACGCCAATTTTACGGAGTCACCAGAAAACCTTCCAAAATGATACCAAAATGAATATTTAGGGTGGAAATGTTAAGGGCACATACCCAATAGTGAGATACAGCTGGTGTATGTTACTTTTTGTGATTACATGAAAGATTTTACGTGAAAACATTGTGCGGCACTCCGATGTCCCTGAGAAGAGACGTACATGAAGCCCTGTCTTGAAATAATGTGCCCATTTTGAGGAACTGGGTCTATTGTAGTATTTTCCTTTGCCAGGGCAGTCCAAAATTTGGAGGTTCACCAATGCCCCTGGATAGAGACGTGCATGATGGCCTGTAAACCTGAAGTGGGTGTATTGTAGTATTGCCCTTTGGCCAGGGCAGCCAAAAATTGGGAGGTTCAACAATGACCCATGCATACAGACATGTAGTAGGGCCTGTAACCCTCAAGTGGGTGTATTGTAGTATAGCCCTTTGGCAGGGCAGCCAAAAATTGGGAGGCTTCACATTGTCCCAGGATAGAGACATGCAGGAGGCCTGTAAACCTCAAGTGGGTGTATTGTAGTATAGCCCTTTCGCCAGGGCAGCCAAAAATTGGGAGGTTCAACAATGACCCATGCATACAGACATGTAGTAGGGCATGTAACCCTCAAGTGGGTGTATTGTAGTATAGCCCTTTGGCCAGGGCAGCCAAAAATTTTGAGGTTCAACAATGACCCATGTATACAGACATGTAGTAGGGCCTGTAACCCTCAAGTGGGTGTATTGTAGTATAGCCCTTTGGCCAGGGCAGCCAAAAATTGGGAGGTTCAACAATGACTCATGCATACAGACATGTAGTAGGGCCTGTAACCCTCAAGTGGGTGTATTGTAGTATAGCCCTTTGGCAGGGCAGCCAAAAATTGGGAGGTTCAACAATGACCCATGCATACAGACATGTAGTAGGGCCTGTAATCCTCAAGTGGGTGTATTGTAGTATAGCCCTTTGGCCAGGGCAGCCAAAAATTGGGAGGTTCAACAATGACCCATGTATACAGACATGTAGTAGGGCCTGTAACCCTCAAGTGGGTGTATTGTAGTATAGCCCTTTGGCAGGGCAGCCAAAAATTGGGAGGCTCCACATTGTCCCAGGATAGAGATGTGCATGAGGGCCTCAAAACATTTTTCCAATTGAAAAGGAGTGGGTATCCTGTCGTTGTAATGGCCATTCAAAAAGAATGGGCGTAAAAATTTACCACTGGGGGTATACCTGAAACAACAGCCTAACTATTGTAACGGTCATCATGGTGGCACATGAGGAGAAGGAGGAGCAGTCCAGCGATTAGCCAAGGAAGAGGAAGACGACGTGGTGGATGATCCAGTAGCTGACCCAACCTGGCAGGAGGATATGCAGAGCGAGGACAGCAGTGCACAGGGGGAGGGAGGCTTAGCATCCCAACAGCAGTACGAAGCAGGGTCGGGTCCGCAGGCAGAAAGCAGGCAACCGTTCCCCGGAACAACAACACGACACAAGGTGCCTGTGCAAATGTTAGGTGTTCCCGAGTCTGGCAGTTTTTGTAAGTTGGCTCCAGATGACTCTAAAAAGGCCATTTGCAACACCTGCCATGCCAGCATCAGCAGGGGTACGAAAACTAGCAGCCTGACCACCACCAGCATGATGAGGCACATGTCAGCCAAGCACCCGACTTTGTGGGAAGTACAACAGAGTCGAGGAGCGCTGCTTGCTGCTGTCACTGCTACGTCTTCGCGTGTTGTGCGTGCGAGCCAATCTCCTGTACATGCTGGCCGCGAACAAGCCTCCGGCCCTGCACCTGAAGTTGCCCACGCACAAATAACCCCACCATCAAGCACGTCCTTGTCCCAGCGCAGCGTTCAATTATCCATTCAGCAAACCTTTGAACGCAGGCGCAAATACGATGCCAACGCCCCACATGCCACAGTCCTGAATTATCACATTTCGCGACTCATAGCGGTAGAAATGTTGCCTTTCCGGCTGGTGGAGACGGAAGCATTCCGCGACCTGATGGCGGCTGCTGTCCCACGTTACTCGGTCCCCAGCCGCCACTATTTCTCCAGATGTGCCGTCCCCGCATTGCATAACCACGTGTCCAACAGCATCACACGTGCCCTGAACAACGCTGTTTCAGTCAAAGTCCACCAAACCACAGACACGTGGAGAAGTGTGGGCAAGGCGGCTACATCTCCTTGACAAAACACTGGGTTAATATTGTGGAGGCTGGGACACAGTCTGAGCGAGGGACGGAACACGTCCTTCCCACAGCAAGGATAGCAGGCCCTACCTCTGTCAGGGTTTCACCGACACTCTACAGCTCCGGAATGTCATGCTCTTCATCCTCCTCCTCCTCCTCATCATCCTCATCCACTGTACCCTCCACACAAGTCCCAAGCTGGAAGCACTGCAGCACTACCTCCGCGAAGCGGCAACAGGCTGTGCTGAAGCTAGTCTGCATAGGTGACAAACCCCACAATGCAGAAGAGGTGTGGACAGCTCTGAAACAGCAGGCAGATCACTGGCTCACACCTCTGAACCTAAAGCCAGGAAAGGTCGTGTGTGACAATGTCCGAAACCTGGTGGCAGCTTTGAAGCGAGGCCAGCTGACGCATGTTCCATGCATGGGCCATGTGCTCAACCGGGTGGTTCAGAGGTTTCTAAAGTCATACCCAGAGCTGTCTGAACAGCTGGTAAAAGTTCGCCGTTTGTCTGCACATTTTCGCAAGTCACCTGCTGCTTCAGCCGGCCTTGCCGGCTTTCAGCGCCGTTTGCGTCTTCCGGCCCACAGACTGGTGTGTGATGTCCCCAAGCGTTGGAATTCAACTCTGTACATGTTGGTCAGGATATGTGAGCAGAAGAGGGCAGTTGTGGACTACCTCCATCACCTAAGCCATCGGGAAATGGGTCAAACTCCACACATAACACCTGAGGAGTGGAGATGGATGTCGGACCTCTGTACTGTCCTCCAAAACTTTGAGGACTCCACCAAGATGGTGAGCGGCGATGACGCCATTATTAGCGTCACCATACCACTACTCTGCCTTCTAAAACGGTTTCTGCTAAAAAACAAAGAGGATGCATTGCAGGCCGAGCGAGATGACTTGGAGCAAGAAACAGTAGTGGGTGTGGGTGAAAACACACAGCCCAGCCTCATCTCATCACAACGTGCAGTGGAGGACTATGACGAGGAGGAGGAGGATGAAGACATGGAGCAACTCTCTGGCCAAATTGAGGATATGACATGCACACCACTCATACACTCGATTCAGCGTGGCTGGCCAGAGGACAGTGGAGATGAGGAGGAGGAGGAGGAGGACAGCATGTTCAGTCATCGTGTTGGTCTGGATACTGAAGTGATGGCTGTTGAGAGTCTGGCGCACATGGCTGACTTTATGGTAAGCTGCCTGGCTCGTGACCCTCGCGTTCACAACATCTTGGCCGACAATCAGTACTGGTTGGCAACAGTGTTAGACCCACGCTACAAGGACAACTTTATGTCTCTCATTCCTGAGGCGGAGAGGTCAGCCAAAATGCAGCATTTCCAGAAGGCCATAGTCACGGAAGTAGGCAAATCATTCCCCTCACAAAACGCTACCGGCATAGGTCAGAAATCGGTGGACAACCAAGGTGTACGGCCGAGAGGGGCACAAGTCCAATCTGCCAGAGGTAAGGGAACAGTCTTTACGATGGTGGACAGTTTTCTCAGCCCCTCACGTACCACAGCCCCTGAGGTGCAGGGTAGTGCCACAAGAAATGCTAAGTTTGGCCAGATGCTGAAGGAGTACCTTGCAGATCAAACAACTGTACTGCTAGATTCCTCTTTGCATTACAATTATTGTGTCTCCAAGCTGGACACGTGCCATGAATTGGCTCTCTACGGCTTGGAAGTCCTGGCCTGCCCTGCCGCTAGCGTTTTGTCAGAGCGTGTTTTCAGAGCCGCAGGTGGAATCATTACTGATAAATGCACCCGCGTGTCAACTGAAAATGCTGACAGGCTGACTCTGATCAAGATGAACAAGGGTTGGATTGGGCCAGACTTCAACACACCATCAACAAATGACAACTGAATTTAAATTTTGTTATGGGAATTTGCCATGTACCTCCACTCACCCATGGGTACACACTTCTGGACTTCCGAGTGTCCAAGTGTGGGATCAGTAATGTCCGTGGATGTGTACTCGGCCTGGTGGTAGGAAGGAGGATCAGGTTGGGAAATGTGCGGTGCAGTATCACGGCTACTGACACTTGACCGTGTGGAAGACAGGGTGTTTGTGGAGGTGCCAATCTGACTTGAAGCATTATCCGCTATCCAAGTAACAACCTGTTGACACTGGTGTTGGTTCAAGAGCGGTGTACTGCAGCGGGCCCCAAGAATTTGGGACAGGATGTGTGAGTGAGTAGATGTGACCCTTTCTTGTTACGAAATTAGTGCTTGCACACGACCTCGGCCTCTGCCTGCACCACCATCACGTTCAATTCCTTGTTCCTTGCCAACGCCCTTGCGCATTTTGCTTGTATACAGCGACACCAGTCTGGTGATTCTAATGGTCATAGATTAGGATTTTAGTCACTAGCCTGTATCAAGGTAGTACGTACACCAGTCTGGTGACTCTAATGGTCACAGATTAGGATTTTAGTCCCTAACCTGTATCAAGGTATGACGTAGACCAGTCTGGTGACTGCTCAGATCACAGGAGATTAGGATTTTAGGCCCTAACCTGTATCAAGGTAGTACGTACCCAGTCTGGTGAATGCAATGGTCACAGGAGAGTAGGATTTTAGTCCCTAACCTGTATAAAGGTATGACGTACACCAGTCTGGTGACTGTTCAGATCACAGGAGATTAGGATTTTAGGCCCTAACCTGTATCAAGGTATGACGTACACCAGTCTGGTGAATGCATTGGTCACAGGAGAGTAGGATTTTAGTCCCTAACCTGTATCAAGGTATGACATACACCAGTCTGGTGACTGCTCAGATCACAGGAGATTAGGATTTTAGGCCCTAACCTGTATCAAGGTATGACGTACACCAGTCTGGTGACTGTTCAGATCACAGGAGATTAGGATTTTAGGCCCTAACCTGTATCAAGGTATTAAGTACACCAGTCTGGTGACTGTTCAGATCACAGGAGATTAGGATTTTAGTCCCTAACCTGTATCAAGGTATTAAGTACACCAGTCTGGTGAATGCAATAGTCACAGGAGAGTAGGATTTTAGTCCCTAACCTGTATCAAGGTATGACGTACACCAGTCTGGTGACTGTCAGATCACAGGAGATTAGGATTTTAGGCCCTAACCTGTATCAAGGTATGACGTACACCAGTCTGGTGAATGCAATGTCACAGGAGAGTAGGATTTTAGTCCCTAACCTGTATCAAGGTATGACGTACACCAGTCTGGTGACTGTTCAGATCACAGGAGAGTTAGGATTTTAGCCCTAACCTGTATCAAGGTATGACGTACACCAGTCTGGTGAATGCAATGGTCACAGGAGAGTAGGATTTTAGTCCCTAACCTGTATCAAGGTAGTACGTACACCAGTCTGGTGATTCTAATGGTCACAGATTTGGATTTTAGTCCCTAACCTGTATCAAGGTAGTACGTACACCAGTCTGGTGACTCTAATGGTCACAGGAGATGAGGATTTTAGTCCCTAACCTGTATCAAGGTATGACGTACACCAGTCTGGTGACTGTTCAGATCACAGGAGATTAGGATTTTAGGCCCTAACCTGTATCAAGGTATTAAGTACACCAGTCTGGTGACTGTTTAGATCACAGGAGATTAGGATTTTAGTCCCTAACCTGTATCAATGTATGACGTACACCAGTCTGGTGACTGCTCAGATCACAGGAGATTAGGATTTTAGGCCCTAACCTGTATCAAGGTATGACGTACACCAGTCTGGTGAATGCAATAGTCACAGGAGAGTAGGATTTTAGTCCCTAACCTGTATCAAGGTATGACGTACACCAGTCTGGTGACTGTTCAGATCACAGGAGATTAGGATTTTAGGCCCTAACCTGTATCAAGGTATGACGTACACCAGTCTGGTGAATGCAATGGTCACAGGAGAGTAGGATTTTAGTCCCTAACCTGTATCAAGGTATGACGTACACCAGTCTGGTGACTGTTCAGATCACAGGAGATTAGGATTTTAGGCCCTAACCTGTATCAAGGTATGACGTACACCAGTCTGGTGAATGCAATGTTCACAGGAGAGTAGGATTTTACTCCCTAACCTGTATCAAGGTAGTACGTACACCAGTCTGGTGATTCTAATGGTCACAGATTTGGATTTTAGTCCTAACCTGTATCAAGGTAGTACGTACACCAGTCTGGTGACTCTAATAGTCACAGGAGATGAGGATTTTAGTCCCTAACCTGTATCAAGGTAGTACGTACACCAGTCTGTTGACTCTAATGGTCAAAGATTAGGATTTTAGTCCCTAACCTGTATCAAGGTAGTACGTACACCAGTCTGGTGATTCTAATGGTCACAGATTAGGATTTTAGTCCCTAACCTGTATCAAGGTAGTACGTACACCAGTCTGGTGATTCTAATGGTCACAGATTAGGATTTTAGTCCCTAACCTGTATCAAGGTAGTACGTACACCAGTCTGGTGACTCTAATGGTCACAGGAGATGAGGATTTTAGTCCTTAACCTGTATCAAGGTAGTACGTACACCAGTCTGGTGACTCTAATGGTCAAAGATTAGGATTTTAGTCCCTAACCTGTATCAAGGTATGACGTACACCAGTCTGGTGACTGCTCAGATCACAGGAGATTCGGATTTTAGGCCTTAACCTGTATCAAGGTATGACGTACACCAGTCTGGTGACAGTTCAGATCACAGGAGATTAGGATTTTAGTCCCTAACCTGTATCAAGGTATGACGTACACCAGTCTGGTGACTGCTCAGATCACAGGACATTAGGATTTTAGGCCCTAACCTGTATCAAGGTATGACGTACACCAGTCTGGTGACTGTTCAGATCACAGGAGATTAGGATTTTAGTCCCTAACCTGTATCAAGGTATGACGTACACCAGTCTGGTGACAGGAGATTAGGATTTTAGGCCCTAACCTGTATCAAGGTATGACGTACACCAGTCTGGTGAATGCAATGGTCGCAGAAGATTAGGATTTTAGGCCCTAACCTGTATCAAGGTATGACGTACACCAGTCTGGTGACTGCTCAGATCACAGGTGATTCGGATTTTAGTCCCTAACCTGTATCAAGGTATGACGTACACCAGTCTGGTGACTGTTCAGATCACAGGAGATTAGGATTTTAGGCCCTAACCTGTATTAAGGTATTAAGTACACCAGTCTGGTGGCTGTTCAGATCACAGGAGATTAGGATTTTAGGCCCAACCTGTATCAAGGTATGACGTACACCAGTCTGGTGAATGCAATGGTCACAGGAGAGTAGGACTTTAGTCCCTAACCTGTATCAAGGTAGTACGTACACCAGTCTGGTGATTCTAATGGTCACAGATTAGGATTTTAGTCCCTAACCTGTATCAAGGTAGTACGTACACCAGTCTGGTGATTCTAATGGTCACAGATTAGGATTTTAGTCCCTAACCTGTATCAAGGTAGTACGTATACCAGTCTGGTGACTCTAATGGTCACAGGAGATGAGGATTTTAGTCCCTAACCTGTATCAAGGTAGTAAGTACACCAGTCTGGTGACTCTAATCGTCACAGGAGATGAGAATTTTAGTCCCTATGTCCTAACCTGGATCAAGCTAGTAAGTACAACAGTCTGGTGACTGTAATGGTCACAGAAAAGCTTGAACTCCGATCTGGATCATCCTGCCTATATCCTCCGAGATTAGTCCTGAGAAGGACTGTTGTGGTCAGCTCAGCAGCAGTTTGCAGCCCTGCTCCGGATCTACCTATGAGGGCCGCAAATCTGTCCCTAAGCAGCAGCAGACACTGTCCCTACACTCACTGTCTGGATGCCTGTGTGCAGAGCACAGCGCGGCCGGGTCTTATAAAGACTCGGTCACGCTGTGCAGGCCGGCCAATCACTGCAATGCCACAACTAACAGGGCTGTGGCATTGCAGTGGTCTGCCAGCCAATCCCTGCACGTGGGCTGGCTCTCAAAAGAGCGCCAACATGCAGAGATGACGACCACGAGCACAGCACGAGTATCACGAGATTACTCGGTGCTCGCCGAGTAGCCCGAGTACAGTGATACTCGTGCGAGTACCGAGTAGTGGCGAGTATGCTCGCTCATCACTAATCCAGAGTTCTATAAACATGACTGATTTCTTTCAAAACCAGCGCCACCTCTGTCTACAGGTTGTATGTGATATTGCAGCTCAGCTTAATTGAAGGGGATGGGTCTATGCTGTAATGCCACCTGTACACAGGGGTGGTGCTGTTTTTGAAAGAATGTAGTAAAGTATTATTAAAAGCTATATTTTTTTGTTTATTTAGCCTTCAGTTAAAGTGATTATGCTGGAAAAACTGTTTCTGAACCTTTTTGGCCTGTTAAATGCAATTTAGGTTAGGTTTGGTAATTGTTCTTGTGTATCTGTAAGGCTAGGGCCACACTAGCATTGTGGCCTCCGTCACGGGAGGTCCCCAAAGACCCAAATTTGTGCAGCATTAACGCTCTACGATAACGCTGCTTTTAATGCTGCTGAAATTTGGGTCTTTGGCAGACCCCTCAGAATGGAGGCCACAATGCTAGTTTGGCCCTAGCCTAACAGTGGCGTAATCCTGTGACAAAGCCAGTGGCGTAATTTCAGGCCCAGGGACCCTGATGCAAGCGCTCCAATGGGGCCCCCAATTATTGCAAATCTTTAATAGTATTAATCTTTTTCTATAGGCCAAAGGGACTTTTGCGCCCTCCTTGGCTGCAGGACCCAGGTGCAATCGCAACCCCTGCACCTATTGTAGTTACACCCCTGGACAAAGCTATTCCCATAAACCATATGTGAGTCAGAAGTGCATGCACAAAGGACAGAAACAATGAGGTCAGCACTGCTGGGTGTGGAAATAATATAAACATCCAGAAGATATTGTTCGGTGTCTTTATTTCTCAACACGTTTCAAGACCATCCCAGTCTCTTCCTCAACAGTACATCAACATACTCCAGTGGAGTCCTGCGGCAGCTGCATTAGAGCGCTGATACCAGTAGTGGGTCAAACAACCGACTAACGTGAGCAGTTAGTGCACTGCATATTCCAAATAATAAGAAGATAATACCATTGCGCCCTTGTCTATCCATTCAGAAGTGCATGCAGCATATTCTCCACGCTCTTCCCATTCTGTTTTATCTCTTTCACACTCAATTCAGCCTTTTCTCCAGGCCCCTAGTCCCCTTTTTGTAAGGTCCAGCAGAAAATTACTTGCGTTTCCCGTTGACTTACATTGTACTCGCTATTCAAACGAATACGCGATTATTAGAAAGTAATCGTAACAAGTATAGCAATTGCGAATATTACGGTACTCACTCATCACCATGTATAATGTATATTACAGTTGTCCTCCTGGCCTTCCTGCAGTGCCCAGTGCCCACTATCCTTATTCAGCATTCCAGATGAATTGGTGGTAAATGGTGATCTGAATAAACTTATTAATTTTAATCAGTACTTTTCATAGTAACATGTCACGCTTCAATAATGACTGCAAAAGTATCTGCAGCCCAGTTTATATTGATTGTGGCCTGACATACAGGTGTTAATTAGCAGCTAGGTATTAAGCAACAATAGTGTGCAGACATTCAACTCCAGTTCTGATTACTCAGGTATGAATCATGGTACTCAATACAAGAGACGGGTCTCTTAGTAAAGTAAATAAACACACCCAAAGCTGTGGAACGGCATCTCCCGCCTTCTTACCTCTGCATTCTCAGTGGCAAGCAGGTATGCTGTCTGGATCCCTCACTGCAGTCATTTCTTCATGAATCCCCACCAAGGCATGGCTGACATTGATTCAGAGGATGATAAAATCTACCTAACCACCCCAGTGGAAGAAGGTGGGTCAGCGGAATCTGACCCAGAGTGGCATTATGAAGAAGAGATGGCGAGTGAGACCTAAGTCACACGGAGCTCCACCACACTTCCCAATTTGGGCACCATCTGTAATGAGGTGCAGATCCAATCCTGGGTTCTGATGCAAGCCGCAGATCTGAGGAGCAAGTCCCAGCAGTCAGTTGACATTTACCCTACGGCATCTGGGACCGGGAACATCACATGTCAGAATACAGATGATATGGCACTATGTCTGGTGTCAACATCTCAGCTACTGGATCCCATTCCCAAAGACCACCAGTACCAGGACCTTTATGGGGAGCCTGGGGATGAGGAGCACAAGAAGGCAATTTTCCCCAGCTGTGTGGATCACCCTCACCTTCTCCAGAGGCATTTAACTGGGGCAATACCATGTGGGCACCTCTACCACCTATCCAAGAAGGCATCAACCACCCCATTCTCTTGTGTAATTTGTTGAGGAGATTCAATATGCAGATGCTATTGCCTGGGACTAGCTGCATGGGCCTAAGGCTAATGACTTCCACGGCCAATGCATGAAAGGCAAGGTGGGGGTGTTGAAACAGGTTAAGGGGCATGGTTTCTTGTTGGAACTTGGCACAAACATCAGTGCTAGGTCAACTGCTCCACCCTGCAGCGCGACAATCTTCCCCAAAGACCACAATCCATCTTTGGTGAGGTCACATTTATGAAGGTGCGGGGCATAAAGGGGTACTTTATGGTTGGTGTATGTCGCCGCACAATTTGAGAAGTGCAGCAGGAAGCCAACCTGGAGAGGAGTTGGCGACGGTGCGGCCAAAGTGTGCATTGGTTGGCCAGATAAATGCACCCAAACCAACAGGGCATGACAATGTTTCCAAAGATGATCCTACTCCTGTCTGTTCTAGCTCTCTCGTCATCCCCTAGTTTCTCCATCATCCTCTAAAGCTGTGGCAATGATTATGGGCAGGTTGTGTAGGAGAATGTGCCTAGAGAAGTAGCCACTGCGACTCCCCAAGACCGTCTGACAGCGTAGTGCAAGGAGAACCAATTCCTATGAGACCAGTACAAAAATAAATGGCCCTCCAATACAATATACTTCCAAAAAACAACCTAGGAGTCAGGCCAAGTACAGACAAATATGGCAACTTTATTAATACATAAAAAACTGGCTAAAATACAAAGCATTAAAAAAGACCGGAAGACTACACAGGCAAGCCCATAATGTCAAGGTACACAGCAAAATGACAAAACATAAAAACATAAAAATTGGATACATTAGCTAATTTGACCAGTGTATATTTATATACATATCAGCGAGGACTATCCCTATATGCGGATAACGAGTGCAATACACCCAAACTTCAACCATGTTAATTAGCAAGCACTACATCAACGAGTCAAATCAATACCTGTGAGTGACCGTTACTCCTATCGCACGTTTCACAATAGCTTTGTCAGAGGAGGTATCTGCATGTAGGGATAGTCTCCTGGTGGCATGTGTATAAATATATACTGGTCAAATTAACCATTGTATCCAACTTTGGTCTTTTGATGGCTTGTCATTTTGCTGTGTACCTTGACATTATCGGTTTACCTGTTTAGTCTACTGGTCTTTTTAATGTCTTCTATTTTAACCAATTTGTAATGTTGTAATTAATAAAGTTGCCATATTTGCTTGTACTTGGCTTGACTCCTTGGTTGTTTTTTTTTTTTTAATTATGTAGTACGAGAAGAAACTGCGACTACCATCCAGGGAATGCCAAGAAAGGCAAGAAATATTCTCACTGGACCTTCTTAAAGGTGGTTCTGTAAGACAGTGACCCATGTCATACTTGGCATTTTTGCCAAAGAGTGATGTTAAGTCGGAAGGGTGTGGAGATGTAAAGTAGGCTCACTGGGCCACTGGTTGAGTAGTGGCAGCTGAATATCCAATACAGCAAAAGACTGGAGAGTGACTTCAGTAAAACCAAGGATATTAAAGAAGGTTAACAAATGGTGACTCAGGAGAGGACCCTGCATGAATGGGGGGACCACATGGGAGGAGAAGCTGCAGGAATGGGGGGCCACAAGGGGAGAGAAACTGCATGAATAGGGGCCACATAGGGGAGAATCTGCATGTTTGAGGGTCACATGGGGGGAGAATCTGCATGAATGGGGGGGAATCTACATGAATAGGGGGCCACATGGCTGGAGAAGCTA
This sequence comes from Allobates femoralis, assembly GCA_033576535.1. Classification (NCBI taxonomy): domain Eukaryota; kingdom Metazoa; phylum Chordata; class Amphibia; order Anura; family Aromobatidae; genus Allobates; species Allobates femoralis. The sequence continues at coordinate 114,368,923 of JARQOC010000009.1, read as the reverse complement.
CATGAATGGGGGGGCACATGAGGGGAGAAGCTGCATGAATGGGGGGCAATATGGGGGGAGAATCTGCATGAATGAGGGGCCACATGGGGGAGAAACTGCATGAATAGGGGCCACATGGGAGGAGAAGCTACATGAATGGGGAATGCCATGATGGGTGCGGAAAAAGCTGCATGAATGGGGTGACATGGAGTAAAAGCTGCAAGAATGGGGGGTCCATGGTGGACAAGCTGCATGAATGCGGGGCACATGGGGAGAAACTGCATGGATGGGGGGCCACATAGGGGAGAAGCACTATTGAGAAGGGGGCCGCATATGAGGGAGGTCAGTATGGAATGGAGGGGTGGCTATATATATTACCTGGAGGCTGTACTGGGCTGTATATTTTAATTGGAGGCTGTGCTGGACTAAATATGTATATTATATATATATATATATATATATATAATACACACACATACAGTGCCTTGTGAAAGTATTCGGCCCCCTTGAACCTTTCAACCATTTCCACATTTCAGGCTTCAAACATAGAGATATAAATTCTAATTTTTTTGTGAAGAATCCACAACAAGCAGGACACAATCGTGAAGTGGAACAAAATTTAGTGCAGATTTTAAAGATTTTTTTTAAGAAATAACAAACTGAAAAGTGGGGCGTGCAATATTATTCAGCCCTTTTACTTTCAGTGCAACAAACTCACTCTAGAAGTTCAGTGAGGATCTCTGAATGATCCAATGTTGTCCTAAATGACTGGTAATGATAAATAGAATCCACCTGTGTGTAATCAAGTCTCCATATAAATGCACCTGCTCTGTGATAGTCTCATGGTTCTGTTTCAAGTGCAGAGAGCATCATGAAGACCAAGGAACACACCAAGCAGGTCCGAGATACTGTTGTGGCGAAGTTTAAAGCTGGATTTGGATACAAAAAGATTTACCAAGTTTAAACATCTCAAGGAGCACTGTGCAAGCGATCAAATTGAAATGGAAGGAGTATCAGACCACTGCAAATCTACCAAGACCCAGCCATCCCTCTAAACTTTCATCTCGAACAAAGAGAAGACTGTTCAGAGATGCAGCCAAAAGGTTCATGATCACTCTGGATGAACTGCAAAGATTTACTGCTGAGGTGGGAGAGTCTGTCCATAGGACAACAATCAGTCGTACAATGCACAAATCTGGCTTTATGGAAGAGTGGCAAGAAGAAAGTCATTTATCAAAGATATCCATAAAAAGTCTTGTTTGAAGTTTGCCACAAGCCACCTGTGAGACACAGCAAACATGTGAAATAAGGTGCTCTGGTCAGATGAAACCAAAATCTAACTTTTTGGGCACATTGCAAAACGATATGTTTGGTTTAGAAGCAACACAGCTCATCACCCTCAAAACACCATCCCCACAGTCAAACATGGTGGTGTCAGCATCATGGTTTGGGCCTGCTTTTCTTCAGCAAGGACAGGGAAGATGGTTAAAATTGATGGGAAGATAGATGAGCGAAATACAGGATCATTGTGGCAGAAAACCTGTTGGAGTCTGCAAAAGACCTGAGACCTATACGGAGATTTAATGCAATAATAAATGTGGTATATAGAAATGAGCGCTAGGGATAATGGAACAAGCTGAACGCTTTTGTAGACATTACCTATAGGTTTATTACGATAAACACAGTACAGGCCTTCTCCCACAACGCGTTTCGACGCTACATGCGTCTTCCTCAAGTGGAAGGACTTGAGGAAGACGCATGTAGCGTCGAAACGCGTTGTGGGAGAAGGACCTGTACTGTGTTTATCGTAATAAACCTATAGGTAATGTCTACAAAAGCGTTCAGCTTGTTCCATTATCCCTAGCGCTCATTTCTATATACACATTTATTATTGCATTACGTTCCTTTCTCCCTTTGGGGAGAGTGGTACGAGCAGCTCTGGGAGAGGACCTTGCTGAAGAAAACAGAAACCTGGCCCCTGCACGTGCACGGGACGGTGCACGTGTGAGACGGAGCACAGACCTGGGTGAAAAGGGGAGACAGGCAATAGATGAAGACAGGGATCCTGCATAAAAAATCTCACCTACTTGCGGCTAATCTAGTTGTGCAGAGGGCACAACCAACTTAGGTGAGTGATACGTACAGTGTAACAGGAATTTATACCCCTAAATTTGCAGTGTGGCGCAACCATCTATTTTGATTTTTTTGCCTATACGGAGATTTATCTTCCAACAATACAATGATTCCAAACATAAAGCAAAATCTACAATGGAATGGTTCAAAAATAAAAATATCCAGGTGTTAGAATGGCCATGTCAAAGTCAAGACCTGAATTCAATTGAGAATCTGTGGAAAGAGCTGAAAACTGCTATCTACAAATGCTCTCCATTCAACCTCACTGAGCTCAAGCTGTTTTGCAAGGAAGAATGAGCAAGAATTTCAGTCTCTCGATGTGCAAAACTGATAGAGACAAACCCCAAGCGACTTGCAGCTGTAATCTTAGCAAAAGATGGCGCTACAAAGTATTAACTCAAGGGGCCGAATAATATTGCACGCCCCACTTTTCAGTTTTTTATTTGTTAAAAAAGTTTAAAATATTCAATATATTTCATTCCACTTCACGATTGTGTCAACCTTGTTGTGGATTCTTCACGAAAAAATTTGAATTTATATCTTTATGTTTGAAGCCTGAAATGTGGCAAAAAGTTGAAAACTTCAAAGGGCCGAATACTTTCACAAGGCACTGTGTATATAGTCCAGCACAGCCTCCAATTAAAATATACGGCCCAGTATAGCCTCCAGGTAATATATATATATATATATATATATTCTAAGCACAGAGGTAAAAAGAACCGGGCACTATCCGTGGTAAGAATCAGTCCAAATGATTGATAGCACAATATCAGGTGGTGCCCGCTATTGGTAAGTGTAATTATATCACAAAAAAAGAAAACAGACCAGCGGCACTCACCATAGTTGAATCTTCTGTTTATTTAACGATTCCAACTAGGAACAGGACCAGTTGAAACGGTCACCGTCGTCCACCTGACGTCCCTGCACCTCCCTCCCCTACAGCACGATTTCCTCATGCAACCTTGTTGGAATCGTTAAATTAACAGAAGATTCAACTATGGTGAGTGCCGCTGGTCTGTTTTCTTTTTTTGTGATATATATATATATATATATATATATATAATACAGAAAAGCTGCACAGCACTCAGCAGACCAGTGTGAACTGGTGCAAGCATGGGGCACAGAGATTAAACCAACTAAGTAAAAGTCCATGCTGTGTGCTGCATGGACTTTTACTTAGTTTATATATATGCTCTGTGATAGTCTCATGGTTCTGTTTCAAGTGCAGAGAGCATCATTAAGACCAAGGAACACACCTAGCAGGTCCGAGATACTGTTGTGGCGAAGTTTAAAGCTGGATTTGGATACAAAAAGATTTACCAAGTTTAAACATCTCAAGGAGCACTGTGCAAGCGATCAAATTGAAATGGAAGGAGTATCAGACCACTGCAAATCTACCAAGACCCAGCCATCCCTCTAAACTTTCATCTCGAACAAAGAGAAGACTGTTCAGAGATGCAGCCAAAAGGTTCATGATCACTCTGGATGAACTGCAAAGATTTACTGCTGAGGTGGGAGAGTCTGTCCATAGGACAACAATCAGTCGTACAATGCACAAATCTGGCCTTTATGGAAGAGTGGCAAGAAGAAAGTCATTTATCAAAGATATCCATAAAAAGTCTTGTTTGAAGTTTGCCACAAGCCACCTGTGAGACACAGCAAACATGTGAAATAAGGTGCTCTGGTCAGATGAAACCAAAATCTAACTTTTTGGGCACATTGCAAAACGATATGTTTGGTTTAGAAGCAACACAGCTCATCACCCTCAAAACACCATCCCCACAGTCAAACATGGTGGTGTCAGCATCATGGTTTGGGCCTGCTTTTCTTCAGCAAGGACAGGGAAGATGGTTAAAATTGATGGGAAGATAGATAGAGCGAAATACAGGATCATTGTGGCAGAAAACCTGTTGGAGTCTGCAAAAGACCTGAGACCTATACAGAGATTTAATGCAATAATAAATGTGGTATATAGAAATGAGCGCTAGGGATAATGGAACAAGCTGAACGCTTTTGTAGACATTACCTATAGGTTTATTACGATAAACACAGTACAGGTCCTTCTCCCACAACGCGTTTCGACGCTACATGCGTCTTCCTCAAGTGGAAGGACTTGAGGAAGACGCATGTAGCGTCGAAACGCGTTGTGGAGAAGGACCTGTACTGTGTTTATCGTAATAAACCTATAGGTAATGTCTACAAAAGCGTTCAGCTTGTTCCATTATCCCTAGCGCTCATTTCTATATACCACATTTATTATTGCATTACGTTCCTTTCTCCCTTTGGGGAGAGTGGTACGAGCAGCTCTGGGAGAGGACCTTGCTGAAGAAAACAGAAACCTGGCCCCTGCACGTGCACGGGACGGTGCACGTGTGAGACGGAGCACAGACCTGGGTGAAAAGGGGAGACAGGCAATAGATGAAGACAGGGATCCTGCATAAAAAATCTCACCTACTTGCGGCTAATCTAGTTGTGCAGAGGGCACAACCAACTTAGGTGAGTGATACGTACAGTGTAACAGGAATTTATACCCCTAAATTTGCAGTGTGGCGCAACCATCTATTTTGATTTTTTTGCCTATACGGAGATTTATCTTCCAACAATACAATGATTCCAAACATAAAGCAAAATCTACAATGGAATGGTTCAAAAATAAAAATATCCAGGTGTTAGAATGGCCATGTCAAAGTCAAGACCTGAATTCAATTGAGAATCTGTGGAAAGAGCTGAAAACTGCTATCTACAAATGCTCTCCATTCAACCTCACTGAGCTCAAGCTGTTTTGCAAGGAAGAATGAGCAAGAATTTCAGTCTCTCGATGTGCAAAACTGATAGAGACAAACCCCAAGCGACTTGCAGCTGTAATCTTAGCAAAAGATGGCGCTACAAAGTATTAACTCAAGGGGGCCGAATAATATTGCACGCCCCACTTTTCAGTTTTTTATTTGTTAAAAAAGTTTAAAATATTCAATATATTTCATTCCACTTCACGATTGTGTCAACCTTGTTGTGGATTCTTCACGAAAAAATTTGAATTTATATCTTTATGTTTGAAGCCTGAAATGTGGCAAAAAGTTGAAAACTTCAAAGGGGCCGAATACTTTCACAAGGCACTGTGTATATAGTCCAGCACAGCCTCCAATTAAAATATACGGCCCAGTATAGCCTCCAGGTAATATATATATATATATATATATATTCTAAGCACAGAGGTAAAAAGAACCGGGCACTATCCGTGGTAAGAATCAGTCCAAATGATTGATAGCACAATATCAGGTGGTGCCCGCTATTGGTAAGTGTAATTATATCACAAAAAAAGAAAACAGACCAGCGGCACTCACCATAGTTGAATCTTCTGTTTATTTAACGATTCCAACAAGGAACAGGACCAGTTGAAACGGTCACCGTCGTCCACCTGACGTCCCTGCACCTCCCTCCCCTACAGCACGATTTCCTCATGCAACCTTGTTGGAATCGTTAAATTAACAGAAGATTCAACTATGGTGAGTGCCGCTGGTCTGTTTTCTTTTTTTGTGATATATATATATATATATATATATATATATATATATATATATATATATATAATACAGAAAAGCTGCACAGCACTCAGCAGACCAGTGTGAACTGGTGCAAGCATGGGCACAGAGATTAAACCAACTAAGTAAAAGTCCATGCTGTGTGCTGCATGGACTTTTACTTAGTTTATATATATATATATATATATATATATATATGCAGTACAGACCAAAAGTTTGGATGAATCTTCTCATTCAAACATTTGTCTGTATTTTCATGACTATGAAAATTGTAGATTCACACTGTAGGCATCAAAACTATTAATTAACACATGTTAATGGTTTTTGCAACTGCACTTGGGGACACTTTCAAAGTTTTGCTTTGGTCTGAAATTGGTCCAAATTTGAGATCTTTGGTTCCAACCACCGTGTGTTTGTGCAACGCAGAAAAGGTGAACGGATGGACTCTACATGCCTGGTTCCCACCGTGAAGCATGGAGGAGGAGGTGTGATGGTGTGGGAGTGCTTTGCTGCTTTGAAACTCATCAAGTGAATGCCAAGGGTGTGCAAAGCAGTAATTAAAGCAAAAGGTGGCTACTTAGAAGAACCTAGAATATAAGACATATTTTCAGTTGTTTCACACTTTTTAGTTAAGTATATACCGTACTTGTTTTTTTATTATATTTCTACTTTAAACTCAAAAATTTACCAAAAAAATACAAAATTTATCACTTAATAACAAAATATACGAAGTATGTTCCTAGTGCTACCAGGTCACGTTCTGGGGGCTAAAAGCTGTTGTAACTCAGTTTGACTTAAAATAACAATTATGTATAAAATATAAATTTTGAAGAACAACATGAGCTTTCTTTTGAGATATTAAGCGTGTTTTTATTATTTACCGTTCAGGAGTTATGGCTCCATATGTCAGCTTCTTGGCCAAAAATTTGGATTTTTTCAAACTTTGAGCGACGAGCGGCACGGGTTAACGGCCTAGTTGATGCTGGCACTCAACAACTGTCCTCTTCTGCTCACAAATCCTGACCAACATGTGCAGTGTGGAATTTCAACGCGTTGGGACATCACACACCAGTCTGTGAGCCGGACGCTGCAAACGCCGCTGAAAGCCAGCAAGGGCGGCAGAAGCAGTAGGTGACTTTCTAAAATGGGCACACAGGCGGTGTACTTTGACGAGCAGATCCGACAGCTCTGAGTAGGATTTAAGAAACCGCTGAACCACGAGGTTGAGCACATGGGCCACGCCTGGAATATGTGTCAGCTTGCCTCGCCTCAGAGCCGCCACAAGGTTACGGCCTTTGTCACACACGACGATGCCTGGCTGTAGGTTCAGCGGTGTGAGCCAGTGATCTGCCTGCTGTTTCAGAGCTGTCCACAATTCTTCAGCATTGTGGGGTTTGTCACTTACGCATATTAGCTTCAGCACAGCCTGTTGCCGCTTAGCCGAGGCAGTGCTGTAGTGCTTCCAGCTTGGGACTGGTGTGGAGGGTGAAGTGGAGGAGGAGGAGGCTGAGAAGCATGACGTTCTGGAGCTGTACACTGTGAGTGAAACCCTAACTGAGTTAGCGCCTGCAATCCTTGGTGTCGGAAGGACGTGTTCCGTCCCAGGCTCAGACTGGGTCCCGGCTTCCAGAATATTAACCCAGTGTGCCGTCAGCAAGATGTACCGGCCCTGTCCACAAGCACTTGTCCACGTGTCTGTGGTTAGGTGGACTTTGCCTTTAACTGCGTTGTTAAGGGCACATATGATGTTTTGTGACACTTGCTTATGTAATACGGGGATGGCACACCGGGAGAAATAGTGGTGGCTGGGGACCGAGTAATGTGGGACAGCAGCCGCCATCAGGTCGCGGAATGCTTCCGTTTCCACTAGCCTAAAAGGCAACATTTCCATCGCAAGCAGTTGCGAAATGTGTGCATTTAGAACTGTGGCATATGGGGCGTTGGCAGCGTATTTGCGCCTGCGTTCCAAAGATTGGTGTATAGATAGCTGAACGCTGCGCTGGGACAAGGACATGGCTGATGATGGTGCTATTTCTGCATGTGCAACTACAGGTGAAGGACAGGATGCACCTTCGTATGCAGTATGGACAGGGGATTGTCTTGCACGCACAACAGTGGAAGACGCAGCGGTGTCACCCGCAGACACTGCTCCTCGACTCTGGTGTACATCCCACAAAGTCGGGTGCTTTGCTGACATGTGCCTGATCATGCTGGTGGTGGTCAGGCTGCTAGTTTTGCTACCCCTGCTGATGCTGGCATGGCAGGTGTTGCAAATGGCCTTTTTGAATTATCTGCAGATGCCTTAAAAAACAGCCAGACTCAGGAAGACCTAACAGTTGCACTGGCAACTTCTGTTGTGTTGTTGTTCCGGGGAATGGTTGCCTGCCTTCTGCCTGCGGACACCACCCTGCTTCTTCCAGCCTGTTGTGATGCTATGCCTGACTCCCCCTGTGCACTGCTGTCCTCACTCTGCATGTCCTCCTGCCAGGTTGGGTTAGTTACTGGATCATCCACCACGTCGTCTTCCACTTCTGCACCCTGCTCCTCCTCCTGACTTTCTGGCAATTCTGTTTTATCATCGTCCGCCTCTTGTTGAGACACGTTCCCACTGTTGCCTTCGTGAGACCGTGGCTGCTCAAATATTTGTGCATCGGTACATACGATCCCCTTAGGACCCACTTCAACTGGAGCTGGCAAGAGGCCAGAATCTAAAAAGTGAACAGCTCTTCAGAGTGTCCAAGTGTGGGATCAGTTATGTCCGGGGCCGGGCACTCGGCATGGTGGGAGGAAGGAGGATCAGGGTGTGGAATGTGCGGTCCAGTTTCATGGCTACTGACACTTGACTGTGTGGAAGACAGGGTATTTGTGGTTGTGCCAAACTTACTGGAAGCATTATCTGCTATCCAACTAACAACCTGTTGACACTGGTCTTGGTTTAATAGTGGTGTACTGCTTCGGCCTCTGCCTGTACCGCCATCACATGTAGTTCCTTGTCCCTTGCCACCGGCCTTGCGCATTTTCAATGTTGTGTTGCCTGTATACAGCTAAATGAAGGAGTCCAAAAGATGTTTTATAGCTGAACACTGAGATTACAGATTGGAGAGGTTTAATTCTGGCAGCTGAAACGGTCAGACACAAACGCTGACACGTATACCGTGTTTTGGTGTATACTACTTGGAGCTACAAGCCACTCCTGCCGCACTAAGATGGTATATAAAAGGAGAAAGAAAAAAAACGGCTTCACGATCGCGCTGTCATCAAAGATAATAAATCCACGTGCCCATGGACTCCGAGCAGCTCTTTATTCCACTGTAAACTCTAAGCGTTTCATGTACACACTGTACACTTCCTCAGGAGTTGAAGTCTAAGATGGTAAATGAATGCAGACAAGAGTTGGTTTTTAGCTGCACACTGAGATTACAGATTAGAGGTTAAATCCCAGCAGGTGGCCCGGTCAGACACACAAATTGACGAGAATAAAGAGTGTTTTGGCGTATACTAATTTCCGCTACAACCCACTCCTGCCTATAGAGAGCTAAATTAATACCTATCAGCACTGTTTTGGGATGGATGAGATTTCCAGCCTGTCCACCATCACCAGATGTGATGCAGGCTGGTATACTGGCACAATGAAGTTTGCTATATACCCTGCCTCCCTGTCTGTATACAGCTCTATTAGTCCTCAGAAGGACTGTTGTAGTAATTAGATTAGCAGTCCTGCACCTACACTAGCTGAAAGGCCACAAATCTGTCTTTCAATCAAGAGTGACGAGCACAGCGCGGTCAGGTCTTATAAAGACTTGATCACGCTGTGCGGCCAGCCAATCACTGTAAAGCCACAATCAACAGGGCTGTGGCTTTACTGTGGCTGTTAGCCAATCCTTGCATGCGGGCTGGCTCTGTAAAGAGCTCCAACATGCAGGGAGGTGGACCCCGAGCATAACAAGAGTATCGCGGGATTACTCGCCAAGTACCCCGAGTACCGACATATTCGTGCGAGTACCGAGTATTGACAAGCATACTCGCTCATCCCTAATCATTACGGTTTATTTCAAGTGCATTTTGTTTATACCTCTGTAGCTCCCGTTTAGGGTAGTCCCGCTGTAAAAATTTCGTGCACATCTCCTGTAACCTTTGATCCATTGTTGTCTCATCAGAAACAATCCTTCTAAACCTAAGCAATTGGCTCCAAGGTAGCGACTCTACCATTCTTCTGGGATGTTCACTGGAGAAGTGCAGTGTACTGTTCCTATCTGTGTCTTTCACAAATAACTCAGCTTTCAAGGTCCCTTGATCTTTATACACCCGTGTATCAAGAAACTGCATCTCCTCCAGAGAACATACCATTGTGAATTTAAGTTCCAGAAAGATATTAAATAATTCAAGGATACATGAAACTCCATCCTGTCACCGTCCCAGATAAAAAAGATGTCATCGATGTAACGCCGCCAACCCCTGACATGGCGCCAAGATGTTGATTAGTACACAAACTCATCTTCTAGGACAGCAATATAGATATTTGCATATGTAGGGGCCACGTTGGACCCCATGGCTGTCCCTCGGTGCTGTAGGTAGTAATCACCACCAAAGAGAAAATCATTTCTCCTCAGGATGAACCCCAGCAGCACCAAGGTGAGCTGTGCACAATTTGCCGCCATGTCAGAGGTGGCTAGCATCATATCGACGGCAGCCAGTCCTTTGTTGTGCTCACTAGACAGGTATAGCGATACTACATCAAAAGAAACAAGCCATGTGGTTTCCTGCACCTGTACACCCTCCAAAGATTTGATAAAATTGCTGGTATCCTTAGTTCAAGAGGGTGTACCTACCGCAAACTTGCGTAGTACATGGTCCAAGAATATTGTTGCCCTATTACACAGGGAACCCCTCCCTGAGACGATCGGTCTTCCCGGAGGGTTCCGAAGATCCTTGTGGATCTTTGGAAGGGTGTACAGGATTGGAACCACAGGGCAGTCAATAACGATGTTTGTGAATAATGTAGATGGATATATTAATGTACGATTCTTGAGATATCTTTATTACATCTATCTGGGAAAACCTATGTTTTGTACCTGCAGGATGAGTACTAGAGTTGCTATGAAGATATGATGATGTCTAATACACTTTGCATACTGGAATGTGGCCCATATTGATTGATTGTTGTAAAGCCCAATGGGAAAAGGGAGCCGGAGCTTATAAGTTGGTGAACCAGTCACAAATAGACTCCGGAGCATGTGCAGATTGGACTATTTCGTATTGGACTAAAAATGATGACGCGGGTCATGTGACCAGTGACGCGCGTCACGTGATAGCGATGTGGTTGGCTGGAAGAGGAGGAAGCACATCACGTGACTATGATGACATAGCCGGTCACTGTGATGATGGATAATGTGATGTTGTGATTGGATGGTGTCGTATAATGGTACAGGATTCTCGGCTTTCATCTGGATTAACCCTGACTTTATTATTACACCGATGAGTGGGATAAACATGAGAGGGAGGACTAATGGACATGCTCTAGATATGAGATCGATCTGAGATATATTCTAACGTGTCTAATGTAAAGTTTTGTATTTGTGACAACTTAACTTTTTGTCCAACAAGCAAAATGAATTGGTTTGAGCTGTAAAATGACCTCTTTCTCTTTTTCCGCAGATTGGATTTAACAATCTTCTTTACGGGGAAGGAAAGAGGAGTCATTGCTGACTCAGGTAACACTCTCACACTCAGACAATTCAATTTATCAACTGGGAGCATATTTGTGCCACCTAACCAAGACCCGGTGATTGAAACCTTTACTTGATTGATAAAGAATGATATTTCTGATCTAAAAAAGTCATACTCAAGGGTCGGTAAAACAAATCTGAGTGATGAAGAGAGAAGGGATATTGAAAGCCTAAGTACAAATGGGTCCATCACCATATAGCCCGCCGATAAAGGCGGTGCTATTGTGGTGATGGACACCAGTCAGTATAAGCGGGATATTCTAAGACAACTGGCTGATAAGGAGGTATATGAGAAATTGAGAATTAATCTAACCAGTGAAATCCAAAATGAATTGAAAATAATGGTGCTGGAGGCACAACAAAATGTTTTGATAGATCAGAGCCTGATTGACTACCTGTTGATTGACTGCCCTCTGGTTCCAATCCTGTACACCCTTCCAAAGATCCACAAGTATGTTCAGAACCCTCCGGTAAGAACGATCATCTCAGGGAGGGGTTCCCTGTGTAATAGGGTATCAATATCCTTAGACCATCTACTACGCAAGTTTGCGGTAGGGGCACCCTCTTGCACTATGGATACCAGCGATTTTATCAAATCTTTGGAGGGTGTACCGGTGCACCATCAGAACGGGGATGATGGAGCTGCCGGTACCATGACATTTTGCAGAGGCTGGCCACACAGTAAACCAGCTGCGATACAGAGTAATAGACGATGTCTCACCCCCCAGACAAGGAGCTAATATCGTGTTGTTCCTTAAAAAGAAGGAGCTTAGGTGGATTTATGAATTAGGTCCTGGATTAGATGAATTAGATCCTGAGCATCTATGATGTTTCTTGATAATTCCATTTGTTGTACTGTTTTTAACATTGTTTTAAAATTTTATCTCAGATATCTTATCCCTTGATGATCTTCTATAAACATTAGGAGGGGGATGATGATGTAAATACATATGATGAATTACAGTGGGGTATGTCTATGGTCCTCTTGATTTTTGCTGTAAGAATGGAGGTAAGAATTTGGGTCCCCCTATGATTTTATGTTAGGCTATACCATCAAATATTGCCATAGTAGTGGGTCTATGAGAGAAGAGCATGTATAGGGGTCCCCAAATATACCTGACACTCATGGGGATATTACAGATATGTCTCTTGGTGAAGTACGATATAATTAATGTATACCAGGATTTAAATGCTATATATAACTTTTACTATACATATATGGTTTCTATTCATCCTGTAAGGTGAGGTTTGAAGATTTAACAATATACATGGATTATTATGTTGAATTACACATGTGATACGAATGATAAAGTTTAGATGAGCGCACTGACGCGCTTACATATAGATCGGCGCGGAGCACGTCCTTTCTCCCCTGTTGTTTACTAAGCACCATAGTAACGGCAAACGTCATTCCCAATGCGTGGACATGTGCAGTTCTGCTCTTCTTCAGTAAGTTAGGGGTAGTCCGTAACCGCAGCTTTTTCCAGATAATTCATATAATATGAACAGGTAATAAGTGTGACAAGCTGTCTTATTGTTATGCACTCATGTTTGTGTTTTTAACTGCACTTATGATTGTAATGGCGATGATGCATGAGGGTAATTCCCCTTGATAAGGGAGATCCTTGCGTCATCACCCTTGGACTCGTCAAAGGAGCTGAGCCTCCGAAATGGCGTGCTGTCGTCCGCGCCTCCGGCATCCCCTTCCCACCTCGATGTAATAAAGCACAAGATTCTACGAATGGTGAATGCCGCCTTCTCCTTTACTTTTCGCTAATGATAAAGTTACTGTGCCTTGTTGATATGTTGAATTTATAATAACGAAGTTTGTGAATAATAGAGTTGGATATATTAATGTATGACTCTTGAGATATCTTTATTACATCTATCTAGGAAAACCTAAGTTTTGTACCTGGAGGACGACTGCTAGAGTTGCTATGGAGATATGATGATGTCTAATACACTTTGTATACCAGAATAAACACCGGAGCATGTGCAGACTGGACCATTTCGTATTGGACAAAAAATGATGATGCGGGTCATGTGACAGGTGACGTGCGTCACGTGATAGCGATGTGATTGGCTGGAAAAGGAGGAAGCGCATCACATGACTATGATGATATATCCGGCCACTGTGACAAAGGTTAATGCGATGTTGTGATTGGATGGTGTCGTATAATCGTACAGAACTCTCGGATTTCATCTGGATTAACCCTGACTTTATTATTACACCGATGAGTGGGATAAACATGAGAGGGAGGACTAATGGACATGCTCTATATATGAGATTAATCTGAGATATAGTTTAATGTGTCTTAATGTAATGTTTTGTTTTTGTTTACTATTGAATTGATATGATTGGTTTGTATAAGTAGGTGGGTGGACCTTTGTACTTTAAATACAATGTTTTTACACTACTGCTGTATGCTTGATGAAGATCACATGCTGATCGAAATGTCGCATTGGGCGATGGATTAAAGGTATTTGAAGCATTACCAACTGGTGATGCTGTTTTTTTCTATTTAGAGGACACACACAGACAGAGATCATACTCACACACCGCGACACACACTGAAAGACTGAAGAACCAGTGAAGTCCTGCCTCCGTGGTGGAGAATCCTCTTCTCGTGCTGACATCCTGGCTCCGCCTCCTTCCTCCTGTGAGTTCCTGTTTGTTCTGCGCATGTCAGCCTCTCTAGCCCATGCGCAGTACAAATTCCGATGATGAGCAGAGTGCCGATCTCCTCTGCTGCAGCGCATAAATTACTTTCACATCGCTGCAGCTGTGACAGGTGAATAAGGCCCCCCGGAATCGGGCCCATGGGCCCCTGTGTTACAGCGGCAATGATCTGAAAGTATAGCAGCGCCACCTAGCCACTTATGTTGGGATCGGAGAAGGCTGCCGCATGCCATAATAAGCTAAGCATTAGGTACAGGTACTAAGGAAGTCTGGCTAGCCAGGTCAGTTGATGCTGACGCAGGTGCAATGACTCTGCGCCAGCCACTGAGAATGATGTAGGACCATAGCCAGGTCCCTACACTTTCAATAGTTTCTCTTTTGTTAAATGTTCCTTATCATTAGAAACGGCTCACAGTAAAGAGATGTGCATGTTACATGTTTTGAGATATTTATCCCTATATTGGTGGGAGGCTCCCGCTTGGTAGGTGGCCCAGAGTCCGATCCCTTGTGCCCTCCTTAAATCCAGGACTGATAACTAGTGCTGCTTGTATAGGTTCCCAAGGGATAGGTGGATAGGCATCTTGGTGGAACACTCCCCACAGACGGAGTGGGCCTCTGGGGCATAGGTGGTGTTGGAAGGTGGATTATGGTGGTTATTGTTGTTGGTGTAGAAGGACACAGGAAGAAATTGACAAAAAATTTGCAGTTCTTACCGGCTCTATTACTGAAGTCCTTTAAGCAGTGCTTGCCCAGCTGGGGTACTGTGTCCTCCAAGATTGCAGCTTGGCCAGCTCACAGGTAGTCTAGGTTCACCTTAGTAAGACACCAGGTATAAGCCTTTCTGTGCTACCCGTCCTGAGACTTTATTCCTTTTCCTCCCCTGTGTCCTCATGCTACTAATCCCGAAGCAGGCGACTGCAGGCCCTTCTGATTGATGGCCTGGCACGTCCTCTTAATCGTCGATAGTCACTGTGCTTGGGAGAGTCCATGGTGGTGGCCACTGCATGTGCTGTTCAGTGGCCTCTGGTTTCTTGACTTGGTCTTGCAAATCCAAACCAAATTGGGGCAAGCACCCCTGTGCAGCTCGTTCCTCTACCCAACCTAGACATCCGGCTTTACATTCGGGGATCCTCAGGGTTGAGGATTAGCAACTGACCCAAGCCCAGTCCCGCTCTCACCCCTTCCCCCGGGTTCCTCCTAGAACTCCATCTTGCTTCTCCTTCTTCACTCTTTATCTATCTATCTTCATTTACCCACCCCCTAAACCTACTCCTCCTTTCAGTCAGCAGATGGGGTCTGATCTCTCGGTGAGCCTCTTCCGCCCTGCATTTCACTGGCCTGGAGTTTGGATGGATGTTGGGTGTGTAGTGGTGTGTCTCAGTAATGTTCACCCTTGTTACCTCTGAGCATGGCACTACATGTGTTGGCGAGGTGCAGTACCACTGTAGCGACCGAACTGCAGGGGTGCTACATGTGAATTGCATATGATTTAGTTTGTTTCCACAGCAGAAATGCACTAAAAACGTGTATGTCCTTTTACTTGTGGATTGTATACTTCTAATACAATTCTATGTGGAAAATGTGCACATACAACTCAGTGTACTCACAAAAGAAATTTCGATGTTGCAAATTTCAAACATGCACTGCAGGTCAGTGAATGTTGCATAAAAATAATGCACAGTGACTTCTATACATCACATCCACTTTGCTATAACTGTAAGGCTAGGGCCACACTTAAGAGGTCATCCAAGTTAGACGGATGATGTTATAGAAGAGCCCAGCCTGCTGTAACGCTGACCACTAACGTCGGGTGCTTCCTATGAACACTGGTCCATAGTAACCAGCTGTTTACTATGGATACAGCTTCACAGGAAGCCCCAGGCAGTGCGCTTTTCCAGGACGCACAGGGAAACGTTGTCAGCAACATTTGCCTGTGTGTCCTGCAAAAGCGCAGGACCTGGGGCTTCCTGTGAAGCTGTATCCATAGTAAAAAGCAGGTAACTATGGACCAGCGTTCATAGGAAGCATCCGATGTTAGCCGTCAGCGTTACAGCAGGCTAGGCTCTGCTGTAACGTCATCCGTCTAACGTGGATGACCTCTTAAGTGTGGCCCTAGCCTAAGACACTAAAAAATGTGCAAAAGTTTAAGGCTACATTCACACACAGTGTTATTGCTGTATTTTGTGAAGAACCGTTTTCGGTGCAGAAACTGCACCAAGAATGAATCCTCACAAAGCGCAGTCTTCTGTGTGTGAATACTGCTGCATTTTCTTCTGCACTTTACTCACCTTGCCACACTCCCTCAGTGATCTCCAGCAGAGTCCTGTCATCCTTGGAGGCCGCAGTGAGCGCTGCTTCTAGGAACTTGCAGCCTGGTCATGTGTCCTGGTGATGTCACACGGTCACATGGTACATTGCCAGGTCCTCCCGCAGGTCCTGGTGCCTCAGTATGGCCGGGGTCACACTAGCATTAAGTTTCCGTTCAGGGGGGTTTCAATAAAAAGAGAGAATCTGGCAGCATTAACGTAGTGTTACTGTAAAGGTACTGCTGCCTTAAATTGCCAATACAATCCTATAGATGACGGAACCCACAGTGTAGGTCAAATGCCGGCATGTAGGTGCCGAAGAATGAAAGCATGTGCTATTTGCAAGCGCATCACATGATGCGTGCTTCCTAGCTAATCAATCAATATCTCACCAAATAACCAACCCAAAATTAATCAGGTAATCATAAAGTCCACAGGAACACTGGGATAGGTTCACAATAATCAATAATCTTTATTTAGGATTTTCAAACATAGAATTAAAAAAATCCTTCAAAATAACAGCAGTAGAAGGTGAAGATAAGACCATATACATATAGATTAACAAAGCTACTGGATATCTATGGACAGTAAGGGTAAATATCATATCCGGTGGTACACTGTTTGAGAGGACCTAGGGACCAGAGACATATGTGGAAATAGCACTTAATAGAAGTATTTGTAGTAGTGTATCAGGAGAATACCAGAAAGGGGTCTCTTATATCTATCACATGCACATAGCAGGGGTCAGTGTGGACCGGGGATCCATCAATCATCAAAAGCACCACCATACATATCTCTATAGAATAATCGAGCTTATGTTAGTGGAGCACATGAGGACCGATATCAACCAGATCCACTCTCTCCCTCTATCAAATGTGTATAGAGCAAGGATCTCCTGAGGCACTTCATATTATGGGGGAGAGAAAATTACATGAGTAGATGATTCCCTTGAGCCAATTATTGTTCAATATCTCATCTCCTTATACATATAACACAATTGGTGAGAAAAACATATGTGATCCCAAGGGATGGTGCACAAGGATACCACCACAGGGTTAATCACTGTATAGTTCTACTCATGTGCTTACTAACAGGAGTCTATATAGCTCATCTAATTAGGCATCAAGGAGTGATACTCCATATACCCCCGTGTATTTCATTTCATGGCCAAGTCCACATACCTCGGTGATGATGTTTTAGAGGTCACCTACGGTCCGCTCCCACCCTGACGCGTTTCGTCTTAAAAGACTTCTATCCTCTGAAGAAGTCTTTTAAGACGAAACGCGTCAGGGTGGGAGCGGACCGTAGGTGACCTCTAAAACATCATCACCGAGGTATGTGGACTTGGCCATGAAATGAAATACACGGGGGTATATGGAGTATCACTCCTTGATGCCTAATTAGATGAGCTATATAGACTCCTGTTAGTAAGCACATGAGTAGAACTATACAGTGATTAACCCTGTGGTGGTATCCTTGTGCACCATCCCTTGGGATCACATATGTTTTTCTCACCAATTGTGTTATATGTATAAGGAGATGAGATATTGAACAATAATTGGCTCAAGGGAATCATCTACTCATGTAATTTTCTCTCCCCCATAATATGAAGTGCCTCAGGAGATCCTTGCTCTATACACATTTGATAGAGGGAGAGAGTGGATCTGGTTGATATCGGTCCTCATGTGCTCCACTAACATAAGCTCGATTATTCTATAGAGATATGTATGGTGGTGCTTTTGATGATTGATGGATCCCCGGTCCACACTGACCCCTGCTATGTGCATGTGATAGATATAAGAGACCCCTTTCTGGTATTCTCCTGATACACTACTACAAATACTTCTATTAAGTGCTATTTCCACATATGTCTCTGGTCCCTAGGTCCTCTCAAACAGTGTACCACCGGATATGATATTTACCCTTACTGTCCATAGATATCCAGTAGCTTTGTTAATCTATATGTATATGGTCTTATCTTCACCTTCTACTGCTGTTATTTTGAAGGATTTTTTTAATTCTATGTTTGAAAATCCTAAATAAAGATTATTGATTATTGTGCTTCCTAGCTGCCTGGGTCCATGGCTTGCTCTAGGCTTTGGCTCAGTAGGACTTTATGATGGTAGGAGCTGGGGTTGTTGCTCTGTATGTGCGCCTGGTGTGATAGCGTCCTCTTGTTTATAGTTAACCATAAGGGAAATCTTCCCAACTCTGCCCGACAGGCTATGTTTGAGGTGCTGCGATGTACTTGGAGTAGATATTTGCAGAACTCCAGGTGGAAGACTTTGGTTTGGCTGGAATCCCACTTTGTCTGGTCTGGGTAAGATGCAGGGCCCCATATCTTGCTACCATACAGCAGTATAGGTGTGATGACACTATTGAATATCTTGAGCCAAACTCACTGGTGGTTTGAGGTGGTACAGTTCTCTTCTGATGGCATAGAAGGTGCTGCACGCTTATTCTTTCAGGGCCTCTGCTGCTTGCTTGAGGCTCCCAGTTTGGCTTAGCTCCAGACTGAGGTAGGTATAGTGTGTCGCCCAGGCTGTGGGGTACTCGGGTATCAGGCGGCAAAAGGGTTAATGGTGCCGCGCCTGATCCCATGTCCTGGGCCTATCGTTGAAAAGTGGGTGATATGTACAGGGAATTATATACAAGCTTGTTGTCGTGACGCCACCTGCAGTTTCTGGTGAAGTACCACAGTCCGCCGGAGGTCGGTGGTATTGCGGCTGAGATGGTGTAGTCCTCCGCAGGTAGGACTGGACCTCCGGAGCAGCGTAGTGAGGAGGGACAGGTTGGAGTGGAGCTGAGATTATATAGGGAGAGTTGGAACAGTCTATGCAGGATACTGGGAGTGGAGAAGAAGGATACACACAGTCAGGAAAGTCTCTTAAGCAGGTAAAACGGTCCAGGGCACTGACGGGTGCACAGGTTGCACAGTGAATCCCCACATCAAGTGGGTATAAGGCCTCCTCTGCTTTGTAGTAATATCTGAAGCACAGCCTGCTTGCAGCCTGACTTGCCTCCTCTCTCTTCCTGACTGTAGTGTCTTCCTCTCCTCCTGTGCGGTCTCCGGCTTACCTTCTCTGAACACTGCGGCGTCGCCCTGCTGTGTCTGGCTCCCTCTCTTGACCCACATAGGAAACTGGGTAGCCGAAGCCTCCACAGTGCAACGGGGCTTTCTGTGGTCCTATAGTGTCCCACAGGTGCGGAACCCCAATATCCGGTGTTTCTACTGGGATGAACTCCTTAAGTTCCTCGCTCCTTTTTCTGTCCTAAGCTCCCTGCCTTCAGTCCCACTTAGGCTTGCGGGAAGCTGAAGGGTCACTCCCGGTCACTGGCTCGGGCCTAATCGCAGCACCGACCACCAGGACGTCTTCGCAGCTCTCCTAGCGTCTGCACACTCTGACCTACTCCTCTCCCAGCAGCAGTATTTATAGGGAATCTTGCCTAAGGTCAGCAAGTCGTGCTCCCCCTACTGTGCCAGGGTGGAAGGTGTTGTATGTAGTAGGTACCTGCTGTGGAGACCCAGCTGCGCATTAGAGAGATCTGTGGCTATCTGCGTAAGCAGGGCGACACAATAGCTGTTGGTCTTCTCCAGTGTTGAACCATTTAATGTCAGGGAGTGAGTGGGGGCTTTATTCTGGTTCCTCTTTGGAAACACCATGACTTTGGTCTTCTTTTGGTTGATGGGCAACGCGCACATGGTGCTGAATGTTTGCAGCACTGACAAAACGTATCAAATATTCGTTGTGGGAGCTTAGCCTTGTTATATGTGATTCAATGGGAACATTATGCAATCATTCCATTATTTTTTGATCTGATGATTTTCCAATTGAATTTAATCTATACGTCATATTCTCCAACATTAAATAATAACAGTTGGTCTATTTATAGGGGATTTGTTAAACAATATTATCGAATTTATATTATTATGCATGTAATTAGTTTTGTTTAGATACTGATATGTCCTCTTAAATCTAGCTTGACTTCTTTGCTTGACCTCTGACATGTTCTGGTCTGCTCACAGAGGCCATGGTATCTTATTTCGATTGATGACAGAAATCTGTAAACTTACAAGCAAGGAGGTGAACATAACATTCAGCAAAAATGTGACCAGGGTACAATATAAATAATTTTATGTAAAAAAAAACACTAAACTATTATATTAGTGGTACCTTTATTGGCTAACCAGAAAAATTACATATGCAACCTTTCAAATTACAGAGGCTCCTTCATCATTAAAGTTTACAAAAGGACTGAGAAAAAGACACAACACATAAAAGATGTTACTGCAACAAATACTAATCACTAGAGATGAGCGAACACCTGAAGGCTCGGATTCGGTTAGGTTCGCCGCATGCCGGGGTGTTAGATAAATCTTACGAACCCCATTGAAATTAATCAGCTCCCAGGACACAGTACCTCGAGGTCCGCGCTGCCACTTCAGAAAGGAACAAAAGAAGCCAGTACAAGAGAATGTCTGGATTAACGATTCTTCTTTATTATCCTACGCGTTTCAGAGTTATCTCCCAACTCCTTCATCAGGGAATGTCAGGACATTCCCTGATGAAGGAGTTGGGAGATAACTCTGAAACGCGTAGGATAATAAAGAAGAATCGTTGATCCAGACATTCTCTTGTACTGGCTTCTTTTGTTCCTTTCTGAAGTGGCAGCGCGGACCTCGAGGTACTGTGTCCTGGGAGCTGATTATACCACAGGGATCTGTGGAGAGTACGGTCCCGCAGCAGCTACTTATATCTGAGCGATCATTACCAGTTGTGGGTCATCACAACTGTATCAGGTGAGCAGCCTCTTTATATAAACTTTTGTCCTTCTTCAAAGAAGATATCACCCTATGTGCGCATTCTTGGATTTTTTATAGACCATTGAAATTAATGGCAGGCAATATGATACACCTAGAAAACACCTTCAAAGGTGCCCCAAAGCTGCTAAACTACTCATATTTGTGTCAGACACCAGGAAAGGGGACAAGAATCTACCTAGAGTACAAATAGTCTCATGGTGTAGAAAGGTTGCACGAGACAAAGTCTGTGCCAGTCTGCATACTCAAACTCAAAGTCAAATAGGCTTTATTGGCAGGACCCTAAATACATTTAGTGTTGCAAAATCAAGAAAAATTAATGTGACAGAGAAGGGGATCAGGGATTGTGAGAATGGGGTTTTGGGGGCACAATTTGAGGAATAATAGTCCATTTGGGAGTTTTACATTCCTCTCAGCTTTTGACATATGGTGACATATTGGACAGCGATTTTCACTGTTGATTCCTATTCTCCCAGTTGGATGCTGAGTTTCCTCTCCTCATCCATGGATAGGAAGTCTCGGTTGTGAGTGGAAAGTCTCTGGAAGTGGGAGGCCGTTACTGCTGAATATTTGTTGCAGTGAAGCAGGAAGTGCACCTAATCCTCCAGTGCCCCTGTTGCTGGCATAGTCTGTTCTCACGTGACTTGAATGTCTGTCGGTGCCACCCTGCTTCCACCTCAGTCACTCAGGGCACTCAGTCTGTACAGACCCAGGGTCTGCCTGTCTTTGGAGTGATGTAGCCTCTCCAGATATGGGGCCAGAGTATAGTATACTCTCTATATTTTGCATCTTGCAGCTCTCTGAGATTTTCTTATTTCAGCTGTTATCAGGTTGTATAGCTGACTTTGGCTGGACTGGCTGCCAGGGTTTATGGCTTGCTCTGGGCTTTGGCTCAGTTGGGCTTTATGATGGTAGGAGCTGGGGTTTCTGCTCTGTATGTGTGCCTGGTGTGACAGCGTCCTCTTGTTCTTAGCTAGCCATAAGAGGAATCTGCCCAACTCTGCCCGACAGGCTATGTTTGAGGTGCTGCGATGTACTTGGAGTAGATATTTGCAGAACTCCAGGTGGAAGACTTTGGTTTGGCTGGAATCCTGCTTTGTCTGGTCTGGGTAAGATGCAGGGCCCGATATCTCACTACCATACAGCAGTATTGGAGTGATGACACTATTAAATATCTTGAGCCAAACTCTCACTGGTGGTTTGAGGTGGTACAGTTGTCTTCTGATGGCATAGAAGGTTTTTCCTTTCAGGGCCTCTGCTGCTTGCTTGAGGCTCCCAGTTTGGCTTAGCTCCAAACTGAAGTAGGTATAGCTGTAGGTCTTCTCCAGTGTGGAACCATTTAATGTGAGAGAGTGGGGTTTTTATTCTGCTTACTCTTTGAAAACACCATGACTTTGGTCTTCTTTTGGTTGATTGGATGAATGTTTCCAGCACTGCCAGACTCTTTTGTTTGGGGACAGTAGCAGGAGGTCATCTGCATGCAGCAGGAACTTCACCTCTCAGTCGTGCAGACTGAGGCCTGGGATGGAGGAGGATTCCAGGGCTGCTGCCAGTCCATTTATGAAGATGTTGAATAGAGTTGGGCTCAGGCTGTCTGACCCCGCGGCCCTGCCAGAAGAATGCTGTCCTCTTCCCGATCACCTTCACTCTGCAACGGTTCTCAGTGTAGGTGCTCTTGACGACCTTATAGGTTCTGCCACCTATTCCGCTTTCCAGGAGTTTCAGAAACAGGCCGGGGTCTTCTGGAAGTCCACGAAGCATGCAAATATTTCCCCTGTTTTTTGCTGTGGACGTGAGTCTTGATGAGGCCGTGTAGGGTGTAGATGTGATCAGTAGTGCAGTGGTTTGACATGAACCCAGCTTGGCTTTTGATGAGGACGTCAGGCTGCATGAGGAACATGATGATCCTTTTATTAATAATGCTGTTAAACAGTCTTCCCAGAATGCTGTTGACACAGATCCCTCTGTAGTTTGATGGATCATATCGGTCTCCATTCTTGCAGATTGGCGTAATGAGACCTTGATTCCAGCATTGCGGGAAGTAGCCATTGCTTAGGAAGTGGGTGAAAAGTCTTGCCACTGCTGCACGTATGTCTGGGAAACTGTATGTGATCATCTCTGGAAGGATGCCATCACTAACCCCAGCCTTCTTGCATTTCTTCTGTCTAATGCTATCCTTTATTTTCAGCGCACTGATTGGTGTGTCCAGGGGGTTTTGGAAGTCCTTGATTGTTTCGTCTATGTCCCTCAGTTTACTGGTTAGATGCTGCTGTTCTGGGGTTAGGTCTTCTTCTGGTATGTTCCTGTAGAGGCTCTCAAAGTAGTTGTGCTAGATTTTGCCATTCTGGATGTGGAGGGTGTTCTGATTGGTCTTCCTGAATTAGTTGTCCTGGAGGGAGTCTTCAAGCTGTCATAGTTTCTGGGAGATGTGCCTCTATTTTTCTCCTTGAGGGTGCGCTTGTATTGCCTTTGTTGGGTGTCATGGGCAGCTCTTAGGTCCCTGTTCTTGGAGTTTCTCTGTTTTTGGTTTAGGCCATCCTTTGGGAATTGCATAGTGCCTTGCATTCTTTGTCAAACCATTTTTGGCATTGTTTATTTATAGGTCTTTTGGAGTTGGTCTTTCAGAGGCCTGCTTATTCTGCCATGGTAAATAGGATCTTGTTAAAATCATTCACTGCCAGGTTGACCCCTTGCAGGTTTGATGTGTAGCTACTTGTGTTAAAATATACAAGTAGCTCTTGGATCTCACTTTTGCTGCTTATTTTGTTGTATTCAGTGCCTAACTGTTTAGGTCACTTAAAGGATGGTGGTAGGTTGTGGAGACCTTTCAGATGGGGCTTTTCTGTGGGTGGTTTGTCCATGGATCTCATATAGAGCAGTATCTGGTTGTGATCTGACAAGTGGGTTTCGGGGGTGACTAGGAAATTGTTTATGTTTGCTGTGTCCATGTCTGTTATGGCATAATCCACCAAACTACTGCCCACATGGGAGTTTAGTGTAAATCTCACTAATGACTCCCCCCTGATGCACCTATTCAGTATACACAGACCCAGGCTTCAGCAGAGGTTCAGCAGTGTACTGCCACATTTGTTCACCACTTTGTCATAGCTGTTTCTTGCTGTCTGTACTGAGTCACTGTAAAATGACTCATCTCCCAGCACGTATGTGTTTCCTTCTGGTGACAGATAGTCCTTTTCTGTACCCGTCCTGGAACTGAGGTCTCCACAGAAGAGAACCTTACCCTTGAACTGGAATTGGGCTGCCTCCCTTTGTAGGACCTCATAGATGTTTGGCTTAAAGTATGGGGATTATGATGGAGGGATGTAAGCTGTACAGAGGTAGATGTCCAGATGAGAGGTGAGGATGGAGCTGCTTATGTGGCGCCCCGCAACGAGTGCGTCACAGGAGGGTATTGCAGCCATAAATGCAGCAGCAATATTCTCTGACCCAGCAGTCATTGGGTTAACTTAGAGATCCAAACCCTGCATGCATCACTTAACGTAGAGGGCCAATCCAAGGTCCTGGTGGGCGGAGTGCAAGGTTAGTGTGTAGGAGAAGTACAGTTAGTCTAGAGGGAGTCTAGTCGAGACAAGAGAGAGACACAGACTTGAACTTGGAGTAGGAGCGGGGGCTCTGCACCGCGTGCAGCCCCTGGGCCGTCACCGGTCAGGTGTTAGCACCTGAGGCCTGAACAACCGGGATCGGGCATCACCAACCACGGGTTCCAAAAGACCCCCGTGCCCAACTCACAGCCGGTTCACTGGTACCGAAGCTGGCAGCAGTTCACCTCTGCTACGCGAACCAGAAGCGTGGAGGAGCAGCTTCACAGGAGCACCCCACCACCAGCCAAATTCCAGTCGTCTAACCAGCGGTGTACCCACCGAGGGATCCAAGGCTCCCCAAAACATCCATAACGTACATCTTGGATAGGGATTGAAGCAGCCTCCCCGTACCCGACCTGGTATTCCTGGGCGACAATGGCAAATACTTAGCTAGAATGGAGGAACACTACAGATCTCTGAGGGACACCTATCACTGCCACCCGGTCCACTACCCGTTAACTGTATGCCATGTACTGCCTGCTGGTTTACAGAGACTTTCAGTGTCCGTGCTTCCTTATGATTGCATCTGTCCACACACAAGGTAACCGCAGCTGCCGCACAACATCTTAAGCAGCTCCAGCCTCCGGGGATCACCGCTCAGCCTGTGGGGAGAGTTCCATCTTGCTGCTATCCATCCCCCGGAGGTTCCGCAGCGTCGGTAGGACTTACCGAACTACTCATAGGTGGCGTCACGAATAAATTAACCCCTTCAATCTGTTCCTACAAGACGTCTTCAACTTTTGATCTGCACTCAACCGGGCCTCACTACCGGCAGGCGCGGCCCACCCGTGACAAGGAGGAAGGAGCTACAGCCTGTCTAAACCGGAGTCCCCAGCCGCGGTGAGTCACTTATCCTTATCCAGATATGGCTGTCTCCTTTTTTCATTGCTTTGATGGGCTCTTTGATCTCCTCCTTGTACCATATTAGTATGCCCCCTGAGCAGCAGCCTTGTTTGGTGTTCTTATTTTTCTTGGCAGAGACACATAATTCCCTATATCCCAGAGGTGCCAGGGATTCCTCCTCTGCTCTGGCCCATGTCTCCAGGAGGATCTGGATGTGATTGTTCTTTAGCCTTTGTTTGATGTCTGGGTCATTTATCTTGGACCCAAAAGCGTAAGCATTCAATCTTTGAATGTTCCAGCTGCTGATAACTAAGATGTCATGTTTACTTGATATACCTTATAATTAGAGGTGAGCGAGTACTAAAATGCTCGGGTGCTTGAAGCTCGGGCCGAGCATCTCCAATATACTCGTGTACTCGAGACCCGAGTATTTTTCTGACATGACCCCCAGCAGCATGGAAAAACCCTAAAAATGTCACAAAAGTATCAGAACAGTGCTCAAATGACATGGGAACAGCATGGGGAAGACCCCTGTAAGCATTTCAGACCCCAAGGTTACTGATGTCAACAATTTTGTCAGACTATTACGCCACTTTTACGGACTGTCAAGAAAACGTTACAAAATGAAACCAAAATGGATTTTCATGGAAAAAATATTAAGGGCTCATGCCCACTTGTGAGACAGAGTTGGTGTATGTTAGTTTTTTGGATTATATGAAAGATTTTTTTTTTAAAATTCTGTGGCACTCCCATGCCCCTGGAAAGAGACGTAAATGAAGGTCTCTTAAATAATGTGCCAATTATAATTATAAGGAAGTGGGTCTTTTGTAGTATTGCCCTAGGCAGGGTAGCCAAAAATTGTATGGCACTCTGATGCCCCTGGATGGAGGCGTGCATGAGGGCCTCTTTTAATATAGTGCCCATTAAAAGGAAGTGGGTCTTTTGTAGTTTTGCCCTAGGCAAGGCTGCAAAACATTGGGAGGCACCCCAATGCCCCTGGGAAGAGACATACATGAAGGCCTCTTTAAAATAATGTGCCCATTATAAGGAAGTGGGTCTTTTATAGGATTGGCCTAGGCAGGGCTGCCAAAAGTTGGGAGGCACTTTAATGCCCCTGGATAGAGGCATGCATGAGGACCTCTTTTAATATTGTGCCCATTATAAGGAAGTGGGTCTTTTGTAGTATTGCCCTAGGCGAGGCTGCCAAAAGTTGGTAGGCACTCTGATGCCCCTGGTTAGAGGCGTACATGAGAGCCTCTTTAAATAATGTGCTCATTTTAAGCAAGTTGGTCTTTTGTAGTATTGCCCTAGGCTAGGCTGCCAAAAGTTGGGAGGCACTCTGATGCCCCTGGATGGAGGCGTGCATGAGGGTATCTTTAAATAATGTGCCCATTTAAAGCAAGAGGATCTTTTGTAGTATGCCCTAGGCAAGGAATCCAAAAATTGTGTGGCACTCTGATGCCCCTGGGAAGAGACTTGCATGAAGGCCTCTGTAAATAATGTGCCCATCTTAAGCTAGTGGGTCTTTTGTAGTATTTCCCTAGGCAGGGCTGCAAAACATTGGGAGGCACCCCAATGCCCCTGGAAGAGGCGTACATGAAGGCCTCTTTTAATAATGTGCCCATTTTAAGCAAGTGGGTCTTTTGTACTATTGCCCTAGGCAGGGCTTCCAAAAGTTGGAGTTCTCCAATCAGATCTGGAGGGGGGATCAGCAAGTGTCCTCCCCCTCCACAGCCCCCTCCAGCACCTGGACTTACAGGGCCCCCCCGTCCCCCCAACCGCCCGCCCCCTCTATTATTATGTATATATTGGCGGGTCACAGTGCCTGGTCCCTCCTGCAGTCCCCCAGGCAGCCCACCTCGCCTGTGTCTGGCCCTCACTCCTGCGGCGGGCTGCACACTCGGTGCACCCCTGCTGCGCCCCCCTACCTCGCCGTGCCTCCTGCTCGGCCGTCGTGGCCCCGCCTCCTTCCCGCCTCCCTCTCCGCCCTGATGCTCGTTGGTGGATCGAGAGGGAGGTAAGTGTGTATGTATGTATGTATGTATGCGTGCGTAGACGTGTGCGTGCATAGACGTGTGCATAGACGTGTGCGTGCGTGGATGTGTGCATAGAGATGTGTGCGTGGACGTGTGCGTGATGTGCATGCGTGGATGTCAGCGTGCGTGTGTGGATGTGTGCATGCGTGAATGTCAGCGTGCGTGCCTGGATGTCAGCTGTGCGTGGATGTCAGCGTGTGTGGATGTCAGCATGTGTGCTTGTCAGCGTGCGTGGATGTGCGTGCGTGGATGTGGCGTGCGTGGATGTGTGCGTGCGTGGATGTGTGCATGCGTGGATGTCAGCGTGCGTGCATGGATATGTGCGTTCGTGGATGTCAGCGTGCGTGGATGTCAGCGTGCGTGAATGCCAGCATGCGTGCGTGGATGTGTGCGTACGTAGATGTCAGCGTGCATGCATGGATGTCAGCATGCGTGAAAGTCAGTGTGCGTGTGTGGATGTGTGCGTGCTTGAATGTCAGCGTGCGTGCGTGGATGTCAGCGTGCGTGGATGTTAGCATGCGTGGATATGCGTGCGTGGATGTGTGCGTGCGTGGATGTGTACATGCGTGGATGTGTGCATGCGTTGATGTCAGCGTGCGTGTTTGTATGTCAGTGTGCGTGCGTGGATGTCAGCGTGCGTGTTTGTATGTCAGTGTGCATGCGTGGATGTCAGTGTGCGTGCGTGGATGTCAGCGTGCGTGAATGTCAGCGTGCGTGTATGGATGTGTGCATGCGTGGATGTCAGCGTGCATGCGTGGATGTCAGCGTGCGTGCGTGGTTGTGTGCGTGCGTGGATGTCAGCGTGCGTGCGTGAATGTCAGCGTGCGTGCGTGGATGTCAGCGTGCATGAATGTCAGAGTGCGTGGATGTCAGCGTGCGTGGATGTGTGCGTGCGTGGATGTGTGCGTACGTGGATGTGCGTGGATGTGTGCATACGTGGATGTGTGTGTGTAGATGTGCGTGGATGTGCATGCGTGGATGTCAGCGTGCGTGCGTGGTTGTGTGCGTGCGTGCATGATGGGTGCATAGGTGGATGGATGGGTGCAACAAGGGATCAAGTGGCCTCTTGTTGTAGTCTCTGGGATCATAGTCATGGTGCACTGTATGACAGATCATTGTCATACAGTGCACCATAACTCTGACCCCAGAGGCTGTAGGAAGAGGACACTTGATCCCTTGCTGCAGTCTCTGGATTGAGCAGAGGAGATCGAGCGTTGTGGGACCTTCATTGTGGACTATGTCGGAGGCGATCGAGCGTCGTGGGACCTTCGTTGTCGACTACGTCGGATCTTTATAATAAAGATGGAGTCCAAATTTTGTTTGTGTTATTTTTTTCAAATAAAAAGATTTTTTTCTGTGTGTATTTTCTGACTATTTACCAGAGATTCCTAATGGCGGGTCTAACATTGGCCCTATATTATGAATCTCGGGCTTAGTGTCAGCTGCCAATAAAAAGCTGGCATTTACCCCTTTATTACCCAGGGCAACTGGAAAAGTCTGGGTACAGCGCCAGAAAATGGCGCTTCAATGAAGGCGACATTTTCTGGGGCGGCTGAGGGCTGCAATTCGCAGCATGGGGGGCCCAGAACGCTTGGGCCTCTTCATGCTGTGGATTCCAGCCCCAAGCTGCCTAGTTGTACCTGGCTGGACCAAAAATATGGCGGAGCCCTACGTCATTTTTTTTCTAGAATTAGTTCTAGAAGAAAAAAAAAGGGCTTTGCTGTATTTTTGGTTACCAGCCAGGTACAACGAGGCAGATGGGGGTTGGTGGGAATCCGTAGCTGCCAAGTTGTACCTGGCTGGACCAAAAATATGGCGGAGCCCCATGCCATTTTTTTTCTAGAATTAGTCCTAGAAAAAAAATTAAAATGGGCTTCGCTGTATTTAGATACATAGTGAACACTTTGAAGCCCCAGGTGCTTCACAAATTGATCCGTAAAAAAGAAAAAAAGAAAATTTGTGTGAAAAAAAAAGTACTTTTTCCTTATTACAGATCAATTTGTGAAGCACATGGGGGTTCAAAGTGCTCACTATGCATCTAGATGCATTCCTTGGGGGTCTAGTTTCCAAAATGGGGTCACTTGTGGGGGAGCTACAATGTTTAGGCACACAGGGGCTCTCCATACATGACATGGTGTCCGCTAACAATTCCAATAGTTAGTGGACACCATGTCGCGTATGGAGAGCCCCTGTGTGCCTAAACATTGGAGCTCCCCACAAGTGACCCCATTTTGGAAACTAGACCACCCAAGGAACATATCTAGATGCATAGTGAGCACTTTGAACCCCCAGGTGCTTCACAAACTGATCCATAAAAATGAAAAAAAGAAAATTTGTGGAGAAAAAAAAGTACTTTTTCCTTCTTACGGATCAATTTGTGAAGCACCTGGAGGTTCAAAGTGCTCACTATGCATCTAGATGCATTCCTTGGGGGTCTAGTTTCCAAAATGAGGTCACTTGTGGGGGAGCTCCAATGTTGAGGCACAGATGGGCTCCATACGCGACATGGTGTCCGCTAACAATTCCAATAGTTAGCGGACACTATGTCGCGTATGGAGAGCCCCTGTGTGCCTAAACATTGGAGCTCCCCCACAAGTGACCCCATTTTGGAAACTAGACCTCCCAGGGAATTTATCTAGATGGGTTGTGAGCATTTTGAACCCCCAGGTGCTTCACAAATTCATCTGTAAAATTGAACAAGTACTTTTTTTCCACAAAAATGTTCTTTTTTCATATTTACAGATTATTTGGTGAAGCACCGGGGTGTTCAAAATGCTCACCACCCATCTAGATAAGTTACCTGTGGGGTCTAGTTTCCAAAATGGGGTCTCTTGTGGGGAAGCTCCAATGTTTAGGTACACAGATGGGCTCTCCATACGCGACATGGTATCCGCTAACAATTCCAATAGTTAGCGGACACCATGTCGCGTTTGGAGAGCCCCTGTGTGCCTAAACATTGGAGCTCCCTCACAAGTGACCCCATTTTGGAAACTAGAGCCCCCAGGGAACTTATCTAGATGGGTAGTGAGCATTTTGAATCCCAAGGTGCTTCACAAATTCATCTGTAAAAAATGAAAAAGTACTTTTTTTTTTCCAGAAAAAGTTTCTTTTTTCATTTTACAGATAAATTTATGAAGCACTGGGGCATTCAAAATGCTCACTACCCATCTAGATAAGTTCCCTGGGGGGTCTAGTTTCCAAAATGGGGTCACTTGTGGGGGAACTCCAATGTTTAGGCACACAGGGGCTCTCCAAACGCAACATGGTGTCCGCTAACAATTTGACTGCAAAATCAGCTCAAATTGTTAGCGGACACCATGTCGCGTTTGGAGAGCCCCTGTGTGCCTAAACATTGGAGCTCCCCCACAAGTGACCTCATTTTGGAAACTAGAGCCCCTAGGGATCTTATCTAGATGTGTGGTGAGCATTATGAACCCCCAGGGACTTCACAAATTCATTTGTAAAAATGAAAAAGTACTCTTTTTTTCCACAAAAATTTTCTTTTAGCCTAATTTTTTTAATTTTCACATGGGGAACAGGATAACATAGATCCTAAAAATTGTTGGGCAATTTCTCCTGACTACACCGATACCTCATATGTGGTCATAAACCACTGTTTGGGCACACAGCAGGGCTCAGAAGGGAAGTGGCACCATTTGACTTTTTGAATGGAAAATTACCATATATACTTGAGTATAAGCCGAGTTTTTCAGCACAATTTTTGTGCTGAAAAGTGCCCCCCTCGGCTTATACTTGAGTCACTCAGTGTATGCTTGGGGGGTAGGGCTGTGACCGGGGGCTGGAGGAGGCAGGAGGGGGCCGCAGTGACCGCAGGAGGTCACGTGGGGCCGCCTCATTAGTGTAATGAATATGCACGGCATCCCCCCGTCCATCAGCGGCGGGGGGAGCGGTGCATATTGCACTACACTGGCCCCCAGCAGTGATATCCAGCCCCCCCTCCTTAGTATGTGTCCCCCAGGCTGCGGCACACATTAAAATAACAAACTTTTTATACATCACCTTTCCGGCGACCCCTGGCTGTCAGCGCCGCTTCTCCGTCTCCAGGATTCTTCCTGCTTGTGCCGGTGTCATGTGACTGGGGCAGCAGATGACGTCATCTGTTGCGTCGGCCACAGGAATAGAAGCCGGAACAAGCAGGAAGAAGCCGGGACCGGAGGAGCGGCGCTGCCAGCCAGGGGTCGCCGGAAAGGTGATGTATAAAAAGTTTGTTATTTTAATGTGTACCGCAGCCTGGGGGACACATACTAAGAAGGGGGGGCTGGATATCTCTGATGGGGGCCAGAATTATGCTGTTGGGACCCTGTATACCACTGCTGTGGCCCTGTATACCACTGCTGGGGCCCTGTATACCACTGCTGGGGCCCTGTATACCTCTGCTGGGGGCCTGTATACCACTGCTGGCCTATATCCACTGCTGGGGCCCTATATACCACTGCTGGGGCCTGTATATTACTGCTGTGGCCCTATATACCACTGCTGACGGGGCCTGTATACCACTGCTGGGGCTCTGTATACCACTGCTGGGGCCGGTATACCACTGCTGGGGCCCTATATACCACTGCTGGGGGCCTGTATATTACTGCTGGGCCCTATATACCACTGCTGAGGGGGCCTGTATATTACTGCTGGGGGCCGGTATACTAAGGAGGGGGCCTGTATACCACTGCTGGGGGTCTGTATACCACTGCTGGGGGTCTGTATACCACT
Organism: Allobates femoralis; assembly: GCA_033576535.1. Classification (NCBI taxonomy): domain Eukaryota; kingdom Metazoa; phylum Chordata; class Amphibia; order Anura; family Aromobatidae; genus Allobates; species Allobates femoralis. The sequence goes on along the minus strand of JARQOC010000009.1, from coordinate 114,336,529 downwards.
GCTGGGGGCGCTATATACCGGGATGGGGGGCTATGTAACAGGATGGGGGTCTGCTGCATTTCCCCCCTAGGCTTATTACTCGAGTCAATAAATTTCCTTAGTTTTGGAGGTAAAATTAGGGGCCTCGGCTTATACTCGGGTCAGCTTATACTCGAGTATATACGGTAGCTCCAAAAGTCAAATTGCGCTCCTTCCCTTCTGAGCCCTGCCGTGCACCCCAACAGTGGTTTATGACCACATATGAGATATCAATCTACTCAGGAGAAATTGGCCAACAATTTTTATGATCCATTTTATCCTGTTGCCCATGTGAAAATGAAAGAATTGAGGCTAAAAGAACATTTTTGTTGGAAAAATTAAAATGACCATTTTTTCCATCCACTTTGCTTTAGTTCCCTTGAAGCACCTGAAGGGTTAATAATCTTCTTGAATGTAGCTTTGAGTAGCTTGAGGGGTGCAGTTTTTGGAATGGTGTCACATTTGGGTGTTTTCTGTCATGTAAACCCCTCAAAGGGTCTTCAAATGTGATGTGGTCACAAAAAAAAATGGTTTTGTAAATTTTGCTGGAAAAATGAAAAATTGCTGATGAACTTTGAACCCTTATAACTTCCGAACAAATTTTTTTTCCAAAATTGTGCTGATGTAAAGTACACATGTGGAAAATGTTATTCATTAAAAGAGATGAGCGAGTATGCTTGTCACTACTCGGTACTCGCACGAATATCACGGTACTCGGCGAGTACCGAGTAATCTCGCGATACTCTTGCTATGCTCGGGGTCCACCTCCCTGCATGTTGGCGCTCTTTACAGAGCCAGCCGGCATGCAGGGATTGGCTGACAGATACTGTAATGCCACAGCCATGTTAGTTGTGGCATTACAGTGATTGGCTGGCCGCACTGCATCATCAGGTATTTATAAGGCCTGACGGTGCTGTGCTCGTCACTCTGCGCCATTGGACAGTCAGTGTAGGGAGAGCTGTTGCTGATTGAGGGACAGATTTGTGGCCTTTCAGCTAGTGTAGGCACAGGGCTGCCAGTCTATTTACCACAACAGTCCTTCTGAGGACTACTAGAGCAGTATACAGGCAGACAGGGAGGCAGGGTATTACCAAACTTCGCTGTGCCAGTATACCAGCCTGCATCGCATCTGGGGCTGGTTTCCAGGCTCATCCATCCCAAAAACCGTGCTTTTAGGGATTTATTTAGCTCACTATAGGCAGGAGTAGGTTTTAGCTCAATAGGTACACAAAGCCTTGTGCTAAATCCACTCTTCTTGCACAAATTTAGATCAATGCTGTACTGTAGTTGCAGCATTTAATTAGGTACAACAAAAGCCTTGTGCTAAAAAACAACTCTTCTCTGCACTAATTTAGCATCTAATTGCTGCTACTGTAGGTTGCAGCGTTAATTAGGGTACACCAAATCCTTGTGCTAAAAACAACTCTTCTCTGCACTAAATTTAGCATCTAATTGCTGCTACTGTAGGTTGCAGCATTAATTAGGGTACAACAAAAGCCTTGTGCTAAAAAACAACTCTTCTCTGCACTAATTTAGCATCTAATTGCTGCTACTGTAGGCTGCAGCATTAATTAGGGTACACCAAAATCCTTGTGCTAAAAACAACTCTTCTCTGCACTAATTTAGCATCTAATTGCTGCTAGTGTAAGTTGCAGCGTTAATTAGGGTACAGACAGACACTAATGAGCCATGCACACAGTGAACAGATCTGTAGGACACTGTTCATCACCACCAAAAGACTGAATCACAAAAAACAATCAGAAAAACGTGCAAAAATACTCTGTTATGAAAAATAAAAATAGTAAAAGCAAGTGCTGCATAAAAAAGTGATAAAAAACAGGGTATTTAGTTGATACGTTTTTTGCAAACAATGTATACGAAGCCGCTCTACCAAACGTCAAGGTAACCCGTATCAGAGCAGTCCCTATCTGTGTGTTCAAAAACCTGACCATGTGAATATGTACCTACATGAGCCGGGTCCAGACAGGTCCAGTGTAGGCGGCTCCCTTATCTTGCAGAAACAAACTAAACAGACACTAATGAGCCATGCACACAGTGAACAGATCTGTAGGACACTGTTCACACCACCAAAAGACTGAATCACAAAAAACAATCAGAAAAACATGCAAAAATACTCTGTTATGAAAAGTAAAAATACACACAGATAGGGACTGCTCTGATACGGGTTACCTTGACGTTTGGTAGAGCGGCTTTGTATACATTTTTTGCAAAAAACGTATCAACTAAATACCCTGTTTTTTATCACTTTTTTATGCAGCACTTGCTTTTACTATTTTTATTTTTCATAACAGAGTATTTTTGCACGTTTTTCTGATTGTTTTTTGTGATTCAGTTAATTAGGGTACACCAAAAGCCTCGTGCTGAAAACCTACTCTTGTCTGCACAAAATGTGCATCTAAGTGCTGTTACTTTAGGTTGCAGCGTTAATTAGGGTACACCAAAAGCCTTGTGCTAAAAACATACTCTTGTCTGCACTAAATTTGCATCTCAGTGCTGCTACTGTCTGTTGCAGCATAAATTGAAGATAAGGCCAAAAGACACGCTATTGTAGTCAGCGTTTGTGTCTGACTAGTCCACCTGCAGGGCCTTAATTTCAATACTTAGGATCTTGCTAAATACCTACTCTTCTCTGCACTAAATTTGCATCTCAGTGCTGCTACTGTCTTTTGCAGCGTAAATTAGGATACGCCAAAAGACACGCTATTGTAGTCAACGTTTGTGACTGACTAGTCCACCTGCGGGGCCTTAATTTCGAAACTTAGGGTCTTGCTAAAAACATACTCTTGTCTGCACTAAATTTGAATCTTAAGTGCTGCTACTGTCTGTTGCAGGTAAAGTAGGATACGCCAAAAGACACGCTATTGTAGTCAGCGTTTGTGTCTGACTAGTCCACCTGCAGGGCCTTAATTTCAAAACTTAGGGTCGTGCTAAAACGTACTCTTGTCTGCATTCATTTAAAATTTCTGTGCGGCAGCAGTTTTTTGTAGCCCCAAGTAGTGTACGCCAAAACACGGTATACGCGTCAGCGTTTGTGTCTGACCGTTCAAACTGCTGGGATTAAAACGCTCTAATTTGTAATCTCACTGTCCAGCTACAAACCAACTCTTGTCTGCATTCATTTACCATTTTTGTGTGGCAGGAGGGGGTTGTAGCTACAATTTGTATCCGCAAAAACACTCAGTATGCTTGTGTCAGCGTTTGTGTCTGACCAGTATAACTACTGTAATTTAATCTTCAATCTCAGTATCCAGCTCAAAAACAACTTTTCAGCATTTTCAGTTGACAGGCGGGTACGTTTATCTGTAATGATTCCACCTGCGGCAATAAAAACACGCTCTGACAAAACGCTAACGGCAGTAGAGGACTTCCAAGGCGTAGAGGTACAATTACTGCCACGTGTCCAGTTTGGATACCCAATAATTAGAAGGCACAGAGGAATCTAGGAGCACTTTCGTACGATCGGCAAGGTACATCAGCATCTTTACAAACTTTGTAGTCCTTGTGACAGTACCCTGCACCTGAGGGCCTGTGCTATGGGAGGAGCTAAGAAAAATGTCCCAGATCTTTGATAGTTTTCCCCTACCTCTGCTGGATTTCATTTGTGCCTCTCTCGGCCGGACACCTTGGTTGTCCACCAAACCTCGACCTCTGCCGCAAGCGTTTTCAGAAGTGAATTTTTTTACTAATTCTGCAACTAGGGCCTTCTGGTACTGCAGCATTTTTGTAGACCTCTTTGCCTCGGGAATTATTATTATTACTAGATGGCGGCCCGATTCTAAAGAATCGGGTAGTCTAGAATCCATATAATCCATATAGTTTATTTAGTGGGCGGAGCCATGTGATGCGTTGCGAGGTGGGCGGAGCCATGATGGATCGGCGAGAGGTGGGCGGAGCCAGGGGGAAGTGTTGAGTGTTGAGTGGTGAGCGGAGCCAGGCAGGAGAGGCGCAAAGTGCGTGGAGGCAGGCGGGGAACGCGAGGTGGTGCGGAGCCAGGCGGATGCGTTGCAAGTGGGCGGAGCCATGAGGGAGCACCATGAGGTGGGCGGAGCAAAGCGGAAGCGGTGCCAGGTGGGCAGAGCCAGGGGGAAGTGTTGAGCGGTGGGTGGAGGCAGCGGGGAGAGATGTACAGTGGGCAGAGCCAGCGCGAGGTGGGTGGAGCCAGGTGGGAGCTGCGTGATGTGGGCTGAGGCATTCGGGAGCGGGGCAAGGTGGGCGGAGCCTGGTGAGAGTGGGGCAAGGTGGGGAGAGGCTGGCGAGAGTGGGCCGAGGAGTGGTGCAGCGGGATGACGAGATTCGATTTCGGTCTGGTAAGCATACCGGACACTGGTAGTCTGCATAAGAGTATGAGTGAGTGTGCGTGTGGGGGAGGGGTACGATAGTGTTGTGGCAGGGGTGTACGTGTGTGTGTGTGGACGTGGCGTGGGGTGGGGGGGTGAGTGCTGAGTAGTGTGAAGGTGAGGGGGTGTGTGGCAGGCAGGGTGTAAGACAGGAGGGTGTGGGGCGCAGGAGAGGGCGGCGATGGCGACAGTGGGGCAGTATTAGCCCTGCTCTCGCTAACGGTTGGCAATGTTGGTTAGGTATACAGGTGGCTTCAGTCAGGATGTGACGTCATTTCGATGACATATTGACGGAAGCTGTCTTAGGGTTTTATTAGAATAGATATCTGACCCTCTCGAGTGTGTAATATTACATCCATGTCTTTTATCTCTGGCACCATGCTGTCATCCCCTCTGTTGTGCCTCCTGTCACCTCTGTTGCCTCCAAATAGTGACGGTCCTGCATGTGTCAGACCCAAGGGTCCCGTTATTGTGCCCCCTGTCATCGCTTCTGCTGTGTCGTGTTATTTCCTATGTTGTCTTTTCTATTGTGCCTCCTGTTATAGTGACGGTCGTGCAGGTGTCACACACAGGCGTCTCTCTTTGGCGACCCTGTCCCCCCTTTTGTGCCTCCTATCATAGTGGCGATCCTGCAGATGTGACACACAGGGGTCTCTCTGTGGTGCCCCTGTCCCCCCTTTTGTGCCTCCTGTCATAGTGTCGGTCGTTCAGGTGTCACAGTGGAGTCTGTGTTTGTTGAATCTGTCTGTGGCGGCCCTGTCCTGTCTTTTGTGCCTCCTCTCATAGTGGCGGTCCAGCAGGTGTCACACAGAGGGGTCTCTCTTTGGTGCCCGTGTCCCCTTTTGTGCCTCCTCCTCTCATAGTTGTGGTCCTGCAGGTGTGACACACAGGGGTGTGTCTGTGGCGCCCCTGTCGGCCCTTTTGTGCCTCCTGTCATAGTGCCGGTCCTGCAGGTGTCACACACAGGGGTCTCTCTTTGGCGCCCCGTCTCCTCTTTAGTGCCTCCTTGTCTTATAGTGGCGGTCCTGCAGGTGTCACAGTGGTGTGTCTCTGTGGCGCCCCTGTGGCACCTTTAGTGCCTCCTGTCATAGTGCCAGTCCTGTAGGTGTCACACACAGGGGTCTCTCTGTGGCGCCCCTGTCCTCCCTTTCGTGCCTCCTGTCATAGTGCCGGTCGTGCAGGTGTCACAGTGGAGTCTGTGTTTGTTGAATCTGTCTGTGGCGGCCCTGTCCTGTCTTTTGTGCCTCCTCTCATAGTGGCGGTCCAGCAGGTGTCACACAGAGGGGTCTCTCTTTGGTGCCCCTGTGTCCCCTTTTGTGCCTCCTCCTCTCATAGTTGTGGTCCTGCAGGTGTGACACACAGGGGTGTGTCTGTGGCGCCCCTGTCGGCCCTTTTGTGCCTCCTGTCATAGTGCCGGTCCTGCAGGAGTCACACACAGGGGTCTCTCTTTGGCACCCCGTCTCCTCTTTTGTGCCTCCTTGTCTTATAGTGGCGGTCCTGCAGGTGTCACAGTGGTGTGTCTCTGTGGCGCCCCTGTGGCACCTTTAGTGCCTCCTGTCATAGTGCCAGTCCTGTAGGTGTCACACACAGGGGTCTCTCTGTGGCGCCCCTGTCCTCCCTTTCGTGCCTTCTGTCATAGTGCCGGTCGTGCAGGTGTCACAGTGGAGTCTGTGTTTGGCGAATTTGTCTGTGGCGGGCCTGTCCCGTCTTTTGTGCCTCCTCTCATAGTGGTGTGGCACCCTGGCACCTGTTGGGCACCACAGAAATCCTTAGAGCACAAATGGAGTAAGTAACAGCAAAGCAAAACCCACAAACACAAACAACACTTAGAACACCTGGTTTCACCCGAGCCTCTAGGGGAAGCTACCACTGGTGACTTTGAGCCAGTTCCCCCTATAAAAAGAGTCTTGGAGGGAGAAACTTCAGAGTGTGGTAGACGCTACAAGAGCTGCCAGCCTGTGTGAAACCTCCACCCTATGAGGAACACACTAGGCCCAACCAGCCTGTTAGCAAGTGGAGGTCCCTGCAATTGGGACAAGAGGAAGAAGGAGATCACCTCTCAGGAACACAGAGTTAATCCGACTCTTTCCTTAAACACCGGTTACTGGAACCGAAGCTGTGAGAGCCACCAAGCCATCACAGAAGAACCAGCATACTACACAGGGAGTCTAGCCCCCTGTTCACCTGTCGCACCTACCAGCGAGAGCCCAGGGAAGAAGGTAGAATTATCATCACCCTTTTACAGTGCCCTCAGTGCTGACAACCAGGTGAAATCCGTTTGATAGAACAAACTGCCCGGTCCGGCTGGATTCCACATCCACCCGACCTTAGCACCAGAAGTAGAGATAGGAAGCCTAACACTGCTTGCTGTGAAACTCCAGAAGTGCCAACTTCACTATCCCGACCCGAGTGTACCTAATCATCATCCAGTAAAGGTACCTAAAAGAGACTTTGTGTGGTTGTACATTACTCCTGGATTCGGCGCGCAGCATCCCGCAGCTGCCTCACAACATCTTGCGCAGCTCCCGGCTCCGGGGATTCCCGCTCATCCTGTGGGGAGCGTTCCATCTCGCTGTATACCATCCCCCGGAGACCCGAACAGCGCTGGTAAAGTTGCCAGAACACCCGCAGGTGGCGTCACGAAGACAAATCACCCCCCACTGTTCCGCCATTCCCCTATTGATCTGGACCACCGGGCCTACACCACCGCAGGCGCGGTTCCGTGACTGGAGGAGAAGCAACGCCCGCTACGTGTACCCCCGGCTACGGTGAGTCAGTGGCGGTCCAGCAGGTGTCACAGTGGGGTCTCTCTTTGGCGCCCCTGTCTCCCCTTTTGTGCCTCCTCCTCTCATAGTGCTGGTCCTACAGGTGTCAGACACAGGGGTCTCTCTGTGGCGCCCCTGTTGGCCGTTTTGTGCCTCCTCTCATAGAGTCAGTCCTGGAGGTGTCACACACAGGGGTCTCTCTTTGGCGCCCCGTCTCCTCTTTTGTGCCTCCTCGTCTTATAGTGCCGGTCCTGCAGGTGTCACAGTGGGGTGTCTCTGTGGCGCCCCTGTGGCACCTTTTGTGCCTCCTGTCATAGTGGCAGTCGTGTAGGTGTCACACACAGGGGTCTCTCTGTGGCGCCCCTGTCCCCCATTTTGTGCCTCCTCGTGTGATAGTGCTGGTCCTGCAGGTGTCACACACAGGGGTGTCTATGTGGCGTCCCAGTCCCCCCTTTTGTGCCTCCTTTCATAGTGGCGGTTCTGCAGGTGTCAGAGTGGGGTCTCCCCTTTTGTGCCTCCTCCTGTGATAGTGCTGGTCCTGCAGGTGTCACATCAAGGTGTCTCTGTGTGGCGCCCCTGTCTCCCCTTTTGTGCCTCCTCCTGTGATAGTGCTGGTGCTGCAGGTGTCACACACAGGGGTCTGTCTGTGGCGCCCCTGTCTCCTCTTTTGTGCCTCCTCCTGTGATAGTGCTGGTGCTGCAGGTGTCACACACAGGGGTTTGTCTGTGGCGCCCCTGTCTCCCCTTTTGTGCCTCCTCCTGTGATAGTGCTGGTGCTGCAGGTGTCACACACAGGGGTCTGTCTGTGGCACCCCTGTCCCCCCTTTTGTGCCTCCTATCATAGTGGCAGTCCTGCAGGTGGCACAGACAGGTGTTCTCTTTGTTATGGCCAGTGCTTCCCCTCTGGTCCCCCTCATAGTTGTGGTATTGCAGGTGTTAGACACAGGGGTCCCCTATGGTGTGGGCCCTACCCATAGTGCAGGTGTCAGTAACCCCTTCCCTGGCGGGCATTTCTCCTCATAGCGCAGGTGTCACACAGGGGCCCCACTGTCAGTAACCCCTTCCCTGCCGGGCCTCCCTCCCTCTCTCCCCCTAGTTGAGGTTTCATTAACCCCTTACCTGGCGTCTTCCTCCCCGGCCCCAGGGCAGCAGTGAGGTGTCAGGCAGGATGTCCCTGCACATAGTAATGAGGCCGTGACAACGACACTTGGTGCCTTTGTAATGTAGCTCTGCAGTGTGCGAGCCGGCATTAGGAGGAGAGGAGGGGGAGGACACACAGGGCAGGATAGTGCCGGCTCCTCCATGCCGGCCCCCTGCAGCAGTCTACAGCAACGTTGTGCCGTGCACTGTGCCCCCCCCGTGTGTGGCCGGCACTGTGCCCCCTGCAGTCTGTGCCCTGCAGTGTGTGGGGGATTTCAGGTTCGGGCTGCTGCAGACATCCGGGAGCGGTGCCGGCAGTGGAGGGGGCTGCGGGTTGTTTGGAGGGGGGTTCCAGAGCAGCCAGCAGTTCCCGTCTTATGAGTGTGTGGGGGGGGGGTACAATGAGAGAGAGAGACATTCCGGAGATTGCAAGTGAAGCTTGACAGTGGAGCGTATTGTGTGATGACTCGCAAATCCATTGCGAGTTGCAAGTGAAGCTTGTGGAGCGTATTCTGTGCTGACTCGCATATCCATTGCGAGTTAGGCTTTGGGAGGCAGCCACAGTCACGACGACGGAAGTAGCGCCGAATATGACGGAAGTGGCCTTAGGGTAATTATATATTAGATTATTTATTCATTTATATAGCGCTATTACTTCCATAGCACTTTGCATACATGACTAATGCTGTCTCTCTTGGAGCTCACAATCTAAACATCCTATAAGTATGTCTTTATAATGTGGGAGGAAACCAGAGTACCCGCATGAAACCCACGCAAACACGGGGAGAACATACAAACTCCTTGCAGATGTTGTCCTTTGTGTCCTTGGTGGGAATTGAACCCAGGACCTTAAGCCAAAGTGCTACAAAGGCTGCAGTGCTAACCACTTGAGCCACTGTATAAGAGAAATAAAGTTCTCCTTGTAGCGTTGATCTAAAAGTGTCACCAACCAGTAATGAGTGTCCGCCTAGATGTTGATAATGCGAGGGTCACAAGACAGGCAGCATCACATAAAGTCAGCCATGTGCATAAGACTGTTAACAGGCAAGACTTCAGGTCCTCAACAACAGGATGATTGACCATGCTGTCTTCATCATCCTCCTCCTCTCCCCTGTCCTCTGGCCATCCGACGGTAAGATGGTTGTGCATGTATTACCGTCAATTTCACATGAAAGTAGCTCCAGTTCGTTATCCGCCTCCTCCTCGTAATAGTAGTCCAATGCACGTTGGGATGAGATGAGGCTGTGCTGTGTGTAATCACCCCGTATGGTTTATTGCTCCAAGTCATCGTGTTCCGCCTGCAATGCATTGTTTTTGATTTTGAGCAGACAGCATTTTATAAGACTTAGAAGCGGGATGGTGAAGCTAATTATGGCATCATCGCCCCTCACCATCTTGGTGAAGTCCTCAAAGTTTTGGCGGACGGTACATATGTCGGACATCCATGTCCACTCCTGAGGTCTTATGTGTGGAGTTTGAACCATATACCGACGGCCTAGTTGATGCTGGTACTCAACAACTGCCCTCTTCTGCTCACAAATCCTGACCAACATGTGCAGTGTGGAATTCCAATGCGTGGGGACATCACAGACCAGTCTGTGATACTGAATGTGCAAACGCTGCTGAAAGCTGTCAAGGGCGGCTGAAGCAGTAGGTGACTTTCTAAAATTGGGTACACAGGCGGCGTACTTTTACGAGCAGCTCAGACAGCTCCGAGTAGTATTTAATATACCGCTGAGGCTGGGGTTACACATAGAAATCCGTTTTTGGAAGTCCTTTTCATCACCAATCCGTTTTTTATAGGGTGCTTTTTGTGTCTCCTGCACTCCTGTACGTTTTTGGACTTAGTCATTTTTTTCAGAAAAAACGCATGTGCGCAAACGCATGCGCAAACGCAAGTGGCTATATATGCCATGCGTTTGCGCATGCGTTTCCCATAGGGCCCCATGTTAAAAAAAACGCATAAAAACGCATGCGTTTTTTAACTGATGCCAAAAACGCTGTTTACTGCGTTTTTGGCTCAAAAACGGACAGGGCAATGTTTTGAGCTCCAGAGAAAAACGCACAGGGTGTTTATTACACCCAATGCGTTTTTCTGTCAGTTTTTGGACTTAGAAAAAAAAAATGACAAAACTGAAGCCAAAAACTGACTGAGGGCTTATGTGTAACCCCAGCCTGAACCACGAGGTTGTCCACATGGTTGACCACTCCCTTCTTCTCCAGATCCTGTAATCCCTCGGCATCACCCACCTTGCCCTCTCTTGGATCTCCTCATACCTAGCGTAACGGACCTTTAGCGTCTTCCACTCCCACAGCTCCTCCTCACCCTACCCCTTTTCTGTCGGAGTCCCCCAAGGTTCGGTCCTGGGACCCTTACTTTTCTCCATTTACACTCTCGGTCTATGGCAACTCATTGAGTCCCACGGCGTCCAGTACCACCTCTACGGCGACGACACCCTAATCTACCTGCCCGACCCTGACATCACCCCCCTACTCTACAAAATCCCACAATGCCTTTCCGCCATTTCATCCTTCTTCTCTGCTCGCTTTCTTAACATGGACAAAACTGAATTCATAGTCTTGCCCCCAAGAAATTCCCTCCCACTTCCCAACCAATCCATCTGCGTCAACGGCTGCGCCTTCTCCCCAGTCCCCCAAGCCAAGTGCCTCGGGGTAATCCTTGACTCCTCCCTATCCTTCAAGCCCCACATCGAGGCCCTCACCACATCCCTCCGGCTCCACCTCAAGAAGATCTCACGGATCCGGTCCTTCCTCACCCACGACACCGCTAAAACACTCATTCATGCTCTTATCATCTCCCGCCTTGACTACTGCAACCTCCTTCTCAATGGCCTCACGGCTAACTCCCTCACAGTTCTCCAGTCTATCCTCAATTCCGCTTCCCGACTAATGTACTTGTCCTCCCGCTACTCCCCTGTCTCCCCCCTCTCCCAAGCCCTTCACTGGCTCCCCACCTCCAAGAGATCCCAATTCAAAACACTAACATTGGCGTACAAAGCCATACACAACCTGGCCCCACCATACATCTCCGACCTGGTCTCCCGATACCTACCCTCACGCAACCTCCACACCTCCCAAGAGCTCCTCCTCTGCTCCCCCCTCATCACCTCTTCGCACAACCGAGTCCAGGACTTCTCCCAGGCATCTGCCTTACTCTGGAACTCCCTGCCTGAACACGTCAGACACTCTCCTACCCTGACAAGCTTAAAGTGTCACCTGAAGACTCACCTATTCCGTCAAGCCTACAACCTGCCATGAGACCCAGGCAACCGCCCCATACCTGACATTCCCCCATCCTACTGTATCCCAACCCGCCCCTCGTAGACTGTGAGCATTCGTGGACAGGGTCCCTGCCCCTCCTGTACCTGTACGTCCTAATCGCCTATATTTAGTGTACTTGTTCTTGTCTCCCTTATCCTAATATAAAGCGCCATGGAACCTAATGGCGCTATATAAATAAATAATAATAATAATAAAATGGGCCACGCATGGAACATGTGTCAGCTCGCCTCGCCACAGAGCCGCCACCAGGTTCCGGGCATTGTTACACACGACCATGCCTAGCTGTAGGTTCTGCGGTGTGAGCCAGTGATCTGCCTGCTGTTTCAGTGCTTTCCACAACTCTTCATGATTGTGGGGTTTGTCACCTACGCATATTAGCTTCAGCACAGCCTGTTGCTGCTTAGCCAAGGCACTGCTGCAGTGCTTCCAGCTTTGGACTGGTGTAGAGGGTGAAGTGAAGGAGGAGGAGGGTGAGGATCATGAAGTTCCGGGGCTGTACACTGTGGGTGAAACTCTGACTGAGTTAGGGCCTGCAATCCTTCGTGTTCGAAGGACGTGTTCCGTCCCAAGCTCAGACTGGGTCCCGGCTTCCAGAATATTAACCCAGTGTGCCCTCAGAGAGATGTACCGGCCCTGCCAACAAGCACTTGTTCACGTGTCCGTGGCTAGGTGGACTTTGCCTGAAACTGTGTTGTTAAGGGCACGTATGATGTTTTGTGACACGTGCTTATGTAATGCAGGGACGGCACACAAGGAAAAATAGTGTCGACTATGGACCGAGTAGCGTGGGACAGCCCCTGCCATCAGGTTGTGTAATGCTTCTGTCTCCACCAGCCTAAAAGGCAACATTTCCAGCGCAAGCAATCGCGAAATGTGTGCATTTAGAACTGTGGCATGTGCGGCGTTGGCAGCGTATTTGCGTCTGCGTCCCAAAGATTGGGGTATAGATAACTGAACGCTGCACTAAGACAAGGACGTGGCTGATGATGGTGATACTTCTGCTTTTGCAAGTACAGGTGAAGAACAGGAGGCATCTTCACCAGCAGTATGGACAGGGGATTGGCTTGCATGCACAACAGTGGAAGACGCAGCGGTGTCACCCTCAGACAATGCTCCTGCACTCTGCTGTACATCCCACAAAGTCGGGTGCATTATTGCCATGTGCCTGATCTTGCTGGTGGTGATCAGGCTGGTAGTTTTGCTACCCCTGCGGATGCTGGCATGGCAGGTGTTGCAAATGGCCTTTTTCAAATTATCTGCAGACATCTTAAAAAAACAGCCAGACTCGGGAAGACCTAACAGTTGTACTGGCAACATCACTCGTGTTGTTGTTCCGGGGAACGGTTGCCTGCCTTCAGCCTGCGGACACCACCCTGCTTCTTCCGGCCTGTTGTGATGCTACACCTAACTCCCCCTGTGCACTGCTGTCCTCGCTCTGCATGTCCTCCTGCCAGGTTGGGTCAGTTACTGGATCATCCACCACGTTGTCTTCCACTTCCGCACCCTGGTCCTACTCCTGACTTTGTCGCAATTGTGTCTCATCATCGGCCACCTCTTGTTGAGCCACGTTCCCACCGTTGCCTTCGTGAGACTGTGGCTGCTCAAATATTTGGGCATCAGTACATACGATCTCCTCATGACCCACTTCAACTAGAGCTGGCGAGAGGCCAGAATCTATGAATGGATAGGGAACAGCTCTTTAGAGTGTACAAGTGTGTGATCAGTTATGTCCGGGTCCGGGCACTCGGCATGGTGGGAGGAAGGAGGATCAGGGTGTGGAATGTGCAGTCCAGTCTCACGGCTACTCACACTTGACTGTGTGGAAGACAGGCTGCTTGTGGTAGTGCAAAACTGACTGAAAGCATTATCCGCTATCCAACTAACAACCTGTTTTCACTGGTCTTGGTTTAATAGTGGTGTTCTGCTGCGGTCCCCTACAAATTGGGACAAGAAAGGTCGAGCGAGATAATGTTGGCGTTTGTCGTGGCGCAATTACAGCTTGCACATGGCCATAGCCTCTGTATGCACCACCATCACGTCCAGTACCACCGGCCTTGCGCATTTTCACTGTTGTGCTGCCTGTATACAGGTAAATGAAGGTGTCCAAAAGATGATTTTTAGCTGTACACTGAGATGACAGATTAGAGATTACATTACAGCATGAATACCGGTCATTTACAAACGCTGAGATGGGTATACTGATTGTTTTGGCATATACAAATTGGAGCTACAACCCCCTCTTGCCTCAAAAAAGGGTAAATGAAGGCGGACAGGCTGACTCTGATCAAGATGAACAAGGGTTGTACTGGGCCCGACTTCACCACACCACCACCAAATGATAGTATAATGTAAAATTTGTGCCGGTAAATGCACCTCCGAACACCCACACATGGGTACCCACTTCATTACTTTGGTTACTTGCTGTTCTGCTCCTCCTTCTCCTCATCCGCCACCATCATATCATCAGTGCAACCGTAGTTCATGATGACACGAAAACATAATTTTTTTTACATCATATTTATCATGATGATGACCCTCACTGTTCAAATGTTAGGCAGTATTTTCATGTACACCCCCCCAGGGGTAAATGTTTAGGTCCATGAAAACAGAATGGGCATTACAAGTACAGTAGACCCGCTCCTTTTTAATGGAAACAATATTTAGAGGCTCTCCTCCATTTCTGGGCATTGAAGGGCCTAACAATTTTTGGCTTCCCTGCCTAGGGCAATACTAAAAAAGACACACTGGCTTACAATGGGCACATTTTTTAAAAAGGGCCTCATGCACGCCTATATGCAGGGGCATATTGGTGCCTCCAAACCTTTGGCTTCCCTGCCTAGGGCAATAGTAAAAAAGAACCACTTGCTTCCAATGGCCACATTTTTTAAAAAGGGCCTCATGCACGCCTTTATCCAGGGCATATTGGTGTCTCCAATTTATGGCTTCCCTGCGTAGGGCAATACTACAGCAGATACATTTGCTTACAATGTGCACATTTTTTGCAAAAGCCCTCATGCACGCCTCTATGCAGGGGCATCTTGGTGCCTCCATACCTTTGGCTTCCCTGCCTAGGGCAATACTACAGCAGATACACTTGCTTACAATGGGCACATTTTTTGAAACAGCCCTCATGCACGCTTCTATCCAGGGGCATATTGGTATCTCCAATTTATGGCTTCCCTGCCTAGGGCAATACTAAAAAAGACACGCTGGCTTATAATGGGCACATTTTTTGAAAAAGCCCTCATGCACGCCTCTATGCAGTGGCATCTTGGTGCCTCCAAACCTTTGGCTTCCCTGCCTAGGGCAATAGTAAAAAAGACACACTTGCTTCCAAAGGCCACATTTTTTTAAAAAGGGCCTCATGCACGCCTCTATCCAGGGGCATATTGGTGTCTCCAATTCATGGCTTCCCTGCCTAGGGCAATACTAAAAAAGACACACTGGCTTACAATGGGCACATTTTTTGAAAAGTCCTCATGCACGCCTCTATGCAGTGGCATCTTGGTGCCTCCAAACCTTTGGCTTCCCTGCCTAGGGCAATACTACAGCAGATACACTTGCTTCCAATAGCCACATTTTTTAAAAAGGGCCTCATGCACGCCTCTATCCAGGGGCATATTGGTGTCTCCAATTTATGGCTTCCCTGCCTAGGCCAATACTAAAAAAGACACACTGGCTTACAATGGGCACATTTTTTGAAAAAGCTCTCATGCACGCCTCTATGCAGTGGCATCTTGGTGCCTCCAAAGCTTTGGCTTCCCTGCCTAGGGCAATAGTAAAAAAGACACACTTGCTTCCAATGGCCACATTTTTTAAAAAGGGCCTCATGCACGCCTCTATCCAGGGGCATCTTGGTGTCTCCAATGTATGGCTTCCCTGCCTAGGGCCATACTAAAAAAGACACACTGGCTTACAATGGGCACATTTTTTGAAAAGGCCCTCATGCACGCCTCTATGCAGGGGCATCTTGGTGCCTCCAAACCTTTGGCTTCCCTGCCTAGGGCAATAGTAAAAAAGACACACTTGCTTCCAATGGCCACATTTTTTAAAAAGGGCCTCATGCACGCCTCTATCCAGGGGCATATTGGTGTCTCCAATTTATGGCTTCCCTGCCTAGGGCAATACTAAAATAGACACACTGGCTTATAATGGGCACATTTTTTGAAAAAGCCCTCATGCACGCCTCTATGCAGTGGCATCTTGGTGCTTCCAAACCTTTGGCTTCCCTGCCTAGGGCAATAGTAAAAAAGACACACTTGCTTCCAATGGCCACATTTTTTAAAAAGGGCCTCATGAACACCTCTATCTAGGGGCATTGAAGTGCCTCCCAATTTTGGCTTCCCTGCCCTAGGGCAATGCTACAAAACACACACTTCCTTTTAATGGGCACATTATTTAAAGAGGCCTTCATTTACATCTCTTCCCAGGGACATGGGAGTGCCAGACAATTTAAAAAAAAAAATCTTTGATATAATCCAAAAAACTAACATACACCAACTCTGTCTCACAAGTGGGTATGAACCCTTAATATTTTTTCCATGAAAATCCGTTTTGATTTCATATTGTTACGTTTTCTTGACAGTCCATAAAAGTGGCGTAATAGTCTGACAGCATTGTTGACATCAGTGACCTTGGGATCTGCAATGCTTCCAGGGGTCTTCCTCATGCTGTTCCCATGTAATTTCAGCACTGTTCTGATACTTTTGTGACATATTTAGGCTTTTTCCATGCTGCCGGGGGTCATGTCAGAAAAATACTCGGGTCTCCCATAGGACAACATTGGGCTCTGTACTCGGGCCAAGTACACTAGTATCTTGGGAAGCTCGGCCCGAGCTTCGAGCACCCAAGCATTTTAGTACTCGCTCATCACTATTTATTAACTATTTTGTGTCACATACCTCTCTGGTTTAGCAGAATAAAAATTCATAATTTGAAAATTGCAAAATTTTCAAAGTTTTTGCCAAATTTTTGATTTTTTCACAAATAATCGCAAAAATTATCGACCTAAATTTAATGCTAACATGAAGCCAAATATGTCACGAAAAAATAATCTCAGAATCGGTAGGATCCGTTGAAGCGTTCCAGAGATATTACCTCATAAAGGGACACTGGTCAGAATTGACAAAAATGGCCTGGTCATTAGGATCAAAATAGGCCCGGGGTGTGAAGGGGTTGAATAATGTGCCCATTTTAAGCAAGTGGGTCTTTTGTACTATTGCCCTAGGCAGGGCTGCCAAAAGTTGGGAGGCACTTCAATGCCCCTGGATGGAGACGTGCATGAGGGCCTCTTTAAATAATGTGCCCATTATAAGGAAGTGGGCCTATTGTAGGATTGTCCTAAGCAAGGAAGCCAAAAATTGTGTGGCACTCTGACGCCCCTGGATAGAGGCGTGCATGAGAGCCTCTTTAAATAATGTGCCCATTATAAGGAAGTGGGTCTTTTGAAGTATTGCCCTAGGCAGGGCTGCCAAAAAATGTGTGGCACTGTGATGCCCCTGGATAGAGGCGTGCATAAGAGCCTCTTTAAATAATGTGCCCATTTTAAGCAAGCGGGTCTTTTGTAGGATTGGCCTAGACAGGGCTGCCAAAAGTTGGGAGTCACTCTGATGCCCCAGGATGGAGGCGTGCATGAGGGCCTCTTTAAATAATGTGCCCATTTTAAGCAAGTGGTTTTTTTTAGTATTGCCTTAGGCAGGGCTGCAAAACATTGGGAGGCACTTCAATGCCCCTGGATAGAGACGTGCATGAGTGCCTCTTTAAATAATGTGCCCATTATAAGGAAGTGGGTCTTTTGTAGTATTGCCCTAGGCAGGGTTGCCAAAAAATGTGTGGCACTGTGATGCCCCTGGATAGAAGCGTGCATGAGAGCCTCTTTAAATAATGTGCCCATTTTAAGCAAGTGGGTCTTTTGTACTAGTGCCCTAGGCAGGACTGCCAAAAGTTGGAAGGCACTCCCATGCCCCTGGGAAGAGACGTACATGAGGGCCTCTTTAAATAATGTGCCCATTATCAGGAAGTGGGTCTTTTTTAGGATTGGCCTAGGCAGGGCTGCCAAAAGTTGGGGGGCACTCTGATGCCCCTGGATGGAGGCGTACATGAGGGCCTCTTTTAATATTGTGCCCATTATAAGGAAGTGGGCGTTTTGTAGTATTGCCCTAGGCAGGGCTGCCAAAAAATGTGTGGCACTATGATGCCCCTGGGAGGAGACGTACATGAAGGCCTCTGGAAATAATGTGCCCATTTTAAGGAATTGGGTCTTTTGTAGGATTGCCCTAGGAAGGGCTGCCAAAAATTGGGAGGCATTGCAATGCCCCTGGGAAGAAACATAATGCCCATTCTGTAAGCATGGACTAAAACATTTACCCCTGGGGGTATACATGAAATTAATGCCTAACTTTTGAACGGTTAGGGTCATCATCATCATCATAAATATGATGTAAAAAAATTATGGTTTTGTGGCATCATGAACCACGGTCACACTGATCATATGATGGTGGCGGATGAGGAGAAGGAGGAGCAGTACAGCAAGTAGTCAAAGACATGAAGTGTGTACCGATGTGTGGGTGTGCGGAGGTGCATGGCAATCTACCAGCACAAAATTTAAAATCCGCTATCATTGGGTGGTGTGGTGAAGTCAGGCCTAATCCAACCCTTGTTCATCTTGATCAAGATCAGCCTGTCAGCATTTTCAGTTGACAGGCGGGTGCGTTTATCTGTAATGATTCCACCAGCGGCACTAAAAACGAGCTCTGACAAAACGCTAGTGGTAGGGCAGGCCAGGACTTCCAATGCGTAGAGAGCCAATTCCTGCCACGTGTCCAGCTTGGATACCCAATAATTATAAGGCAAAGAGGAGCCTAGGAGCACTTTAGAACGATCGGCAAGGTACTCCCTCAGCATCTTTGCAAACTTTGCATTCCTTGTGACACTACCCCGCACCTCAGGGCCTGTGGTACAGGAGGTGCTGAGAAAAGTATCCCAGATCTTTGAGAGTGTTCCCCTACCTCTGCTGGATTGGATTTGTGCCTCTCTCGGCCGGACGCCTTGGTTGTCCACCTAATCGTGACCTTTGCCGCTAGCGTTTTCAGAAGGGAATTTTTTGACTAATTCTGCGACTATGGTCTTCTGGTACTGCAGCATTTTTGTAGACCTCTCCCCCTCGGGAATAAGAGAAATAAAGTTCTCTTTGTAGCGTGGGTCTAAAAGTGTCATGAACCAGTAATGAGTGCCTGCCAAGATCTTGATAACGCGAGGGTCACGAGACAGGCAGCATAACATAAAGTCAGCCATGTGCGCCAGACTGTTTACAGGCAAGACTTCAGGGTCCTCACCAACAGCATGACTGGCCATGCTGACCTCATCCTCCTCCTCCTCTCCCCTGTCCTCTGGCCATCCACCCTGAACTGACGGTCTGACGGTTGTGCATGTATTACCATCAATTCCGCATGAAAGTAGCTCTATTTCTTCATCCTCCTCGTCATAGTCCTCCAATGCATGTTGGGATGAGATGAGGCTGGGCTGTGTGTAATCACCCAGTACAGTTTCTTCCTGCAAGTCATCGTGCTCCGCCTGCAATGCATCATCTTTGATTTTGAGCAGAGAGCGTTTTAGAAGACAGAGAAGCGGGATGGTGACGCTAATTATGGCATCATCGCCGCTCACCATCTTGGTGGAGTCCTCAAAGTTTTGGAGGACGGTACATATGTCGGACATCCATGTCCACTACTGAGGTCTTATGTGTGGAGTTTGAACCGTATACCGATGGCCTAGTTGATGCTGGTACTCAACAACTACCCTCTTCTGCTCACAAATCCTGACCAACATGTGCAGTGTGGAATTCCATCGCGCGGGGACATCACACACCAGTCTGTGAGCCGGAAGCTGGAAACACCGCTGAAAGCCGGCAAGGCCGGCAGAAGCAGTAGATGACTTTCTAAAATGGGCACACAGGCGGCGTACTTTGACAAGCAGATCAGACAGCTCCGGGTAGGATTTCAGAAACCGCTGAACCACAAGGTTGAGCACATGGGCCATGCATGGAACATGTGTCAGCTCGCTTCGCCTCAGAGCCGCCACAAGGTTCCGGCCATTGTCACACACGACCATGCCAGGCTGTAGGTTCAGCTGTGTGAGCCAGTGATCTACCTGCTGTTTCAGAACTGTCCACAACTCTTCAGCGTTGTGGGGTTTGTCACCTACGCATATTAGCTTCAGCACAGCCTGTTGACGCTTAGCCGAGGCAGTGCTGCAGTGCTTCCAGCTTGGGACTGGTGTGGAGGGTGAAGTGGAGGAAGAGGAGGATTAGGAGGCTGTGGAGCATGACGTGCCAGAGCTGTACACTAAGGGTGAAACCCTGACTGAGTTAGGGCCTGCAATCCTTGTTGTCGGAAGGACGTGTTCCGTCCCAAGCTCAGACTGGGTCCCAGCTTTCAGAATATTAACCCAGTGTGCCGTTAGCAAGATGTACCGTCCCTGCCCACAAGCACTTGTCCACATGTCCGTGGTTAGGTGGACTTTGCCTGAAACTGCGTTGTTAAGGGCACGTATGATGTTTTGTGACACGTGCTTATGTAATGCGGGGATGGCACACCAGGAAAAATAGTGGCGGCTGGGGACCGAGTAAAGTGGGACAGCTGCCGCCATCAGGTTGCTTTGCTGCCATGTGCCTGATCATTCTGGTGGTGGTCAGGCTGCTATTTTTGCTACCCCTGCTGATGCTTGCATGGCAGGTGTTGCAAATGGCCTTTTTCGAATTATCTGCAGACTCCTTAAAAAAAATCAGACTCAGGAAGACCTAACAGTTGTACTGGCAACTTCACTCATGTTGTTGTACCGGGGAACGGTTGCCTGCCTTCTGCCTTCAGACACCACCCTGCTTCTTCTGGCCTGTTGTGATGCTACGCCTAACTCTCCCTGTGCACTGCTGTCCTTGCTTTGCATGTCCTCCTGCCAGGTTGGGTCAGTTACTGGATCATCCAGCACGTCGTCTTCCACTTCCGCACACTGGTCCTCCTCACGACTTTCTGGCAATTGTGTCTCATCATCGTCCACCTCTTGTTGAGACACATTCCCACCGTTGCCATCGTGAGACCGTGGCTGCTCAAATATTTGTGCATCGGTACATACGATCTCCTCATGACCCACTTCAACTGGAGCTGGCAAGAGGCCAGAAGCTACGAATGGATAAGTGAACAGCTCTTCAGAGTGTCCAAGTGTGGGATCAGTTATGTCCGGGGCCGGGCACTCGGCATGGTGGGAGGAAGGAGTATCAAGGTGTGGAATGTGTGGTCCAGTCTCACGGCTACTGACACTTGACGGTGTGGAAGACAGGGTATTTGTGGTGGTGCCAAACTGACTGGAAGCATTATCCGCTATCCAACTAACAACCTGTTGACACTGGTCTTGGTTTAATAGTGGAGTACTGCTGCGGTCCCCAAAGAAATTGGGACAGGAAGGTCGAGCGAGATGATGTGGGCGTTTGTCGTGGCGCAATTCGAGCTTGCACACGGGCTCGGCCTCTACCTGCACCACCATCACGTCCAGCTCCTTGTCCCTTGCCACCGGCCTTGCGCATTTTCAATGTTGTGCTGACTGTATACAGCTAAATGAAGGCGTCGAAGATTTGGTTGTTAGCAAGACACTGAGATATGAGATTAAGGCCCTGCAGGTGGACTAGTCAGACACAAACGCTGATGACAATAGCGAGTCTTTTTGCATATCCTAATTTGCGCTGCAACCTACTCCTGCCCCACACAAATGTTAGATGAATGCAGACAAGATTTGGTTTTTAGCCCGACACTGAGATTTGAGATTAAGGCCCTGCAGTTGGACTAGTCAGACATAAACACTGACGAGAATAGCAAGTTTTTTGGCGTATCCTAACTTATATTAAATTTAAACAATCTCCCAGCGAATTGAGAGAAAAAAAAACGCGATCATACGGTCAGTTGTATGAAAAGTGCAATTTTTTATTAAATAAACAATGTCCAGTACAAGGGGTGGGGGTAAGGTTAGAAAAACCAGCATTGATACATGGATATTTAAAAATAATTGTACATGTATATTACTTCACATGCTCATATATATTTATATATTTTTCTCCTTTTGCAATATCAATATACATATACATAATATAAAGTATAGAATGAATCTTATATATAAAACCCGAAGGCCACTTCCTGTGGAATCTAGCCAACTTCCGTGACAGTCACAGCCCTGTGTCACAGACCGGAACCGGAAGTTCCAGTCCCACGAGCGGTGAGCGAGTAGCGCTCACTGCGAGCCGCTGTCAAACCTGCATAGCGGCTCGCAGTGGGCGCTAAGCGCCACCACTCGCCGCTATCCCGCCACCGCCCCCCACACAGAACCGTGTGCTCCCACCCAGGGCCGCACCGTCCATTGGACAGTGTGAGCCCTGAGTCCAGAGCGGCGGCAGCCAGGGGGAGCGACATGACAGAAGGGGGCGGGGCCACCAACATCAGCGCCGGCCTCAGGGGAGACGGACGCTGTGGCACTGTAGGCTGCAGGGCGGCGGGGCCGAGCGGACGCTGCAGGGGCGGCGGGGCTAAGACCCGCCAGCACCCCCCCGCCCTCCGATCGGCTCCGGCGGCAGGGTGGCTAGATGCACCCTGAGTCCCACCCACATCCGGGAACCGGCCCGGCCCACACTCCGGTGTGCGGCCTCCGCCAGCACCGCCCACTCTCCTCCTCCATCAGGGACCACCTGTGACGACCATCCGCTGTGAGGCCGAGCTGCTGGTAGGCAGCACCCCGAGAAACCCCGAGACCCTTAACCCCTATACAGGGATCTGGAATTATAGCGGAGCCCAGGGGTAGCTGCCTATATGAGCAACAGAGCCGGGGAGGTCGCCAGGGAAAATCAAGACCCGAAAAACGAAGTCAGATGTCCGAGTCAAAACCGAGAGGGAGCGAAGGTACAAAATCGTCAGGCAGTAGCAGAGTCAAAAATCCAGGCAAAGGTCAAGGGCAAAACCAAGAGGGCAGCTGAGGTACAAAATCAATAGGCAGAGGCAGAGTCAGTAATCCAGGCAAAGGTCAAGGGCAAAACCAAGAGGGCAGCTGAGGTACAAAATCAATAGGCAGAGGCAGAGTCAGAAATCCAGGCAAGGTCAGACACGAAACTAAACACACACTATCACTGGGGAACCAAAACTATATCTGGCGGCCTGCAAGCCAGGCTCCAATGTACTTGAAGGGCACGGCTACCTCCCATAGGCTGGAGCTCACAACCTGATGACCTCATCCGGACCGCCCCTAGATCCAGGCCAGATGGGGATGCATGACTGGCTCCACCCACGCCTCCTCTGACAGAAGAACGCAGGCTGCGCCTAACGGACACCTCTGCAGGGCCCTTTCCTCTGCGACCAACACCACCCAGAGGGGAAACATAGCGGCGCTCAGCGACAGAGGCAGACGTCGCGGGAGCGGTTCCGTATGAGGACAAGGCCCTCCTATCACCGGCGCCACCAGCCGAAGGAATCCGGCTCCTCCCAGCGGCCGAGGCAGGAACACCAGCCACTGAGTCCAATGGCGATGTGACACCACCATTCCGCCACCGGCCCCGCACACAGCCCCGCCGACAGCCCGGTGAGTGTTCGGCCCCACCAGCCTCCCCTCTCCTGTGCCCCCCAGCCTCCCCTTTCCTGTGCCCCCCTGCCTCCCCTTTCCTGTGCCCCCCAGCCTCCCCTCTCCTGTGCCCCCCCAGCCTCCCCTCTCCTGTGCCCCCCCCAGCCTCCCCTCTCCGCTGCCTCCGCTCTTCTCCAGCCTCCGCTCTCCTCTGCCTCCGCTCTTCTCCAGCCTCCGCTCTTCTCCAGCCTCCGCTCTCCTCTGCCTCCGCTCTTCTCCAGCCTCTGCTCTCCTCTGCCCCCCAGCCTCCGCTCTCCTCTGGCCCCCAGCCTCCGCTGTCCTCTGGCCCCCAGCCTCCGCTGTCCTCTGGCCCCCAGCCTCCGCTGTCCTCTGGCCTCCAGCCTCCGCTGTCCTCTGGCCTCCAGCCTCCGCTGTCCTCTGGCCTCCTGCCTCCGCTGTCCTCTGCCTCCGCTCTTCTCCAGCCTCCGCTCTCCTCTGCCCCCCAGCCACTGCTCTCCTCTGGCCTCCAGCCTCCGCTCTCCTCTGCCCCCCAGCCTTCGCTCTCCTCTGGCCTCCAGCCTCCGCTGGCCTCCAGCCACGGCTGTCCTCTGGCCTCCAGCCTCCGCTGTCCTCTGCCCTCCAGGCTCCGCTGTCCTCTGGCCTCCAGCCTCCGCTCTTCTCCAGCCTCCGCTCTCCTCCAGCCTCCGCTCTCCCCTGCCTCCACTCTCCCCTGCCTCCGCTCTCCTCTGGCCCCCAGCCTCCGCTGTCCTCTGGCCCCCAGCCTCCGCTGTCCTCTGGCCCCCAGCCTCCGCTGTCCTCTGGCCTCCAGCCTCCGCTGTCCTCTGGCCTCCAGCCTCCGCTGTCCTCTGGCCTCCTGCCTCCGCTGTCCTCTGCCTCCGCTCTTCTCCAGCCTCCGCTCTCCTCTGCCCCCCAGCCACTGCTCTCCTCTGGCCTCCAGCCTCCGCTCTCCTCTGCCCCCCAGCCTTCGCTCTCCTCTGGCCTCCAGCCTCCGCTGGCCTCCAGCCACGGCTGTCCTCTGGCCTCCAGCCTCCGCTGTCCTCTGCCCTCCAGGCTCCGCTGTCCTCTGGCCTCCAGCCTCCGCTCTTCTCCAGCCTCCGCTCTCCTCCAGCCTCCGCTCTCCCCTGCCTCCACTCTCCCCTGCCTCCGCTATCCCCTGCCTCCGCTATCCCCTGCCTCCGCTATCCCCTGCCTCTGCTATCCCCTGCCTCCGCTCTCCTCTGCTCTCCAGCCTCCGCTCTCCTCTGGCCTCCAGCCTCCGCTGTCCTCTGCCTCCGCTCTTCTCCAGCCTCTGCTCTCCCCTGCCTCCGCTCTCCCCTGCCTCCGCTCTCCTCTGCCCTCCAGCCTCCGCTCTCCTCTGCCTCCGCTCTCCTCTGCCTCCGCTCTCCTCTGCCTCCGCTCTCCTCTGGCCTCCGCTCTCCTCTGGCCTCCAGTCTCCGCTCTCCTGTGCCCCCCAGTCTCCCCTCTCCTGTGCCCCCCAGCCTCCGCTCTCCTCTGCCCTCCAGCCTCCGCTCTCCTCTGCCCTCCAGCCTCCGCTCTCCTCTGCCCCCGCCCTCCAGCCTCCGCTCTCCCCTGCCCTCCAGCCTCCGCTCTCCTCTGCCCTCCAGCCTCCGCTCTCCTCTGCCCTCCTGCCTCCGCTCTCCCCTGCCCTCCAGCCTTCGCTCTCCTCTGCCCTCCAGCCTCCGCTCTCCTCTCCCCTCCTGCCTCCGCTCTCCCCTCCTGCCTCCGCTCTCCCCTCCTGCCTCCGCTCTCCCCTCCTGCCTCCGCTCTCCCCTGCCTCCGCTCTCCCCTGCCTCCGCTCTCCCCTGCCCTCCAGCCTCCGCTCTCTCCTCTGCCCTCCAGCCTCCGCCTCTCCTCTTGCCCTCCAGCCTCCGCTCTCCTCTGCCCTCCAGCTTCCGCTCTCCTCTGCCCTCCAGCCTCCGCTCTCCTCTGCCTCCGCTCTCCCCTGCCCTCCAGCCTCCACTCTCCCCTGCCCTGCTCTCCCCTGCCCTCGCTCTCCCCTGCCCTCGCTCTCCCCTGCCCTCGCTCTCCCCTGCCCTTCCTCTCCCTGCCCTCGCTCTCCCCTGCCCCCGCTCTCCCCTGCCCCCACTCTCCCCTGCCCCCGCTCTCCCCTGCCCCCACTCTCCCCTGCCCCCCGCTCTCCTCTGCCTCCGCTCTCCCCTGCCTCCGCTCTCCCCTGCCTCCGCTCTCCTCTGCCTCCGCTCTCCTCTGCCCTCCAGCCTCCGCTCTCCTCTGCCCTCCAGCCTCCGCTCTCCTCTGCCCTCCAGCCTCCGCTCTCCTCTGCCCTCCAGTCTCCGCTCTCCTCTGCCCTCCAGCCTCCCGCTCTCCTCTGCCCTCCAGCCTCCGCTCTCCTCTGCCCTCCAGCCTCCGCTCTACCCTGCCTCCGCTCTCCCCTGCCTCCGCTCTCCTGCCTGCCTCCGCTCTCTCCACTGCCCTCCTGCCTCCGCTCTCCCCTGCCTCCGCTCTTCTCCAGCCTCCTCTCTTCTCCAGCCTCCTCGCTCCTCCTCTGCCTCCGCTCTTCTCCAGCCTCCGCTCTCCTCTGCCTCCGCTCTTCTCCAGCCTCCGCTCTTCTCCAGCCTCCGCTCTCCTCTGCCTCCGCTCTTCTCCAGCCTCCGCTCTCCTCTGCCTCCGCTCTCCTCTGCCTCCGCTCTTCTCCAGCCTCCGCTCTCCTCTGCCTCCGCTCTTCTCCAGCCTCCGCTCTCCTCTGCCTCCGCTCTCCTCTGCCTCCGCTCTCCTCGCCTCCGCTCTTCTCCAGCCTCCGCTCTCCTCTGCCTCCGCTCTTCTCCAGCCTCCGCTCTCCTCTGCCTCCGCTCTCCTCTGCCTCCGCTCTTCTCCAGCCTCCGCTCTCCTCTGCCTCCGCTCTTCTCCAGCCTCCGCTCTCCTCTGCCCTCCAGCCTCCGCTCTCCTCTGCCCTCCAGCCTCCGCTCTCCCTCTGCCCTCCAGCCTCCGCTCTCCCCTGCCTCCGCTCTCCCCTGCCTCCGCTCTCCCTGCCTCCGCTCTCCCTGACCCTCCCTCCTCTAACCCTCCAGTTTCTGCCTCCTCCGCCCTCTGCCTCCTCCCTCCTCTGCCCCCTCCAGCCTGTGCTGCACTCACTGCTGACCACTGAGCCACCGCACTCACTGCTGACCACTGAGCCACCGCACTCACTGCTGACCACTGAGCCACCGCACTCACTGCTGACCACTCAGCCACCGCACTCACTGCTGACCACTGAGCCACCGCACTCACTGCTGACCACTGAGCCACTGCACTCACTGCTGACCACTGAGCCACCGCACTCACTGCTGACCACTGAGCCACCACACTCACTGCTAACCACTAAGCCACCGCACTCACTGCTAACCACTGAGCCACTGCTCTCACTGCTAACCACTGGGCCACCGCACTCACTGCTGACCACTGAGCCACCGCACTCACTGCTGACCACTGAGCCACCGCTCTCACTGCTGACCACTGAGCCACCCCACTCACTGCTTACCACTGAGCCACCGCACTCACTGCTAACCACTGAGCCACCGCACTCACTGCTAACCACTGAGCCACCACACTCACTGCTAACCACTGAGCCACCGCTCTCACTGCTAACCACTGAGCCACCGCTCTCACTGCTAACCACTGAGCCACCGCACTCACTGCTGACCACTGAGCCACCGCACTCACTGCTGACCACTGAGCCACCGCTCTCACTGCTGACCACTGAGCCACCCCACTCACTGCTTACCACTGAGCCACCGCACTCACTGCTAACCACTGAGCCACCGTATACTCACAATTACTTTCACAGCACTCCCCTATTACTAAATAAACTATATGTAGATTCTAGACTACCCGATTCTTTAGAATCGGGCCACCATCTAGTATATTATAATTCAACAGCTCTTCTATATAAAAAAAAGGTTTCTATCCACCCCACAACTAAGGCTGGTTTCACACTGCAAGATCAGGTCAGATCAGGTCAGATCAGGTCAGGTTTTGTGTTTCAAAACTAGGAGAGGAACTTGCAGAGAAAAAGTATAATTGAAAGATTGACACCTGTTCTATGGTTTTGGAGTCACTCCTGGTTTTGGCACACAAAACCTGACCTGATCTGACCTGATCAGACCGCAGTGTGAAACCAGCCTAAGAGTTTTTTTATATATATAATTATATATTGCACTAGCCCACATCAAAAATAGGGATATAATATCTATATACATAATCAGCAGTTTTGCGCTTCCGGCCACTGTGCCGCCATCACGCTCTGCGAGCGAAGGCGCCCATGCGCCATCGCGAGCCGCAGACACTGGCTGGAAGCGCAAATATACTGCCGCCGGACACCACTAAACCCCACACCCCAACCACTGCCCGCTCCACCCACAGCCCACCTCTCACCCACCACATCCTCCCGCTCCCCCGCCGCTCACCGCGACATTTCCATCACAGCGGCACCCGGAGCTAAGAACGCACGCATTGTGCTGATAGCACCTTGCATGATGTCAGAATGACATCAGTGTTTGTCCTTCTGATTGGCCCGCTTGCGGCCAAGTGATATGTCACATGGCGGTGAGTGCCCCAATCACACCGCCGAACGCTGATGTCATTCTGACATCATGCAAGGTCCTGTCAGCACAATGCCTAATACTACTCCCAGCAGCCTCCTCCATCCTCACAGCCTCCTCCATCCTCACACCCTCCTCCAGCCTCACAGTCTCCTCTATCCTCACAGCCTCCTCCAGCCTCACAGCCTCCTACAGCCTCACAGCCTCACTGCCTCCTCCAGCCTCACAGACTCTTCTATCCTCACAGCCTCCTCCTGCCTAACAACCTCTTCCAGCCTCACAGCCTCCTCCAGCCTCACAGCCTCCTCCACCCTCAGAGCCTCCTTCATCCTCACAGCCTCCTCCATCCTCACAGCCTCCTCCACCCTCACAGCCTCCTCCATCCTACACCCTCCTCCAGCCTCACAGTCTCCTCTATCCTCACAGCCTCCTCCAGCCTCACAGCCTCCTCCAGCCTCACAGCCTCACTGCCTCCTCCAGCCTCACAGACTCTTCTATCCTCACAGCCTCCTCCTGCCTAACAACCTCTTCCAGCCTCACAGCCTCCTCCAGCCTCACAGCCTCCTCCACCCTCAGAGCCTCCTTCATCCTCACAGCCTCCTCCATCCTCACAGCCTCCTCCACCCTCACAGCCTCCTCCATCCTCACAGTCTCCTCCAGCCTCACAGCCTCCTCCAGCCTCACAGCCTCCTCTATCCTCACTGTCTCCTCCAGCCTCACTGCCTCCTCCAGCCTCACAGCCTCCTCCTGCCTCACAACCTCTTCCAGCTTCACAGCCTCCTCCAGCCTCACAGCCTCCTCCCTCCTCACAGCCTCCTCCATCCTCACAGCCTCCTCCACCCTCACATCCTCCTCCAGCCTCACAGCCTCCTCTATCCTCACTGCCTCCTCTATCCTCACTGCCTCCTCCAGCCTCACTGCCTCCTCCAGCCTCACTGCCTCCTCCATCCTCACAGCCTACTCCAGCCTCACAGCCTCCTCTATCCTCACAGCCTCCTCTATCCTCACAACCTCCTCCAGCCTCACAACCTCCTCCAGCCTCACAACCTCCTCCAGCCTCACAGCCTCATCTATCCTCACTGCCTCCTCTATCCTCACAGCCTCCTCTATCCTCACAGCCTCCTCTATCCTCACTGCCTCCTCCAGCCTCACTGCCTCCCCAGCCTCACAGCCTCCTCCTGCCTCACAACCTCCTCCAGCCTCACAGCCTCCTCCAGCCTCACAGCCTCCTCCATCTTCACAGCCTCCTCCACCCTCACAGCCTCCTCCATCCTCACAGCCTCCTCCAGCCTCACAGCCTCCTCCAGCCTCACATCCTCCTCTATCCTCACTGCCTCCTCTATCCTCACTGCCTCCTCCATCCTCACAGCCTCCTCCATCCTTACACCCTCCTCCAGCCTCCCAGCCTCACAGCCTCCTCTTTCCTCACAGCCTTCTCCAGCCTCACAGCCTCCTCTATCCTCACTGCCTCCTCCAGCCTCACAGCCTCTTCCAGCCTCACAGCCTCCTCCAGCCTCACAGCCTCCTCTTTCCTCACAGACTCCTCCAGCCTCACAGCCTCTTCCAGCCTCACAGCCTCCTCTTTCCTCACATACTCCTCCAGCCTCACAGCCTCCTCCAGCCTCACATCCTCCTCCATCCTCACTGCCTCCTCCAGCCTCACTGCCTCCTCCAGCCTCACAGCCTCCTCCAGCCTCACTGCCTCCTCTAGCCTCACTGCCTCCTCCAGCCTCACTGCCTCCTCTATCCTCACAGCCTCCTCCTGCCCCACAACCTCTTCCAGCCTCACAGCCTCCTCCAGCCTCACAGCCTCCTCCAGCCTCACAGACTCACAGCCTCCTCTATCCTCACTGCCTCCTCCAGCCTCACTGCCTCCTCCAGCCTCACTGCCTCCTCAAGCCTCACACCCTCCTCCAGCCTTACAGCCTCCTCCAGCCTCACAGCCTCCTCCACCCTCACAGCCTCCTCCAGCCTCACAGCCTCCTCCTGCCTCACAGCCTCCTCCAGCCTCACAGCCTCCTCCATCCTCTCAGCCTCCTCCATCCTCAGCCGCACTACCTGACACTGCTGCCATCCAGCCAACCATCGGCCCCGCTTCATCGCGACCACCCTCGCGGCCTCTGCGAGGTCCACGCCGCCCGGATGCCGTCGGTGGCTTCCGCCCCTCGACGCTCTCTCACCGCTGGGGCCTCAGTGTCGCCATGCTGGTGGAGTAGCGGTCTAGGGGCTGTGGCCAGGTGCCGGGAGCCAGTGACGTTGTCCTGTGGCCGGCGGCGCCCAATGCGAGTGAGCGGACCGTGTCAGCCTGCAAAGCCTGACACGCCCCGCTCACTCCCATTGGCCGCCGCCACCCCTGCAAGCGGATTGGGCGCTGTGCTGTACACACAGGGCGCCCATCCCATTGCCCAGGACTCGGCGTCCTGGATCAATCAGATGGCCGTCCTGTGTTTACCACACACCGCCCAATCCGCTCCTTCCCCTCAGGTCACATGTGTGACCTGAGGGGAGGGACTGATCCCTCTCTGCATGCACCTGCTGCAGAGGACAATGCCGTGTGACTGGGGCTGCGATCAGCCCCAGCACACAGCCACGTCCTGCCGCCAAGTGGTGATGTCGCCGCTCCAGCCGCATCTCTCCTCACCCCTCCAGCCGGACCTCTCCTCACCCCTCCAGCTGGACCTCTCCTCACCACTCCAGCCGGAGCTCTCCTCACCCCTCCAGCCGGACCTCTCCTCACCCCTCCAGCCGGACCTCTCCTCACCCCTCCAGCCGGAGCTCTCCTCACCCCTCCAACCGGACCTCTCCTCACCCCTCCAGCCGAACCTCTCCTCACCCCTCCAGCCAAACCTCTCCTCACCCCTCCAGTCAAACCTCTCCTCACCCCTCCAGCCAAACCTCTCCTCACCCCTCCAGCCAAACCTCTCCTCACCCCTCCATCCGCACCTCTCCTCACCCCTCCATCCGCACCTCTCCTCACCCCTCCAGCCTCACCTCTCCTCATTCCTCCACCCTCACCTCTCTTCACCCCTCCAGCCTCACCTCTCCTCACCCCTCCAGCCTCTGCTGTCCTCACCCCTCCAGCCTCCCGCCACA
Source organism: Allobates femoralis (assembly GCA_033576535.1). NCBI lineage: Eukaryota > Metazoa > Chordata > Amphibia > Anura > Aromobatidae > Allobates > Allobates femoralis. The sequence goes on along the minus strand of JARQOC010000009.1, from coordinate 114,305,708 downwards.
TCATACTCTGCTATCCACAGAGTCCCCTCTATACTCTGATACCCACAGAGCCAACTGTATACTCTGCTACCCACACAGCCGCCTGTATACTCTGCTACCCACAGAGCTGCCTCTATACTCTGCTACCGACAGAGCCGCCTGTATTCTCTGCTACTCACAGAGATGTTTCTATACTCTGCTACCCACAGAGCCGCCTCTATACTCTGCTACCCAAAGAGCCGCCTCTATACTCTGCTACCCACAGACCGGCCTGTATACTCTGCTACCCACGGAGCTGCCTATATACTCTGCTACCCACAGAGCCGCCTGTATGCTTTCCTACCCACAGAGCCGCCTGTATAATCTGCTACCCTCAGAGCCGTCTGTATACTCTGCTACCCACAGACCCGCCTGTATACTCTTCTACCCACAGAGCCTCCTGTATACTCTGCTACCCACTCACCCGCCTGTATACACACAATTCATTTCACCGCGCTCCCGATGCAATTGCATCGGGCCTTTTTACTAGTATTAAATATATGTCTGTTATGGATCAAACAATTGTGAAGAGAGTAAAGATAAATTAATATTATGCACACCAAATGGCGTAGATCCTATATAGCCACAACATGGAAGTCTAAATGGATTTTGATAATCAGCACTGTGTGCAAAATCAATTAGTAGTATCACCATCTCAGTGCAATCAATCAGTAGTATCATCATCTCAGTGCAACAATTAGAAGCAACCAAGCGTGGCTACAATGTGGAATGTCCAAATGGACTTTTTAGATCACCACTATGTGCAGGATCAATCAGCAGTACTGCCTATGTCCTCTCAGTGCTACAATTAGAGTCAAGTTTGATCTTGGCATTCGTGGTGGAAATGCTACTGTTAAGTTAGCCCAACTTAAAACGCGTTGGATTTTGGACTTTGAAAACAGTCCAACCAGCAGGCCTTAATAAGACCATCAGTTATGTACCTTATCTTTAAAGTCTATATTCTATGTCGGGGCATAAGTGGTTCTTTTAAACTGTATATTGATCCCTTTTTTAATTCATTTTATTTTAGTATTGAGGAATAGATGCCGCTCTTGATATGAACATGATGGATTACTAGTGGATTCAGATATGGTGCTCCAAGAAGAATAATAATAACTAGATTAATGCCCGATGCTATCGCATCGGGAGGATGGTGATGTGATGTTGAGGATGTTTTGTGTTACAGTAAGAGCAGCACACCTTGAGATGGAGATGTGGTGAGCAGCCATCCCGCCCATCTCTTTAGCTGTTCACAAAAACCTGTCCCTGTTGTAAAAGAAAATAATATTTCTCAGCAGCTATGCTGCTGGACCTTAACATCCGGGTTCATATCACCAAATAAAAGTATTTGAATGATACACATCTCCCCTCTTATACTAAATGTGTGTTAATCTTAGAATTAGAAATATGTGTAATCTAATCTTTTCTTTAAAAAAAAAAATACATTTAGAAATATCCCTTGATGGGAAATAGGCAGTACTAGAATAGAAACAACTAAAGTTATTTTCAACTCGCAATTTAGAGTAACCCCATGCTAATTATGGGCAAACATAGAACCAATTAACATAATTAACTAATGGGGTGTTCTCAACCTCCCTAACTCAGATATAGTGTGAGCTACATAAGGAAGCACATATACTATTTTTGATATTGTATAATAATACCTGAGAAAGACTCATGCTAGAGTCAAAACGCGTTGTACTGCCTTTTATGATAATTCCTATCCAACGGCTGTCCCCTGATCCGAAAAGAACAAATCCGTTGGCCTGCCAGGACCTTACGTCTGATGGCCAATCAGATGACCGGTAGCGATCAGGTGGTGTATGACGTCACCCATCACCTGATTACTACCGGCCATCTGATTGGCCCTCAGGCATAAAGTCCTGGCAGACCAGCAGATGTTTTCTTTTTGGGTCCCGGGACAGCCGTCGGATAGGTGAGTATGTTATTTTTTTATTTTTAACACCTTTTATTAACTTTTATTTCACTTTAGCAGTGTATATAGATACACTAGAAAACTACTCACATTTCCCATTTACTTACATTGGACTCGTAACGAGTAGCTGAGTATTAGGACCTTCTTGTTACGAGTATAGCGAGTCCGAATATTTCACTACTCGCTCATCCCTACTTGTTGAACTACATGCTGTCTTGTTGGGTTTTTTCTTTTAAGTTTTCCTGTTCATTTTGTTGTAGCTGCCTAAGAATCTGAATTAAGGAGAATTTTTAAACCATTTAACCATTTAAAAAGCATTTGATGAGAGCTCAGCTCTTCTGCCCAAGCCAAACATGGTCACTCTCCATTAAACATACAGTGCGCTGTGAAAGTATTTGGCCCCCTTGAACTTTTCAACCTTTTGCCACATTTCAGGCTTCAAATATAAAGATATAAATTCTAATTTTATTGTGAAGAATCAACAACAAATGGGACACAATCGTGAAGTGGAACAAAATGAGTTGAATATTTTAAACTTTTTTAACAAATAAAAAACTGAAAAGTGGTACGTGCAATATTATTCGGCCTCTTTACTTTCAGTGCAGCAAACTCACTCCAGAAGTTCAGTGAAGGTCTCTGAATAATCCAATGTTGTCCTAAATTACTGTAATGATAAATAGAATCCACCTGCATGTAATCAAGACTCCGTATACATGCACCTGCTCTGTGATAGTCTCAGGGTTCTGTTTCAAGTGCAGAGAGCATCATGAAGACCAAGGATCACACCAGGCAGGTCTGAGATATTGTTGCGGCGAAGTTTAAAGCCGGATTTGGATACAAAAAGATCTCTCAAGTTTTAAACATCTCAATGAGCACTGTGCAAGTGATGATATTGAAATGGAAGGAGTATCAGACCACTGCAAATCTACCAAGACCCGGCCGTCCCTCTAAACTGCAGAGATGCATAGCTGAGGTGGGAGATTCTGTCCATAGGACAACAATCAGTTGTACACTGCACAAATCTGGCCTTTATGGAAGAGTGGCAAGAAGAAAGCCATTTCTCAAAGATATCTATAAAAGTCTTGTTTGAAGTTTGCCACAAGCCACCTGGGAGAAACACCAAACATGTGGAATAAGGTGCTCTGGTCAGATGAAACCAAAATCAAACTTTTTGGGCACAATACAAAACGATATGTTTGGTGTAATAGCAACACAGCTCATCACCCTCAAAACACCATCCCCACAGTCAAACATGGTGGTGGCAGCATCATGGTTAGGGCCTGCTTTTCTTCCGCAGGGACAGGGAAGATGTTTAAAATTGATGGGAAGATGGACGGAGCCAAATACAGGACCATTCTGGAAGAAAACCTGTTGGAGTCTGCAAAAGACCTTAGACTGGGATAGAGATTTATCTTCCAACAAGACAATGATCCCAAACATAAAGCAAAATCTACAATGGAATGGTTCAAAAATAATCGTATCCAGGTGTCAGAATGGCCAAGTCAAAATCCAGACCTGAATCCAATTGAGAATCTGTGGAATGAAAGGTAAACTGCTGTTCACAAATGCTCTCCATCCAACCTCACTGAGCTCAAGCTGTTTTGCAAGGAAGAATGGGCCAGAATTTCCATCTCTTGATGTACAAAACTGATAGAGACATACCCCAAGCGACTTGCAGCTTTAATCGCAGCAAAAGGTGGTGCTACAAAGTATTAACTCAAGGGGTCCAATAATATTGTACTCCCCTTTTTCCAGTTTTTTATTTGTTCAAAAAAGGTTTAAAATATCCAATAAATTTCGTTCCACTTCACGACTCTGTCCCACTTTTTGTTAAGTCTTCACAAAAAAATTAGAATTTATATCTTTATGTTTAAAGCTTTAAATGTGGAAAGAGGTTGAAAAGTTCAAGGGGGCCAATTACTTTCACAAAGCACTGTACATGCTTGTGATATTGCATTAAGGGGTTAATTGCACCCATAATCTTTACAATTCAATTAATAAACTCATGGACTAATACATAAATTAAGATATTTAGGGTACAAAAACAAAAATTAAATAAGATTGTTGCCTAAATATACACACCCTAAAATGAATACTTTAATAATATACCCTTTGAATTTATGACCGCATTTATTCTTTTTGAATAGAAGTCTGGCAGATAATGGCACATCTAGGATTGGCAATTTTTGCTCACTCTTCTTTGCGCAACAAATCTGTCAGAGGCTGAAGGCACACTGGCATGAGACTCATGCGAGTGCAATGCGTAAAAACTCGCATTGCACTCGGACCAGTGTTGCCCTATCAGGCAAAGCACACTGGTGCAAGTCCCCCGCACTAAACTCCGGTCCGAGTGCTGAGACTGCATGCGATTCTAACGTGCGAGCGGGCAATGCACCTCTATGGGTGTGAGAAAATCTCGCACCCATACAGCACATGGTGAGATATTCGCACGCGTGTGCTGTTGGAATCGCTTCAAACTCTGCGGCTGTCAAAGCCACGGGGTTTGAATTTGCCTGTACAGTTAAAAATCATCTTGCACCGCTGTGACAGGAGCAGTGTAAGATGATTAGTTAAACAGAATTGAACTTTAATTTTTACAAACCACAGGGTTGTGCTGTCTATTAAGCCCATCTGCAGCCTCTGTGCGGTATTTCAACACAGAGGCTGCAGATTCGGCTACTAACATGGTTTTTGAAGGGTTAATACAATATTGGTGTGGTGACAGCATGTGTACAGGGAGTGTCCACACTCCCAGGACACATGGTGTCATCACACCCTGGCTCTGCATGGGTTAATATACTGTTAGCAGCACTGCCGACAATTGCCTGCATTATAAATTCGCTTAAAATGACTGTGTGGCGCCCCACTACGTAGGTGCCCCAAAAGGGGTACTGCACTCAGAAAAGCGGTGTAGCTCTCCACTGCAATTGGGACAATGGTCACAAGATGGAGCCCTAGAGCTGCACTCACACACTAGGGATAGTGGTGGGAGAAACCCAGGGAGGGTCTTAGCGACCTCTACAGGGAACCTAATAGCTCAGTTAGTCAGTTAGTGAGTAGTCAATCAGTGATGTCGGAGTGAGGAGGAAGTGGAAGGAGCAGGCAGACAGCCTGCAGAAAACCAAGAGGGCCATCTCGGCTGAGAGGCCATGAACAAGACATTTTTTTGTCCGGGAGAAAAATCTGAATACACCCGAATCCTCCCGGACAGATGGAAACTGGATGGCAGCTATCTGCCATCCGGCTCCATCCAGCCCCATAGGGCTGCACTATAGTAAAATCGGGTCTGGGGCTGTCAGGTGCTCCCCGGACAGCCCCGGACCTGATAGAACCGTGGTGTGAAGCCAGTCTAAGAAAATGTCAAGGAAATCCCAGAATAGCTGAACTTTATGCGAGGTTAATCAGAATCCAATTAACTGATGGCAGCTGTGCACTGACATGAGTGTAAGGCTATGTTCACACAGTGTGTTTTTGCTGCTGATTTGGTCTTAATGTAAATATATGCTAATCCTTTCCTGCACTTTTGTTTCCCAGCAAATTCTATGTGATTCATTAAAAAGCTGTCCACACATATTGGTTTAATTTCTCTGCAGAAAGTGTAAACACCCCAGATTTTTCTATGGATATGAAAGAATGAGCATGTAATTCTTTTTCTGCATTGTTGGCTTTCTTCTATGGCAAATCTGCAGCAAAAACTCTGCAAACAAATCTGCAGCAAAAACTCAGCAAACAAATCTGCAGCAAAAACTGCAAACAAATCTGCAGCAAAGACACGTTAAAAATGGGCCAAATCTGCAGGGAAAAATGCAGCAAACCTCCTTTGAAAAACCGGGAGAATTCTGGAAGCAAACAACTCAGGTTTTGCTGTGAATCTGCAAAACCAAAATGTCTGGCCACAGCTTACAACTGATTTTCTATTTCTGAACACAATCACATCCCCATTTATAAGGGTTTTCACCCTAATACAACCACAGTATTTTAATTTAATTATTTATACCCTGCCTTCCCTTCTAAAAAGTATTTCAGTTTGTTTCTGAATGGATTTGTGCAGTGTATACATGACATTAAATGTACAAAATGTTCTGTAATGATTCTTCTTGGTGTGACATTTTCACAGGAAAAAAACTGGCATTTTATTGGCAGTGTGTAAATCTTTTACATCAATTGTGTACATAAATTCAAAGTAAAAATTCAAAAAAATAGGATGTAAGTTCTTGGTTTTTGAGAAATTATCTGTATCAATACTATTACTATTAATATAGTTGCTCCTAGCAAATCAGCTTATTTTCGGACCAGTGTGGCTAATATGTAAACATTCTGCTCCCATCTTAAACCATAAATTAAAACAACACTTTTTATGATTGATATTTGATGACCCTTGTTCCGATTTCAAGACCCACCTGCTGTAAAGGACTGGAGAACTTTGACACGGTCTGCAATCAATTAATTAACCTGTGATCTTTTTCTCAGCCTGTAGTGGGAAGCCAAGGATCTTCAAGTAAACTCATAAAATAAAAATTTATTAGCCAGTTTGCTTGCTCTACTATGAGTAAATCAAGATGTTTCCTTTACAGGTGGGATAAAAAAAAATGCAATATGTTTGAGGCTGAGAACAGAAAAAGAAGAGTAGCTTACATCAAAGACTTAAGGGTAAATGATTTATTCACTTCAATAAAAACTAAGCAAATCAAACCCTTTCTGATTTTCATTTTAGAAATAACACATGCTTGTTAGGAACGTCCCAGTACACATATAGGAATAAATATCTTCAACTGTTTATATGTAATTTTCTATAACACTGTGTGTTTCCAATGTATAAAATAAATAAAGCTTTAAATTGTTCCATTTTAATCTCACATAAGACTTGTAAAGTAGCTCTCCTTAAAGCGAACCTGTCACCCCCCCGGACATCAAAAGCTAAAATAGCCACCTTCTGCAGCACTAAGGCTGCATTCAGAGAAGGTGGCTATAGCCTTTTGATGTCCTTTATACTATGAAATATGCAGTTAGGTAAATGTTCACACTTCTGAAAACCAAAGACCGGGAGGCGGGGTTTCACGCTCCTCTGACCCGCCCCTCTTGTCAGTCATGGTGCTCGCCTGCTGCTGCCTCCCCTGACTGTGTAAAATGAACGCGCGTCTTTGTTCTCCTGTATGGAGCCACGCATGCGCTGTGCGCGCTGCCCGACGACTTCCTGGACACCGGGCTCACAGCGCATGACCACTCAGCTGATTGGGTAGCCCCGCCCTGCCAGGTCCTTAAGCTGTCGAGAGCTAGATGGAGGCATCGTGGGACACGCCGGAGAGTTGAGATTTTTTTTATTTTTAACCCTTGCTTTACTTCATTTCACTTCTGCAATGTATGTATATACATTGCGGAAGTGAAATTAAAGGAGAACAGAGCAGTTTTAATGTACTGAGCATCGATAATCCATTTCTCCTTTTTTCAAGAAAGTAAAAGCTTCCAGATGAACATTTTAGGTATTTTTTATTTCTCCATTTTAATTTGTCACTTGTAGTCTGTGAACCTACGCAAGCAGGGTCCTCTCTCCTCCTGTACCTGTCTGTACCTTGTATTGCTCATACTTATTGTACTTGTCTATGTATGCCCCTTTTCACATCTAAAGCGCCATGGAATAAATGGTGTTATAATAATAAATAGTAATAATAATCCTTGTATGCTGTAAAAAATCCATACAAGAAGAAAAAAAATTAAAAGAAAGGGGGGGGAGGGGGCGCAATGTGAAGCTCTGTTTAGCAAACTGTGTTTTAGTGGGCTTTTTTTATCTTCCACCCTCACCTGGGGTTGTTGTGAGCCCTCTCACAACCACGGTGTAAAGCTCCGGCATCCTCCTCCCTTGTCGGCTTTCACCAGCTGCTGCTAGACTGGCTCCTCCGACGGGGAACTCCACGTGACAGTGCACACGTCACCAGGGCTCCTGCACTGTTTCTCTAGTTTCCTAGCGACCACAAGTGCTTTCAACACGATCTGTTTGCCTTCCTCCACTCCTCGCGCTCTCTGCTGCTCCTGCTGTTTTTCCCTCCAGGGGGAACAAGAGATAATACAAAATAAACAGTCTGTTTAGGAGCGCTGAGAAAGAAAGATAATGGAGGATTAATGATCCAAATCCTTTATTACGTCCCTCAGTTAACACACAACGCGTTTCAACGGTCAGGTAGCCGTCTTTATCAGGTAAAAAATCCATAGGCTTTCAGAGAGTGTGTGACCTTTTTGATTGTCAGACAGTAGCATATATCAGGTATGCTGAGACAGCGAGTGTGTTGAGCAGTGACATTGGTGAGGTTACTGGAGTTCACACTCACGGGATACCCGCTGCCATACCCCATAGTTATGAGCTATGGTAACCTATGGTCACAGCTCATTAAAATTCCGGGAATAGCATAGTGGCTGCTCTCCTAGTGTTTAGGGCTTTTTGATTAATTGGAAGACTCTTGGCCACATGTTGTAACAACTATCTTAATTAATATACTTATATATTCAAATAAATGGAGCGCACATTGCTGAATATGTTATTCTACATATTGGTGGATTAATGATGTAATTTGGAAAAATGCATAAAACTTAAGCAGACCAGTGTTTGCTGGGGAAAGAGCATGTGTGCCCGAAACATTGCCACTTTGTGCCCATGCTGGAATAAAAAGCTCTTTTTTTTCACATCAGTACCAGAGTGCTGCGACCCTCTTATTTAATTGTATGTATGAAAAAGAAAGTTTGGTCGGCCTGCACCCCACCATTAGTGCTGTGCTGATTATTTTTCTATTTGATACCTATCTATATATCTATTTCTTCCATCTGTCATTTTTTTTTTCATTTTTTTCCATCTACCAGTTCTTTCTATCAATCCATTCTATCTATCTATCTATCTATCTATCTATCTATCTATCTATCTATCTATCATTGGCTGCAGCTGCGTGCGCTGCACACAGGACTGGAGGGCATAATAGCCCCCCAGTCCTGTGTGCAGATTCGGTCCGCGGCTGTCTGGGTCCTCCTGGACAGAACCGGACCGGATCACGCCGCAGTGTGAAGCGACCTTAATATGTTTTTTTCTTACTAAAGCATGTCCTGAAGTGATTTTGAAGAATGCTCAGAGAGTTTTTTTATGGAAGCTTTCTTTTCAGCTGTTTGATTGGACAGTGCCTAGCTGGAGATACATCCTTTATGATCTGTTTTTTTATACACCAAGCACTCTTCAAAACCTTGTCAGAAAAAAGAAATATAAAAAATGTCCTCATAGGAGCAGCAAAATTGATTTCCCATACTAAAAATGATTTGGAAGAGTTTTCCAAGAGTTTTTATAACTCAAGGGTATGTTCACACAACGTTTCACTCAGGTCAACTCTGAAAACTGCCTAAAAGTACATCTAGAAAATCCTCAAATAAAAAATGTATTTATTTTTACGTAAAAAAAATTATTTGTCTTCATATGTTCAGATTTTTGAGCATCTTTTAACCATTTCAGGTTTCCAGAAATGCCAAGCGGTTAAAAAATGTGAACTCACCATTCTTCAGTTGTTTGTTGGAGGATGCACAATACTTACAGTAGTTAAGTTAATATAATGGTACAAAAGACACTCCGATGCTCTTACAAGCTTTTTGTTAGCATGCTTGCATAAAAAAAAGTTAGCAATTTCTTCATTGTTGAATGAATACAAAAAAATCAAGAGTACACAAGAATAAAAGATGTCTTGTACACAGTAGAACATTTCTTAAAAAATGGCGGCAGTGAAAAACAAGGAAAAAAATGATCAGAATATGACAAACAAATAAAAAAATGTTGTTTTAAAAAAAAAAAAAAGAAAGAAAACAAAAAGACTTGCAGTTCCCTTTCTTGAATTGCTTTGTGTATGCCCACCTGAAAAAGATGTTATATGCATGTACGCTAAAAAGTCATGAAAGAGGGGGGATATTATTATTAATATACATTATTATTTATTTATTTATATAGCGCCATTAAGTTCCATGGTGCTTTACATGTGTAAGGGCAGACGAGGACAAGAACGTGAAGTAACGACAATCAAATCATGAAGGTACAGTAGGGTAGAGGACCCTGTCCACGAGGGCTCTCAGTCTGTAAGGGATAGATGGGGAGACAGTAGGGGGGAGAGGTGAGGGCGAGATGATATGGCGGATTAGGTCTCAATGTAGGTGGTAGGCTTGAAGGAAGTGGTGGGTCTTCAGGTTTTTCTTGAAGGTTCCCAGGGTAGGGGAGTGCTTGATGTGTTGGGGAGAGAGTTCCAGAGTATGGCAGATGCACGAGAGAAATCTTGTATGCAGTTGTGGGAGGAGGAAATGCGAGGGGAGAAGAGAAAGTGCTCTTGTGAGGAGCACAGATTGCGTGAGGGTAGGTATCGGGAGACCATGTCAGAGATATATGGAAGGGACAGGTTGTGTATGGCTTTGTATGTCATGATTAGGGTTTTGAACCGGGATCTCTGGTGAGTGGGGAGCCAGTGAAGGGATTGGCAGAGGGGAGACAGGTGGATGAGTCGGGCAGCAGAATTGAGGATAGTTTGGAAAGGTACAAGGGAGGTAGCGGGAATGCCGATGAGCAGAAGGTTGCAGTAGTCGAGGCGGGAGATGATGAGAGCATGGACAAATGTTTTAGCAGTGTCGTGGTCAAGGAAAGAGTGAATTCGGGAAATGTTTTTGAGCTGGAGTCGGCAGGAGGTAGCAAGGGCTTGTATGTGGGGCTTGAAAGAGAAGGAAGAGTCGAGAATTACCATAAGGCAGTTGGCGTGGGAGACGGGTGAGAGTGAGCAGTTGTTAACAGTGATGGATAGGTCTGGTAGGGGGGAAGACGATGAACTCGGTTTTGTCCATGTTCAGTTTTAGGAAGCGAGAAGAGAAGAAGGATGAGGTGGCGGACAGGCATTGTGGAAATTTGGATAGTAGGAAGGTGATGTCAGGGCCGGACAGATAGAGCTGAATGGCGTCGGCGTAGAGGTAGTATTGAAGGTCGTGGGACTCTATGAGTTGGCCTAGGCCGAGGGTGTAAATGGAGAAGAGTAGTGGTCCCAAGACCGAGCCTTGGGGAACTCCAACAGATAGGGTGTAGGATGAGGAAGAGGTGTGTTAGTGGGTGATGCTGAAAGTCCAGTCCGTTAGGTAAGAGGAGATCCAGGAGAGGGCTAGGTCAGTGATGCCAAGAGATTCTAGAATTTGAAGAAAGGGAGAATGGTCAACAGTGTCAAAGGCGGCAGAAAGGTCGAGAAGGAGAAGGATGGAGTAATGTCGCTTGCTCTTGGCAGTCAGTAGGTCATTAGTGACTTTGGTAAGGGCTGTTTTGGTAGGGTGGAAACCAGATTGCAGGTGGTCAAAGAAGGAGCAGGAGGAGAGGTGGGAGGACAGTTCAGAATAGATGTGTTGTTCAAGTAATTTTGAGGTGAAGGGGGGAAGAGATATGGGGCGATTATTGGAAACTGATGCAGGCTGGGTAATAAGGCATAATACCAGCATTGTTTTACCCGCTGGTATTAAACCCTGAGATTCTTAATGTCAGACCAAGTTAGACCTGGCCACTAAAAATCTACAATGAAGGGTTAAAAAAAGACACCACACAGAGTAAACATTATTTATTAGAAATGAAGACACAGACACACTTAGAAACTCCATCTGTATCACCCCCACGCAGCCCTCCACAATCCTGGTCTTCTGACTTCTCTCATCTTCAAATGAGGCAGCTCTGCTATATCACATAGCATGGGGAGGAAGTCCATTCCCCATGCTCTGTGATCACTGAATGAGTAGAGACTGTATCTGATAAGCAGTGATGCCACCGCTTACACCATTGCCATAACCAAACGAGCATCGAGATCACCGCAGCTTCTGAATGAGCGGCTCATACAGGAGCTGCAGGAGTTAACTCACTTCTTACTGGGGCTGCTGTCCCCCTGCTCTTGAATGAGCCGACTCATACAGGAGCCGCAGAAGTTAATTCCCTGTTTACTGGTGCTGCTTACCGATAATAGCAGCCCCTGTAAGCAGGGCTGTTATACTTTAGCACACAGTGTGTGAGCGTCTGAGATTAACTGTTTGTCTGACAATGCAGTGAATATGCAATTAGCTTAATAGGCAGCCCCGGAAGAAATAGTGGCGGGACACTGTTAAAGTCGATATACATATTCTTTCTTTCTATCTATCTATCTATCTATCTATCTATCTATCTATCAGAAATTATTTTGGTGCAGCACTCAGCTACTACCAACAATGCACACAAGCCAACAAGCGGTATATGAGGAAAAAATTTAAAAAACTTACGTTTTTTTCAAAAACTCAATATTCTTATTTTTTTATTTTCTGAGGTTCTTGGTACATACATTGGCCAATGTCTGTTTGCTCATCAACCACGACACAGTGACCTCAAGTCTGATGAGTCCTATGCTGACATTCCTGTCCTCCTTGTCCTCCCTGTCCCACTTCTAAGTGGGTGGACAACATCTCAACCTCAGACCACCTGTGGGCGATGAGGGTGCTAAGTGCAGACATGGAGCCAGCAACTCCGCATATTAGACAAAAAAACTGAAAAAGCTGCACAGCACTCAAAGACATGGTGTAAACTGGTGCCAGCAGGGATGCTGGATCAAACAACTAGACAAAATTTCTCTGCAGCACTCAGCTACTAGCAACAATGCACACATGCCAACAAGCGGTATACGAGGAAAAAATGTAAAAACTTATAGTTTTCTCAAAAAACTCAATATTGCTACTTTTTTTTTTCTGAGGTTCTTGTTGCATACATTGGCCAATGTCTGTTTGCTCATCAACCAAGACACGGTGACATCAGGTCTGATGAGTCCTATGCTGACATCCCTGTCCTCCTTGTCCTCCCTGTCCTACTTCTAAGTGGGTGGACACCATCTCAACTTCAGACCACCTGTGGGCGATGAGGGTGCTAAGTGCAGACATGGAGCCAGCAAGTCCACATATTAGACAAAAAACAGAAAAAGCTGCACAACACTCCAAGACATGGTGTTAACTAGTGCCAGCAGGGACTCTGGATCAAACAACCAGAAAACATTTCTCTGCAGCACTCAGCTACTACCAACAATGCACACATGCCAACAAGCGGTATATGAGGAAAAAATTTAAAAACTTAAGTTTTTTAAAAAAAACTCAATATTCTTATTTTTTTTATTTTCTGAGGTTCTTGGTACATACCGTATATACTCGTGTATAAGCCGACCCGTGTATAAGCCGACCCCCCTACTTTTGCCCCCAAAACCTGGGAAAACCTATTGACTCGTGTATAAGCCGAGGGTGGACCCCAGCACAGGTATACAGCCCCCAGCAGTGTAGTATACAGCAGCCTCCCCCTGTGGTAATATACAGCAGTCTCCCCCTGTGGTAGTATACAGCAGTCTCCCCCTGTGGTAGTATACAGCAGTCTCCCCCTGTGGTAGTATACAGCAGTCTCCCCCTGTGGTAGTATAAAGCAGTCTACCCCTGTGGTAGCATACAGCAGTCTACCCCTGTGGTAGTATACAGCAGTCTCCCTCTGCGGTAGTATACAGCAGCCTCCCCTGTGGTAGTAAACAGCAGCCTCCCCCTGTGGTAGTATACAGCAGTCTCCCCCTGTGGTAGTATACAGCAGCCTCCCCCTGTGGTAGTATATAGCAGTCTCCCCCTGTGGTAGTATACAGCAGTCTACCCCTGTGGTAGTATACAGCAGTCTACCCCTGTGGTAGTATACAGCAGTCTCCCTCTGCGGTAGTATACAGCAGCCTCCCCCTGTGGTAGTAAACAGCAGCCTCCCCCTGTGGTAGTATACAGCAGTCTCCCCCTGTGGTAGTATACAGCAGCCTTCCCCTGTGGTAGTATACAGCAGCCTCCCCCTGTGGTAGTATACAGCAGCCTCCCCCTGTGGTAGTATACAGCAGCCTCCCCCTGTGGTAGTATACAGCAGCCTCCCCCTGTGGTAGTATACAGCAGCCTCCCCAGTGGTAGTATACAGCAGCCTCCCCTGTGGTAGTATACAGCAGCCTCCCCAGTGGTAGTATACAGCAGCCTCCCCCTGTGGTAGTATACAGCAGCCTCCCCCTGTGGTAGTATACAGCAGCCTCCCCCTGTGGTAGTATACAGCAGCCTCCCCTGTGGTAGTATACAGCAGCCTCCCTAGTGGTTTATACAGGCCCCTGCTCCCCCCCCCATGGTATATACAGACCCCCCTCCCCCCCCCGATGTATATACAGACCCCCGCTCCCCCCCTCGTGGTATATACAGGCCCCCACTCCCCCCAGTAGTATATACAGGCCCCCACTCCCCCAGTAGTATATACAGACCCCCACTCCCCCCCTCGTGGTATATACATGCCCCCACTCCCCCAGTAGTATATACAGGCCCCCCGCAGTAAATACAGGCCCCCCCGCTCCCCCCCTCGTGGTATATACAGGCCCCCACTCCCCCAGTAGTATATACAGGCCCCCCGCTCCCCCCCTCGTGGTATATACAGGCCCCCACTCCCCCAGTAGTATATACAGGTCCCCCGCGGTAAATACAGGCCCCCCCCATTTCCCCCCCGTGGTATATACATGCCCCTGGTAGATGCCGCACACCTGTAAAAGAATCGCTTTCATACTTACCCTCCTCACTGTCATCGCGCGTCCTCCATCCAGTCTCCTTCCTGCTTCTACCCGGTCATGTGACCGCGCAGAAACAATGACGTCATTGTGGATGCGCCGGCCGCCTGGTAGAAGCGGGAATGAGACCGGAGGAGCGCGATGACAGTGAGGAGGGTAAGTATGAAAGCGATTCTTTTACAGGTGTGCGGCATCTACCGGGGGCATGTATATACCACGGGGGGGAAATGGGGGGGGCCTGTATTTACCGCGGGGGGCCTGTATATACTACTGGGGGAGTGGGGGCCTGTATATTCCACGAGGGGGGGGAGCGGGGGTCTTTATATACAACGGGGGGAGAGCGGGGATCTGTATATACCACGGGGGGGGAGCGGGGGCCTGTATTTACCACGGGGGGGGAGCGGGGGCCTGTATTTACCACGGCGGGGGGAGGGCAATGTAATATGCACAGCTCCCCCTGCCGCTGATGGACAGGGGGATGCAGTGCATATTGCATTGCACTAATGAGCGGCCCCACGTGACCGGGCGCTCATATTACAGCCTCCCCCCGCCTGCTCCAGCCCCCGGACACCGGCCCCCCCCACACTCAGCCGTATAGTGACTCGTGTATAAGCCGAGGGGGGGACTTTTCAGCACATTTTTTGTGCTGAAAAACTCGGCTTATACACGAGTATATACGGTACATTGGCCAATGTCTGCTTGCTCATCAACCAAGACACGGTGACCTTAGGTAATAGCTGAGTTCTGCAGGAAATATTTTCTGTTTTTTTGATCCAGCGTCCCAAGAACCTCAGAAAAGAAAAAAAATAAGGATATTGAGTTTTTTGAAAAAAACGTAAGTTATTACATTTTTTCCTCATATACAGCTTGTTGGCATGTGTGCATTTTTGTTAGTAGCTGAGTGCTGCAGAGAAATTTTTCTGGTTGTTTGATCCAGCATCCCTACTGGCACCAGTTCACACCATGTCTTTGAGAGCTGTGCAGTTTTTTCTGTTTTTTGTCTATTATGTGGAGTTGCTGGCTCCATGTGTGCACTTAGCACCCTCATCGCCCACAGGTGGTCTGAGGTTGAGATGGTGTCCACCCACTTATCTATCTATCTATCTATCTATCTATCTATCTATCTATCTAGGAAAAAATGTAGCAGCACTCCTGGTTTAGATGAATAAATAGCCTTTAATCCGGTTTAGGGTACATCAGGCGACGTTTCAGGCACAAGCACCCTTTGACATCAACCACTGGTCAGTTTAGTTTATATACATCAGTTATACAATGGTGGCTCAAGTGGTTAGCACTGCAGCCTTTGCAGCACTGGGGTCTTGAGGTCCTGGGTTCAATTCTCACCAAGGACACTAAGGACAAGATCTGCATGGAGTTTGTATGTTTTCCCCGTGCTTGCATGGGTTTTCTCCAAGTACTGCAGTTTCCTCCCACATTGTAAAGACATACTGATAGGATGTTTAGATTATGAGCTCCATGAGAGACAGCATTACTCATGTATGTGCTATAGAAATGTTAGTGCTATATAAATTATTATTATTATTATTGTACAACGCATACTAAAAGGACTGGAAGGAGAAGTGGAGTCCCTGAGTGTGCCATCTATAAGTAACCTAAAGAGCAATTATGAGAATGGATGTAAAAAGCTTGTATCATTAGACTTACATTTGTTGATGCTGGGACAGTACTATAAGACAAAGAGAATAACCCGGGGGTTAAGGTCCAATATACGCCCCCATTATTTTTTGGGGATGCAGTTTTTTGCCAGAAGTTTACAATGTTGTCTAACAAATACACCATGGATGTAATGCTCCTTAAAGGGAACCAACCACCTCAGATCACCCTAATACACAGTTAGTACATGTCCCTGCACCCTAGGGATACCTTTCCAGCACTGTTTTTGTGTAAAATCTTGTCCCTCCTTCTGTTATACTTCAGGGTTGTGCATTGCATGTTTGTGCTCCCCCTCCCTCCGTGCCTGCTGCCCTGCCCTGATGGGTGTGATCGTTATCTCCTCTGCACAGAGGGAGGGGGAGCACAGCCATGCAATGAATGCACAGCCCTGAAGTATAACAGAAGGAGGGATACGCCCAGAAGTCACCAGGCTAGTAAGTTTATAAACTCTTTATATGAGTTATACTAATGCAAGATTTTACACAAAAACAGTGCTGGAAAGGTATCCTTAGGGTGCAGGGACATGTACTAACTGTGTATTAGGGTGATCTGAGGTGGTTGGCTCCCTTTAACATAGATTACCTGCAGGAGGAGATACACAAAGTGGGATAACAGAATAAGGAGATGGATGTGTAGATTAAAGCATTGTTGACAGAGACAGACTTTATTAAATTTAAAGAAATAGTCACTAATAAAGTGGATAAGATGAAAAAGGAGTTGGAGGAGACAAAGCGACAGAAATTGGCACGTGATGTTGAAGATTATAAGCATGGTTTTATTTACAATTGGCAAAAAGAAAAGCAGACCAAATTAAATGCCAGAGGTCATTATAAAAGGAATTGGTTGAATTACAAACGTGTATTGTTGGTTGATAAATTTACTTTTACATCTAATAGACATACCAGGATTACCGGGCGAAGAAGAGGAGATAACATCACCACTGGAGGAAAAAGAAAGAAAAGCCCAAACAACAACAACAGAGACCACAGAGGCGAAAGGATCAGGCCTAGTAGTGAATATCTCGGGTAAATCATTAAGCACTGATCAAATCAATGTATTAGAAAAGGATTTGAACTATAGCGGGACATGTTGATTGGCTCTATGTGGATGTTGAAATGCACAGTTTTTTTAGACTGATTAAGTTAAAAAATTGGTTTAAAGACAAAACAAAGTTACTTGAGATGAGGGATAGTAATTTTACCATTAAAGATGTAGCACTGAAAAAAAGAGTTATTTCACCCCTAATGGTACAACACTAGCGATAGAGGCTTATATTGAGGCAGTAAAAAAAGATCTGGAAAGTTTAAGGAAAAACACAGGAGACACTTTAAAGAGACCAAATGTAACACAAAGTGAGTACAGAGCGATACAGGAACGTGTCCATGATGGCGACTTAGTGATTAAACCGGCTGACAACGGTTGGGCCATCATCGTCATGAACAAGGCAATGTATCTAGAAGAAGTAAAAAGACAACTATGTGTAGTAGAGTTGTATGAAGTGTTAGAGAGAGACCCAAAATTTGACATACATATCAACTTTAAGAAGGTGCTAGGGGAAGTTGTAAAAGGAGAGATCATTGATCAAGAACTCTATGAATTTTTGATAGTACAGTTTCCAAGAATACCAGTCTTGCATCTGGTCCAAAAAATTCATAAGTCGTTAACCTAGCCACTAGGGAGACCTATTGTGGCTGGGATTGACTCAGTTTTCAATAACATAGGAATATTCCTAAATAAAATTATGGGACCATTTACAACATTTACAAGGGTGGCAACTTCATACACAAGGGACACCGGGCACTTCCTTGAAACATTCTGAGAATTGGAGGTCAAAGAGGGTGACATCCTGGCATATTTTGATGTCACTTCATTGTACACCTCTATAGATCACAATAGAGGCATAATGGCTATAAAAAAGAAATTGGATGGACTCAGCACTCTATAGAGCGTAAGAGGTTAATACTTGAGCTTTCAGAGATTAGCTTAAAGCAGAATTACTTCTTGTTTAGTGATACCTACTACCAGAAGTTGCGAAGGACCGCCATGGGCGGGCACATGGCATGTTCCTATGCAAATACAGTAATGACGGTGCTGGAGGAGGACCACATCTATGTATCCCACCACTACCAACATGTAGTACAGAGGTGGAGGTAGATAGATGTTGTGTTCCTCCTCTGGAGGGGCGACAGTAAGAATTTAAGTGCTTTTCATGAGTACAGTATATAAACACAGTGGACCTCACAATTAAATTCATGTTAGTGCAATACTATGAGAAAATCCAATTTTTGGATGTTAACATCAAAAACGATGCAGGAACCATAAAAACATCCCTACGTGTAAAATCAACAGACAGTAACAAATTACTCCATTTCCAAAGCCACCACCCCATACAAGTAACAAAAGCCATTCCTTATGACCAGATACAAAGAGTAAGAAGGATTGTCAGCAAGGAAGGGGAAAGAGAAAAGACAGTGGATAGCATAATAGAAAAGTTTAGAACCCATGACTACCCCAGAAAACTACTGAAAGAACAAAGAGAGAAAGTGGTTAAAAAAAGAATAGTGGATAATCAAAGACAGATGAAAAGGATCCCATTAGTTAACTTTTGACGTATGGGGATGAAGCGGAGGAAATAACGGAGATCATTAGAAAGAATTGGCAGATATTAAAAACGGCCACCCTGAAGTGGAGGAATTTAAAAACTTAACCTTGGTATCGTATAAAAAAGTTAGAAGTTTGAAACAGCGGTTAGTGAAATCAGATATTGGAATTTGGAAAATAGAGACGCAGACCACAATAACAGGTGTAAAAAGAGTGGGTAGTTACCCCTGTGTAAGTTGTGGTACCTGTTCACAGATGGTAAAGGGTGATTATTTTATACATACAAGGACAGGCACCAGATATAAGATCAACCATTTTTTGTGCTGTGGATCAGATCACGTAGTATATTTTCTAGAGTGCCCATGTCATATGTACTATATTGGTGAAACCACGTTGGAATTGAGAGTGCGTACGAGTCATCATTGGTACAGTATAACGAAAAAAAGACTGGATTTACCGGTTCCCAAACATATTGCTTAGGTACCCCCAATGAGAAGAGGGAGTGACAGGGTTAGGTGCCTAAAGGAAAAGGAGTTGAGATGGATCAAGGAATTGGGAACATTAAACCTAATGGTCTTAACCCTTCCAGACCCTTGGCCCACCCCCTGGGCCATGGAATGATCGGGCTCCTGCAGGTCGAGTGAGGGTGTCACTGACCTGTCACTCGGCCTGCAGGTACATGGGGAGTTGTACAACACCCCAGGGGGGGTCGATTTGCCCCCACCCCCACCCCCCCTGGCTACAGGCGCGGTGATTGGCACTCAAAAGTGAAAGTGAAAATCACCGCGCCTGTAATGCTTCCTGCCTGCTGCTGCTATCCCTACCCTCCAATCTTCTCCCCTGTCATCCTCTAACTGCCCCCCTGCCCCCCACCTCTTTCCTGCCCCCTCTTCATCTTTCTTACCCCCCCCACTTCCTTTTCCTGCCACCTGCTTCCTGTCCCTGCCGCCCGCTTCCTCTTCCTGCCGCCCGCCTCCTCCTGCCTGCCCCCACTTCCTCCTGCCTGCCCCCGCTTCCTCCTAAGTGCACCCCTACTTCTCCTGTCACCCCCCCTCTTCCCCTTCCTGCCCCCCGATCACCGGAGTGGCAATCGCCTCTCCCACTCACCCCTCCGGCGGCCGCTCTGTCTCCACTGCGTCCCGCTCCTCCTCCTCCTCTTCACCGCCTCCGGATCTGACAGCTCTGTGCTGGAGCTGCCAGATCACTTTCTACAGCTAGATCCTGAGGATCCCGATCTCCCTGCATGGGCATCGAGCTGCAGAAAGCGATCTGACAGCCCGGACGCAGTGATGCACATAGTGGGTCAATGCGCCTGTGCTGCCAGATCGCTTTCCGCAGCTCGATCCCCATGCATGGGGATCGAGCTGCGGAAAGCGATCTGGCAGCCCAGGTGCAGTGATGCATATAGTGGGTCACTGCGCCCGGGGTGTCAGATCACTTTCTGCAGCTCGATCACCATGCTGGCGGGTTGGGCTCCAGAGTAGCGATCTGAAAACAAAGGCGATCGAGCGGCGTGGGACCTTCGTTGTGGACTACGTCGGAGCGATCGGGCGTCGTGGGACATTCGTTGTGGACTACGTCGGATCTTTTTATAATAAAGATGGAGTCCGAATTGTGTCTGTGTTTTTTTTTCAAATAAAAAGATTTTTCTCTGTGAGTATTTATTGACTATTTACGGTACTAGAGATTCCTAATGGCGGGTCTAACATTGGCCCTATATTATGAATCTCGGGCTTAGTGCCAGCTGCCAATAAAAAACTGGCATTAACCCCTTTATTACCCAGTTAGCCACCGGTACCAGGGCAACTGGAAGAGCGTGGGTACAGCGCCAGAAAATGGTGCTTCAATGAATGCGCCATTTTCTGGGGCGGCTGCGGGCTGCAATTCGCAGCATGGGGGGCCCAGAACGCTTGGGCCACTCTATGCTGAGGATTCCAGCCCCCAGCTGCCTAGTTGTACCTGGCTGTATTTTTGGTTCCAGCCAGGTATGACGAGGCAGCTGGTGGCTGGTGGCAGTCCGTAGCTGCCAAGTTCTACCTGGCTGGACCAAAAATATGGCGGAGCCCTATGTCATTTTTTTTCTAGAAATAATTCTAGAAATAAAAAAAAAAATAGGCTTCGCTGTATTTTTGGTTCCAGCCAGGTACAATGAGGCAGCTGGGGGCTGGTGGCAGTCGGTAGCTGCCAAGTTGTACCTGGCTGGACCAAAAATATGGCAGAGCCCCATGTCATTTTTTTTTTTAAATTCTACAAATAAAATGACATGGAGCTTTGCCGTATTTTTGGTTGCCAGCCAGATACAACATGGCTGCTAGGGGGCTGGAATCCTCAGCATGGAGAGACCCAAATGTATTGGGTCCCCTATGCTGCGAATTTTAACTACTAGACTAGTATGTTTTTTCACAAAAAGTTTCTTTATTCATTTATACGTCTCAATTTGTGAAGCACATGGGGGTTCAAAGTGCTCACTGTGCATCTAGATATGTTCCCTGGGGGGGTCTAGTTTCCAAAATGGGGTCACTTGTGGGGAGCTCAAATGTTTAGGCACACAGGGGCTCTCCATACGCGACCTGGTGTCCGCTAACCATTCCAATTGTTGGCAAACACCAGGTTGCGTATGGAGAGCCCCTGTGTGCCTAAACATTGGAGCTCCCCCACAAGTGACCCCATTTTGGAAACTAGACCCCCAAGGAACCTATCTAGATCCATAGTGAGCACATTGAATCCCCAGGTGCTTCACAAACTGATCCGTAATAAGGTAAAAATACTTTTTTTTCACACAAATTTTCTTTTTAATTTGTACGGATCAATTTGTGAAGCACCTGGGGGTTCAAAGTGCTCACTATGCATCTAGATATGTTCCCTGGGGTGTCTAGTTTACAAAATGGGGTCACTTGTGGGGGAGCTCAAATGTTTAGGCACACAGGAGCTCTCCAAATGCGACATGGTGTCCGCTAACAATTTGAGCTGATTTTCCATTCAAATTGTTAGCTGACACCATGTCGCGTTTGGTGAGCCCCTGTGTGCCTAAATTTTGGAGCTGCCCCACAAGTGACCCCATTTTGGAAACTAGACCCCCCAGGGAACATATCTAGATGGGTGGTGAGCATATTGAACCCCCAGGTTCTTCACAAATTAATTCATGAAAATGAAAAAAAATACTTTTTGTGGAAAAAAAGTACTTTTAATTTTTACGGATCAATTTGTGAAGCACCTGCGGGTTCAAAGTGCTCACAATGCATCTAGATATGTTCCCTGGGGGGTCTAGTTTACAAAATGGGGTCACTTGTGGTGGAGCCCCAATGTTTAGGCACACAGGGGCTCTCCAAATGCGATATGGTGTCCGCCAACAATTTGAGGTGATTTTCCATTCAAATTGTTAGCGGACACCATGTCGCGTTTCGAGAGCCCCTGTGTGCCTAAACTTTGGAGCTCCCCTACAAGTGACCCCATTTTGGAAACTAGACCCCCCAGGGAACTTATCTAGATGAGTGGTGAGCATATTGAACCCCCACATGCTTTACAAATTGATCTGTGAATATGGAAAAAGTACTTTTTTTTTCACAAAAATGTTCTTTTAGCCTCAATTCTTTCATTTTCACATGGGTAACAGGATAAAATTCATCCTAAAATTTGTTGGGCAATTTCTCCTGAGTACACCGATACCTCATATGTGGTCATAAACCACTGTTTTGGCGCGCGGCAGGGCTCAGAAGTGAAGGAGCACCATTTCACTTTTTGAATGGAAAATTAGCTCCAAAAGTCAAATTGCTCTCTTTCCCTTCAGAGCCCTGCCGTGCGCCCAAACCGTGGTTTATGATCACATATGTAGTATCGATATGCTCAGGAGAAATTGCCCAACAAATTTTAGGATCCATTTTATCTTGTTGCCCATGTGAAAATGAAAAAATTGAGGATAAAAGAACATTTTTGTTAGAAAAATTAAAATATCCATTTTTTTGTTTCCAATTTGCTTAGTTCCTGTGAAGCAGCTGAAGGGTTAATAATCTTCTTGAATGTAGTTTTGAGTAGCTTGAGGGGTGCAGTTTTTGGAATGGTGTCACTTTTGGGTGTTTTCTGTCATGTAAACCCCTCAAAGGGACTTCAAATGGGATGTGGTCACTATAAAAAATGGTTTTGTAAATTATGGTGGAAAAATGAAAAATTGCTCATGAACTTTGAACCCTTATAACTTCGTAACAAAATTTATTTTTTTTTCCAAAATTGTGCTGATGTTAAGTAGACATGTGGGAAATATTATTTCATAACTATTTTGTGTCACATACCTCTCTGGTTTACCAGAAGAAAAATTCAAAATTTGAAAATTGCAAAATTTTCAAAATTTTTGCCATATTTTGGATTTTTTCACAAATAAACGCAAAAATTATCGACCTAAATTTAATACTAACATGAAGCCCAATATGTCACGAAAAAAAAATCTCAGAATCGCTAGGATCCGTTGAAGTGTTCCCGAGTTATAACCTCATAAAGGGACACTGGTCAGAATTGCAAAAAATGGCAAGGTCATGAAGGGGTTAATGTGGATTACAGGTTGAATGTAGTCCTTTAGTATAAAGCATTCCTGGTTGTATATGGTTATAATTATAATCAAATGGTGGTGGTTAATATGTTGAATTTTAAAAGTTTAAACTAAGCTCAAGCGAAGCGGGCATTGTGAGCCTTTTCCCCGCGAACAAAGCCACCAACATGCCCCCACCTCTACCCCACCATCCCGAGCATGGGGCTGTAGTGTACACCGCTATGGTATACTACAGCCCCATGCCCAGCCCCCTGTCCGCCCCGCTCCCTCGCCGCCGGCATGGGGCTGTAGTGTACACCGCTATGGTATACTACAGCCCCATGCCCAGCCCCCTGTCCGCCCCGCTCCCCTCGCCGCCGGCATGGGGCTGTAGTGTACACCGCTATGGTATACTACAGCCCCATGCCCAGCCGCCTGTCCGCCCCGCTCCCCTCGCCGCCACCACGCCGCCTGTCCGCCCCACTCCCCTCGCCGCCGCCACGGAAGTGGCGCCCGCTACCCCGCTCTGCCCGCCTGAACCCCGCGGCGGCGAGGGGAGGCAGACGGGCCAGAAGAGAGGGGTTGCTCCGGAGCACTGTCTCACCAGGCGGTGACAGCAGCGGCTCCGGAGCAACCCCTCTCTTCTGCCCCGTCTGCCTCCCCTCGCCACCCCGCCACCCCACCGTACACTGCTCCGGAGCCACTGCTCCGGAGGCACCCCTACCCCCCCCGCCGCTGGCGCCCGCTACCCCGCTCTGCCCGCCTGAACCCCGCGGCGGCGAGGGGAGGCAGACGGGGCAGAAGAGAGGGGTTGCTCCGGAGCACTGTGTCACCAGGCGGTGACAGCAGCGGCTCCGGAGCAACCCCTCTCTTCTGCCCCGTCTGCGTCCCCTCACCGCCCCGCCACCCCACCGTACACTGCTCCGGAGCCACCCCTACCCCCCCCGCCGCTACCAACCACCCCGCCACCTACTACCCTCCTCCACCCCCTAAGCCCCCGCCGCCTCCTAAGCCCCCGCCGCCGTTGATCACTTACATGCCTTCTTCTTCATCTGATCATCAGTCCGATCCAGGCGTCCTCCGTCCGTCCCAGGCATCCTCCGTCCGGCCCAGGCGTCCTCCGTCCGGCCCAGGCGTCCTACGTCCGGCCCAGGCGTCCTCTTCGTCCGGCCCCGGGGGTCTTCTGTCTTCTTTATTCTCTATGGGAAGTGAGGCGCTATTCTGATTGGTCGCCGTCACCACACAGCGACCAATCAGAATAGCGCCTCACTTCCCATAGAGATATAATGGACGAAAAATCGTCCATTATATCTCTATGGGAAGTGAGGCGCTATTCTGATTGGTCGCTGTGTGCTGGCGGCGACCAATCAGAAAAGCGCCTCACTTTAAGCGGTAAATTTGAAACTCAAAGTCGTCCATTATATGTCTATGGGAAGTGAGGCGCTATTCTGATTGGTCGCCGTCAGCACACAGCGACCAATCAGAAGAGCGCCTCACTTCCCATAGAGAGAGAATGGACGAAAAATCGTCCATTCTATCTCTATGGGAAGTGAGTCGTTATTCTGATTGGTCGCTGTGTGCTGGCGGCGACCAATCAGAATAGCGCCTCACTTTCAGCGGTAAATTTGAAACAGAAAGTCGTCCATTATATGTCTATGGGAAGTGAGGCGCTATTCTGATTGGTCGCCGTCAGCACACAGCGACCAATCAGAATAGCGCCTCACTTCCCATAGAGATAGAATGGACGATTTTTTGTCCATTATATCTCTATGGGAAGTGAGGCGCTATTCTGATTGGTCGCCGTCAGCACACAGCGACCAATCAGAAGAGGGCCTCACTTCCCATAGAGATACATAGCGGTGTTTCGGCAAATTTATGGCCGGGCCCCTGGTTCTATTTTCGGCCACGGGGCTCGGCTCTGGTCGGTCGTTCCACGGGGCCGGAGACTCGCAATGGCCGCTTCGCGGAGATTGCTCGCGCATCAGCAACGGCTCGCAATGATTGCGAGCCATTGCTAAGGCGCGAGCAATGGCCGTGAAGCGAGTCTCCGGCCCCGTGGAACGCCGCGCTTGGAGCGGTGAACTCGGCGGCAAATTGTGGGAGTGTGTGGGAGTCTATGGCGGCGCTCAGCGGGGAATGCAGCGCTTTCCCTGCCGAGCGCCTGGTTCGATTTTAGGCCACGGCATTCGTGGACCTTGGAAGTGTGTAGCTAGGCCCCGCTGTGTTGTGATTGGACAGCGGCAACTTTACAGAGTAGCGCTGTGATTCCGATTGGTCGGCGCTCAGCGGGGAAAGCCGTGCTTTTCCTGCCGAGGGCCTGGTTCAATTTTCGGCCATAGTGGTCGGCGGCATCGGGGTCGCCGCTTTTACCGTGGAGCGCCGCGCTTGGAGCGCCAAACTCGGCGCCGAATTGTGGGAGTGTGTGGGAGTGTGTGGCGGCGCGCAGCGGGGAAAGCGCTGAGCGCCGCCACACACTCCCACACACTTCCACAATTCACGCTAAAAGCGGCGACACCGATGCCGCCGACCACTATGGCCGAAAATTGAACCAGGCGCTCGTCAGGGAAAGTGCGGCTTTCCCCGCTGAGCGCCGACCAATCGGATGCTCAGCGCCATCTTCTGAAGTTGCCGCCAGACCAATCATAGCACAGCGGGGCGGAGCTACATACTTCCACGCTACGACCGACCTGAGCCTTGCGCTCTGGCCGAAAACAGAACCAGGCGCTGGGCATCCAAGTCGCCGGTCTCCCCGCATAGCGCCGACCAATCGGATTCACGGCGCCATGTTTATGAAGTTTCCGCTGCCCAATCCCACAGCGGCTGGCGTCTGCCACCATGTTATGAATGAACATTTTGCGTCCGCCATCTTAGAGCGCGAAATTTGAATTTTTTCACTATTTAAAACCTAAAAAGCTGTTTTCACAGTACAATCTCACATCAGAGTATATATTCCTAATGCCTATGGTTATATTAACCCTTTCTTTATACAAATTTCATATGAGCTACATTTCACCATATTGATCTGTTTTTTTAATACCTTTTTAACCCCTTCTATTCTATTTGTGCTCCACTTGCTATCTCACTATGTGCTGTACTAAGGCCATTTCTACATTAACCTCTTCTATGCCTTTTGCATTTTAATTTTCTGTCACACTGTTTTATAGGGTTCAAACTGCTACATTAACCCCTTCCATTCTGTTTTCTATTCACTAACTGTGTTACTAGGTGCTGTACTCATGACATTTGAAAATTAACCTCTTCTATACCATTTGTTATTTATTTTCTCATCCACACTGTTTTATAGGAGTGCAAGTAGTACATTAACCCCTTCTATTGTCTTGGCTATTCACTGCCTATGTCACTATGTGGTCTACTACTGGCATTTGAATACTAACTTCTTTAATACTATTTTTAATTTTATTGATCGTGCAGTATTTTGTACGCGTGCCAGTGGTACATTAACCCCTTACAGACTGTTCTATATTTTATTTCTACTTGGAGTGTGTCGTTAGACTGTTAGGAGTACATTAACCCATTATATGCCATTTTGATTATATTTCATACTAATGAGTCTGTAGGACTACTACCTGTCTTATATTTAACAGTTTGGATGTAATTCTACCTTACCACTGCCTTATTGTCGTGCCAGTGGGACATTAACTACTTTTACATACCAAATATATTGGTTGCATGGCAATTTACACTATATGACCGACTGGGGCCCCTTTCACACGCGCGTTGTACATGCAGATTTACATAATTCCATAACATGTGGTAATATTCCGAATATTAACGCAAGTTTCCCATACCCGCCCCCAGGGGTGCAGTTGCATAAGGTCCCGCTACATCGCCGGATTAATTCATTTTTACATTGACCTGCCTGTTTCACCATGTACTGCGGAAGTTGCCTTATTTCTTTTTTCACCCTGCTTGGTCACATTGCGCCATTTGACGCTCGCCGCTAATGCCGCTATTTCCCCAACTGCAGAGAGAAAAATAAAAACCACTATTTCCGCAATAATCACAAAACCCTAAGTTCAAGGTAAAAATGAACGCTACCTCTGCCATTTTGCCCCAACATCTGCAACTCCACCCCTGCTGGCGGTTATGCGGAACTTGCCGTCATATCGGTACTTTAACCGCTTTTTTTACAATGTTGGAACTCTGCATTTACAACGCGCATCTGAAAGGGCCCTTACATCCATTTGTCTTGCCTTCAAGTCTCTTTTTAAGGACTTTAAACACACTGATTTCCATTCACAACTCCATACAGTAAACATCATTAAATATTTGTTTCGTACTCTAAAGAAGTCCATGATTTGCTTTTCACAGGTTATTGAAATACACACTTTCCTTTTATTGTTTTTGCCTATTTAGACATAGTTATTATTGATTGTTTCCTTAACTAACACACTCTAGCTCATTTTGGATTGGATTCACTGCCTATTCTTATGAAGATGAGCTCTCCAACAAAAAATATCGCTCTTGCCAAGGAGGCTGCATCTACGCCTAAGAAGAAGCGTGCAGAGGAGACTTCGGAAGAGAGACGTCTTCGGTTAGATCGTGCTAAGGCTGCTAAAGCGAAACGCATTGCAGAGGAGACTTCGGAAGAGAGACGTCTTCGGTTAGATCGTCGTAAGGCTGCTAAGGCGAAACGCACTGCTGAGGAGACTTTGGAAGAGAGACGTCTTCGGTTAGATCGTGGTGAGGCTGCTAAGGCGAAACGCACTGCAGAGGAGACTTCGGAAGAGAGACGTCTTCGGTTAGATCGTGCTAAGGCTGCTAAAGCGAAACGGATTGCCAAACTCTCTTCTCCACTGAGACGTTTTCGGTTGGATGCTGCGAAGGCTGCTTCGAAGAAACGTATTTCTGAACTGTCTTCCGAAGAAAGAAGCCATGGCTGAGCATCGCAGACGCAAACAACAACAACTTAGAGCCACTGAAGAACCGTCTGACAAAGATACTACTCCTGCCTCTTCGTCTACTGACATTCTACAAAGTGAACAGCCTTTAACACCTCCCATGACCTCCATGGGAAAAAAAAAGCAAAGGTTGACAAGGAGGCTGTGTGTATGCGCAAGAAGCGTGCGGAGGAGAGTTCTGAAGAAAGACGACTTCGCTTGGACAAGGAAAAGGCTGCTTTGAAGACACGGGTTTCAAAAGAGTCTTTGGAAGGAAGGAAGGAACGATTAGCCAAAAAATCAATGGCTGCGCGTCAAAGACGCAAACAACAAAAGTTAATGCCTACAGGAGATCCGTCTGATCCTCATACTGCTGCCACCTCTCCGTCTGACCCTCATACTGCTGCCACCTCTTCGTCTGATCCTCATACTGCTGCCACCTCTTCATCTGACCATCATACTGCTGCCACCTCTTCGTCTGAATCTCATACTGCTGCCACCTCTTCTTCTACTGTGTTAACTACAACTGAACTGTCTTTACCACATTCCAAGGCCACATGTAAACGAAAACACTCTGCTGAGGAGACGCCATACAGCAAACAGTATAAAATTATTAGGCTTAAAAGGACAAGACAGATACGTCAAGATACGGAGTCTCCTACGTCTAAACAAGTCCGCTTGACCCATTTGGCTGCATCACGTCGTGACCTACACAAAAGTTCTTCTTCCACTTCAACATTGCAAGAGGCAGAACGGAATATATATTCAACTTCTTAACTTCTTCATTTATGGAATGTGTTGAATCTACGTCCCTTCCACATCTCATCTATGTAGGATTACACAATAAAAATCTACGTTTGTTATCTACACCTCTCCTACATCCAATGGCATTTACTGATCAGGATCATGCTATTCTAGAACATACCTGTGGTCACATGAAGTTAATATGTGAACATTGTGAGGCTCTGCATTTTACTGCTGAACGCCCATCAGATCAACAGTTTAGTCTTTGTTGCCACAAGGGAAAAGTAAAGGTACCATTACCTCAATACCCGGAGGTCTTACAATGCCTGCTGAAAGGAGAAAGTGAGTACAGTCGAAATTTGATGGAGAATATCAGGAGCATTAATAGTTCTTTTGCTTTTGCCTCCATGGGTGCCCATGTTTCTCTACCTCCTGGACACGGCCCTTACTGTTTCCGTATTCATGGGCAAATTTATCATCGCACGGGAACACTCCATCCTGCTCAAGATCAACCTCCAGCATATGCACAACTGTACATTTTAGATACTGCAAGCGCTATAGAACAACGGCTACAGTCTCCAGAAAATGTTAAATGTCATCCTACTTTAATGAGTATCATTGCTCTTCAATTGGATAATATTAATCCCTTTGTTTCGGCCTACAAAATGCTACGTGACGTTGAATTAGAAGAACAACAGAAGGCAGTAGAACATGGCACCGTCATGCCAAATATTATCTTGGCCATTAAACAAGACAGACAGCAAGACCCTAGACACTATAACAATCCTACTGTCAATGAAGTTGCTGTGGTCTTTGAAAATGCTGATGGAGAGCCACCATTCAATAGAGACATTTTAATTCATTTGAAACCTGATCCAAATAACCGCTTGGCCCCAAAAACACAGCAAGTCAGTATTCTACACAGCAATTTAGATGCATTACTCTATCCCTTATTTTTCCCTCATGGAGAACAAGGCTGGCATGAGGGACTCAAGCATCAAGGCCAAAGTCCACGCAGGGTTACACAGCTCCAGTATTACTGCTATTTGCTGTCTGTACGAAATCGGTTCAATCCTGTCCTGAATGGTGGCAAACTAACACAGCAGTACTTAGTGGATGCGCATGTGAAAATCGAGGCTAATCTCTTAAATTTTATCAGTCAACACCAAAAGGATTTAAAAGTAGAGGATTATTGCGTACTCCAGGAACATCTCCAGAAAAAAATCTATTGAGAAAGGTATTCCCATTGGCAAGACGGTCATTTTACCATCTTCCTTTGAAGGCAGTCCAAGAAACATGCAGCAACGCTATCAGGATGCCATGGCTATTGTGACTAAATTTGGACGACCGGATCTTTTTGTAATCATGACCTGTAATCCTAAATGGAGGGAGATTACAAACAATTTAGAGCCATGGCAGCGCGTGGAACATAGACCTGATTTAGTCGCCCGTGTCTTCAGAATTAAACTGGAAGCCCTATTAAAAGACATTAACACTGGATTATTTGGCAAAGTTTGTGCAATGGTTCATGTTATTGAATTCCAAAAGCGTGGCCTACCACACGCTCACATTTTGATCATTCTGGATAGCAAATCCAAACAAAGAACTGAGGTTGAAGTGGATAATATAGTTTGGGCTGAAATCCCTGATCCAGCAGAATACCCTGTGCTCCATCAAATTGTGATGCAACACATGATTCATGGACCCTGTGGACAACACAACCCCAATTCTCCATGTATGGATCTTGGAAAGTGTAAGAAAGGTTTTCCTAAAGATTTCCAAACAAAAACAGTCTTAGCTGAGGATGCATACCCTACTTATCAAAGAAAGGAAGGACCATCCTTTCCACACCATTCAAAGATGATTGATAATTCTTGGGTTGTTCCCTATAACCCTTTCCTACTATTAAAATACAAGTGTCATATTAATGTTGAGGTATGTGCTTCCATTCAAAGTGTTAAATACCTATTCAAATATGTCTACAAAGGACATGATAAAGCCAATCTTGAAATTTCCCAAACCAATATCCACCATGATGAAACACATCAATTCATGGATTCAAGATACGTGAGTGCACCGGAGGCAGCTTGGCGAATATTTGCTTACCCGATGCATAGACAATCGCACTCCATTATTCGCCTTGCCGTACATCTACCACATTGTCAACCACTTTATTTTCATGAGGATGACTTTGTTGACAACATCAGTTACACAATGCACAGAAAATCGACTCTTATGGCCTACTTTGAGCTGAATGAGAATGACCCGCATGCTCATGATTACTTATACCGCCAAATTCCAGAGCACTATGTTTGGAAAGAAGGTGCATGGGAAATTAGAAAGCGAGGAGGTTCTTCAGTGATTGGAAGAATGTATACTGTCAGTATGAATGAACAAGAACGGTACTATTTAAGGTTGTTGTTACTGCATGTCAAAGGAGCAACAAGTTTTGACAACATTAAGACTGTTAATGAAGTCACATACCCAACTTTTAAAGAGGCAGCATTAGCCCTTGGATTGCTCTTCGATGACACTGTTTGGAAAAATACTTTATTGGATGCCTGTGTTCTCAACATGCCTGCACAGCTTCGTGATATGTTTGCATATATATGTATTTTTGGTCCTCCAGCTCATCCATTGGAGTTGTGGCAAGAATTTAAAGAAGACTTTATCCAAGACTACTGCCATGCATATCACTCCAACACTGAGGAGTGTGAGAATTGTGAAGGATATGCTATGACTGATGTCCAAAATGTTCTAAAATTTCATGCCAAAACCTTTACTGATTTTAATCTACCACGACCAAAAAGAAAGCCACACATGGCCCCACAATACAACAAGGATGATGAGTTAAGAAGAGCTCAGCAAATGAAAGCTACTTTAAATGACCAACAACTTTTGGCCTATAATGCTATCAATCAAGCTTTACACGATAGAAGTGTACAACCTAAGTGCTTTTTCATCGATGGCCCAGGTGGCAGTGGGAAAACATACCTGTATGATTTATTAATTCATGAACTAAGAGGAGAAGGCGAAATTGTCTCACCTGCAGTCAGTACAGGGATTGCAGCTAACTTACTGCAAGGAGGAAGAACCATCCATTCGCTTTACGGCATACCAATTCCAATAAATGAAACATCCTTTTCCAGAATTAAAAATGATACAGATGCTGCACAACATTTGAAAAGTACCAAACTTTTCATTATTGACGAGTCCACTCTGTTATCTAAATATGCATTGCATGTGATAGATCAACTTTTACGGGATGTTATGACAACAGATATCTCCAAGAAAAATACAACACCTTTTGGAGGGAAAGTCATTGTTCTGGGAGGAGACTTTCGACAGTGTCTGCCTATCATCCCACATGGTACAAGAACTGACATTATAGAGAGTTGTATTAAATACTCACGACAATGGCAGCTTTTCACTCAATTGCCACTCTTCAACAACATGCACTCCATTGATCCTGATTATAGCAGTTGGTTACTTCAACTGGGAAATGGTGAATTTTCCAATGATTTCAACCTTGGAGATGATATCATTGAAATCCCACAAGACATGATCTGCACTGGCTCACTCATACTTGCTATATTTGGTGAAAACATTCTCATTGATGTACATAACAATGAAAGCATTCAGATTGCTGCATCACATGCCATTCTTTGCCCTAAAAATGACCATGTGGATATGGTGAACTCTAAGGTTATGGATTGCATTGCTGGTGAATACACTGAATACATTAGTGATGATTCCATTAATCCTGATGAGACTGAAGATCCAGACCAATATCCAGTGGAATTTTTAAATTCACTCACACCAACGGGAATGCCTTCTCATCGCCTCAAATTAAAAATCGGTACCATTGTCATGCTTTTGCGCAACTTTAACAGCAGAAAAGGTCTTTGCAATGGGACTCGCTTGATTGTCATCACTTTGTTTGACAATATGATTCAAGCAAAAGTCATTACTGGGTCTGCAGAAGGAAATGTGGTGTTTATTCCAAGGATTGATTTATCTCCATCAGAGACTGGCTTACCTTTCAAGTTAAGACGTCGACAATTTCCCGTGAAGCCTGCTTTTGCCATGACCATCAACAAATCCCAAGGCCAAACACTGGAGAAAGTAGGGATTTTTTTGCCACAACCCGTTTTTGGACATGGACAGTTATATGTGGCTTTTTCACGAGTGAAAAGACGATGCAATGTTAAGGTGAAAGTGCTGGATACACCCATTCAAGGCAAATTGCTGCCCAATAGTGAAAAACTCTTTACTAAAAATATTGTCTATAAGAATATTTTATTTTAAATTCTTTAGATACATATTAGATTTAGATACATAGTTACTTTCTAATTAAACACAAATATTACAATAAATTAGTTTAGCCATAGATATATAGGAATTAAAAAAAAAAATACAAAAAATTAGTTTAGCCATAGATGTATAGGAATAGAAAAACACAAAAATACCAAAAAAATTAGTTTAGTTATAGATAAAGACATTATAATTAGTTATTAGATATAAAATAGTCATTTAAGATATATAGTCGTTAGTGTTCGTTTTCACTAAAAATATAGTGTATAAAAATATTTTACTTTAAATTCTTTAGATACATATTAGATTTAGATACATAGTTACTTTCTAATTAAACACAAATATTACAATAAATTAGTTTAGCCATAGATGTATAGGAATAATAAAAAAAAAAAAAAAATACAAAAAAATTAGTTTAACCATAGATGTATAGGAATAGAAAAAAAAAATACCAAAAAAATTAGTTTAGTTATAGATAAAGTCATTATAATTAGTTATTAGATATAAAATAGTAATTTAAGATATATAGTCGTTAGTTTTAGTTTTCACTAAAAATATAGTGTATAAAAATATTTTACTTTAAATTCTTTAGATACATATTACATTTAGATACATAGTTACTTTCTAATTAAACACAAATATTACAATAAATTAGTTTAGCCATAGATGTATAGGAATAAAAAAAAAAGTACAAAAAAATTAGTTTAGCAATAGATGTATAGGAATAGAAAAAAAACAAAATACCAAAAAAATTAGTTTAGTTATAGATAAAGACATTATAATTAGTTATTAGATATAAAATAGTCATTTAAGATATATAGTCGTTAGTTTTTTAGCTTAGAAACATTCTTTTTATATTTCATAGTATATGTATATAAACACACATTTTGTAGTAGATTGTAGATGTGTATCATCTAAATGCTTGCATTTAGTGATAAGAACCTGAAGCTCCAGCAGTATAGCTGCTGAGAGATTTCATTTTCTTTTTACACAGGGTGAGGTTTTTGTGAACAGCTAAGAGACGGGTGGGACGCCTCTTCACACACATCTATATCTCGAACTGTGTTCTGTACATATAAGTACATACATACATATAGGTACATATTTAGACACATAGGTACATATTTAGACACATAGGGAAAGAATAGACATTTTGATTTTAAATCTGAATTCTTCTGCTATTTGTGGAATTTATAGTGGGAAAAAAGCAATTTTGTCACTTGCTGCCTAATGGTGACCTACAGCACTCTTACTGTAAGTTGCATGAAATGTATATGGAATTTGTGGTTTACTTGCGGCAGATGTGGTTTCGACAGTTTCAACCGCCAAAATCGCAGTTACCTCTGATTTTTAGTGGTTGCATTTAGTGAACCTGTCGAAGCTGTGCTTGCCGTATTTACTGCAAGCTAACTGCAAGTTCCATATACATTACATGTTACTTGCTGAAAGTGAGCTGTAGGTAGGCCCTTTGGTGCCAAGTGCAGAAATTGTATTTTGTTATTCCACACCTTCTGCAAATAGCCGAAAAATATCTTATTTAAAAGGAGTCTAACTATTAATTATTAGGGATAGAGTAGAGTAGGTCCCACCAGCTGTAAGGCTACCTTCCCGTGGTTGGTGGGGAAACATGTACTGGCTAAATCATAGATTATTAACATTCATATATAAATTGAATATACGTAATCTGTACAAAACATCGGTGCCAGTATCTGTACGAAAAGCCTTGCCTTAGAATCATGACATGTACTACACTGACATATACCATACAAACATTGGTAGTTGATAGATAGATATCATGTCTTATGTGCATTATTGTCAAAATTGAATGAATAATGTCTTATGTGCATTATTGTCAAATTTGAATAAATAATGTATATATGCATGCTAGACTCCCGATTCTTTAGAATCGGGCTGCCATCTTAGACATATAATGGACGACTTTGAGTTTCACATTTAGTGATGAAAGTGAGGCGCTATTCTCTTTGGTCGCCGGCAGCACACAGTGACCAATGAGAATAGCGCCTCACTTACAGCGGTAAATGTGAAACTCAAAATATTCCATGTATTTGAAGTATGGCGCCATACAGCGCGGCGCTCTTCTGATCGGTCGCCACCTTCAGCGCGCCGAACAATCGGAATAGCGGCGGCCGCTATGCCGCCATATTTGAAATATACTGAGTAAACTATACACAGATTCTAGAATCCCGATGCAATCGCATCGGGCTCACAGCTAGTGATTAATATTTGTCCCCTTTCTTTTTTTTGTCCGTCTTTGTTCCCCGGTCAGTAAATCTGTGAAGGAGAAAAATTGGAAGCTGTTAATGTCAAGATTTTGAAAGTGGTGTACTATTGATAGTCCATTAATGTTTTTTAACATAGTAATTAAATGCTTGTAAAAGGTGCGCATTGCTCTGCTGGGATCCAGATTAGAAGATTAACATTTTATAACACATAATAAAACACATAAAGCATATGAAAAATATTTAGTCTTATGTATTCCGTTATTTATGTTAAAGAATGAACACCGGGGTGAGAATCTGGATAAGTTTGTGAATAGGGCTGTGGGGATAGTTGGCCCATGGATCCCTGTCTTAACAATAGGGTCCATCCTAGTTCACTGGGATGACCTTAATTGAAGGAGTTGGTGACCATATTTGAAGTCAGTTTAGTGGGCCCAGCGTGCAAACACAGGGTGAGGGTTTAAAAGAATATAACCATCTGCCCCTGAAGAATAAGGATCTGTTTGGAGTACGGTATAGATCACTTAAATAAAGTTCACTTAATGGAATGGGTAATATATAAATCTTTTACACATATAGTAATTTTCTATACACGTATATTTATTGCACTAAGCACTTTATACACTTACGTAGCACTTTAAATTGATATTCAGGATGCTGTACATGTTGCAATTATGGACAGTTGGAATGCACAGAAATGGTGTGGTTGCCCAGGAACAGAATGGAGACAGCGGTGGTAAGACGGAGAAATGTGCAGCTGCAGTAAAAACAAAATGGCGCCGGAACTGCTCCCCGAGTCACCATAGTTACTAGACACCCAAAGGGGCGGGCACATGTACACTGCAGCTTCCGGGACGCTGGAGCGATGTACATAATGGAGAATTAGCAGCGGCAATGTGTTTTCAGGCATAAGCATAAAATAGATTGATTATAATGTTTATTAAGAACTCCTGTGGTTACCAATTTAGGTTATAAAGTATGTAATATACAGTGAGATGGATTATGAAGGGATGGAGGATATGGAATGATGTATTGAGCACAAAGAGTGATGAAATGGTGGTGTAAACTAATGTAAAAATCAATGTCATGATTTAAGGATGTTTTTTATACTGTAATTGAATAACTTGCACTAATTTGTTGAAGATGTATAAAGTTATGGGTAAACTGACCAGTGGTTGCTAGTCAAAGGGCTTTTGTGCCTGAAACATTGCCTGATGTACCCTAAGCTGGATTAAAGGCTATTTATTCATCTAAACCATGGGAAAAAAGCCCCTCAATTTCTTAATATCATAATAACAAAAAACACTGGAAACAATTAATGGCTATCAGGCTTTACTTAGGGTTTATAAATTCAAAGATCCAATAAAACATTGGAAAATAAAATATTCACAATTCAAAGTTCAAATGGGAAAAATATCCATTAAAAGTGTATTCAAACAACTGTCCAAATAGTTAACCGCCCTATTGAACTGGGTGTGAATTTCCCTCAAGTAAAAGCCTAACAACAAGGTAACTGAAGCATTCATTCTGAAAAAATAAGAAAAGAGGTAAATAAAATTGGGGAGGGAGGGCGGGAGAAGAGATTCTTATCTTAAACAGCTGACTGAATGCTCCGTCAGTCAGCTGGAGTTTAAATAGTGGGGTGATTCCCACCCAAATCAAGGCAGCCAATCAAAATGCTGCCATGCAAATCACAGCAGTCCGGGCGGCCACTCACAGCACGACCGGAATCTGAATACCAGCTCTCTGTATAACTTTAGGGGCTTCAACTGTGAGGATAACTCACAGGGAATTATTTAACAAATAACAGTATATTCTACAGTAAATAAACAAATAAATAACATGGCTACAGATGCGTGTTTTCCCATGAAAGCCCGCATCTTTAATTAATGCGGGCTGGCCATGGGAAAACAGCCCCTCAATTTCTTAATACCATAATAACAAAAAAACACTGGACACAATGCATGGTGGTTAATGGCCGTCAGGCTGTACTTAGGGTTTACAAATCCAAAGATCCAATAAAACATAAATATTCACAACTCAAAGTTCAAATGGGAAAAAGATCCATCAAAAGTGTATTCAAACAACCGTCCAAATAGTTAACCGCCCTATTGAACTGGGTGTGAATTTCCCCAACCGGGCTCCATAACTACTGGAGCCCCTGCCCCCAAACCCAACAACCAAGACTCGACCATGCATTGAATTCCAAGATTAAATACATCTAAGCCAATGTTGCTAAGATGGATACCATCATGACGGTACATACCAGGAATAAACCCTTCTAGATCAAAATGGTGGTAAGATAACCCACCAATTTTTAACAGGAATTTTGTTATAGACCTATTTATTCTTTTTCTAATACTGTCCAGGAACCGAAAGTCACGTCCAGACCAACATAGATGAGGAACCACTTCGGAAAACATTAACACAGTTTGAGGAAACATATTTCTTATAGCAAGAAAATCTTGCTTCATCTGCCAGATCAAGCCCAAAGTGTCAATGTGTCCGATGTCGTTGCCACCTAAATGAATTATTAACAAATCAGGACTAGGGGCAAAAGAAAGTAATTTTGGCAATAACATGTAAAGATTATTCTATCGCATTCCTCTGCGATTAAACCAAAACAGAGATACTTGAGACCTGTTGAGAGATAAATTCATTGTATATCTCCGTTGCTGGGCCCTCTTCTTTGCCCAGAAAATAAAAGAATGTCCTACAATCCATACAGTTAAACTTCCTGTAAAGAAAAGAGAATTAACAGCAAAAACATTTACACAACAGCATATGGTCTGATATATAATTTAACCCTATGGGAATTCCATATACCTATTCGGCGTATTTTAGCGTCAGAAAAACCCAAAGAATCTGCGGTGGTAGCAGCACCTATTCTAAATGAATGGGCAGAAATGCGTAAGTCAGACAATCCTAATACTTGCAAGCATTTTTTTAATACATGGTTAAACTGAAAAATCGTTAGTGGAGAACCATCCGCATGAATGAGAAGAGGTAAACAACCAGTTGGCCTAAACAACAACCATAACTGCAAATTAACCAAAGGACAAATTTCAGAATCCGAAATAGCACTCATGCGGATGGAAATACCTTTACCACACTGATCAGTTTTGGACTGACGTAAAAATACAACCATAAAAGAAGAATGCAGCTGGATATCGCTGAAAAATAAACCCAACGGCTCCCTTTTATTTTTGCTCAAGAGCTCGCCGATGCGAAACGCACTGAAAAAGGCAAAGTAAAACCATGCCTTAAAAAGCCAAACCTCAAAATTGTCAAAACAGACCGACGGTAAAATTGACCATAATTTAAACAATAAAGATGCCGAAATTGCTCTACGTTCATCCGGTGTACAACTAGATTTCGTGAAACCTTTGAAAAACTGCTGTACAGGAAACAAAGAAAAAAGTGACATCATCCCACCCAATTTCAAAAAGAAAGAAACGCCGGAGATGATCTTGTGAACATAGTAATAACTCTTGCCTTGAGAAACTAAAACGTGGATAAACCCCAAAACTTGGCAAGCGTCAGGGGAAAAAGACTCAACCTGGGAATTATTACAAAAATCGCACCATAACTCCCAGGCTGATATATAAGCAGACCATGTGGATGGAGCAACGTAAGATCTAATATGTTCAATGGTTAGATTCGTAAATAAGTTCAAAGGTGATTTGGGAATACAGTAAAATCCTCATCCATTCCTGAAGGATAACCAATTTTTTCCAGAGGATTCTGGAAAATAGAAGAAGAAGAAATAATGGAATTGTGAATGAGTTGGCCTTTCAACCAAATATTCAATGATAAGCATTCAAAAACTATAAGACACATTAAGGAATTTATTAACCTATTTTTGGAAGAGAGGGTATTAAGGGACATCACTAAACCTATATCATCAGATTGAACCAAAATGCATTTGTCCTTAAACTCAGGACCCCATAAAGACAAGGCTGTGAAAATAGCAAAAACCTTACAAAAGATAAACTGAAACCAGATGAATGCTTATTCCACCAAATTGACCAAGTAGTAAACGACCAGTGCTTACCAAAAGAAACAAATAACTTATGTTCATCCGACATGTCAAAGCAGAACTGTATAGTAGAAGCTAGAACAAAAACGTCCTGGATACAGTAACGACCGTTAAAGTCATTGAGAAAACGTAGCCAGACAGATAAATCTTCCTCCATCCCCTGTTAATCTAATATGAGCGTTTGGAGATGATAATCTATGAGTGCCTTCGTAAAGGCGCTTGCAAATGGCTCTTCCAATTGGCATAATCCTAAGAGCGAAATTTAGACTACCTAAAAGTGATTGAAGTTGCTTCAATGTAACCTTCTTCATTTTCAAAGCTTCAGAAGTTACGTTTCCCAAACGGAAGGTGAAGCTCCATTGAAATAGCATCAATATGGATACCTAAGAAATCCAATTCATGGCAAGGAAGAACTGTTTTGTCTGATGCCAGAGGAATACCAAAAGAGGAAGCTAAACTACAAAAACCATTAAAAATAACCTCACAATCGGTAGAATCCGGGGGGCCTAAAAATAAAAACTCGTCCAGGTAATGAAGCACGCTACCCTGGGAAACAGTAACCGAAGTGGCCCATTCCAAAAAACAAGAAAATGCTTCAAAGTAATGGCACAACAAAGAAAAACCCATAGGAAGACATCTATCAAAGTAAAAGGAACTGTTGAACTGAAAACCTAGAGAATTGAAACCCAAAGGAGAAACAGGTAAAAGGTGAAAAACGGATTTAATATCCGCTTTGGCGAGAAAAGTGCCCCGACCATACTTGTGTAAGTAGGAAACGGCTGCATCAAAAGAGGTATATTGAACGGATGATAAAGAAGCTGAAACTTCATTGTTCAGAGAAGAACCAGCCGGGTACGATAGATAGTGAATAATTTGAAACGTTCCCGGGTCTTTTTTGGGAACAACCCCTAAAGGGGATATACAAAAATTCGAGAAAGGGGGGTGCCTAAATGGACCAGAAATATGTCCTAAACGTAATTCCTTAGTTATATAGTCTGTTATAGCCATGGGTTGAAGAGAGACTGAACCCAGGTTCTTGACTACATTGCAACCTGTACCTTGAAACGTAGGGACAAAGAAACCTGAAGAAAAACCTTCAATGAGAATTAGAGCTTTCTCCTTGTCTGGGAATAGCTCTAGTAGAGGATGCATTGCGTCCAGCCTCACTGGGGTCACTCCCTTTTTGCCCTGGCTCTTTAGGGCCTGTAGCTCCCGGTGTAAAGCCGTGCTTCTTGTAGCATTTGGCAGCCAGATGGCTGCCTCCGCAGTGTGAGCATTCATGTCGAAACCGACAAGTATTGGGCCATTTACAGGATAGATCGTTGAAGGCAAAGCAGAAACCCCTCCTAGGGGCCTGAGAGAATGCTGGTTTGGGGTTAGAGGACCTCTGGGGCAGCATTAAACTCACCCATAATCCGACGACCTTACTACTCTACTGCATGCTGGAATGAATAGATAGCTTTTGACGAAACGCTTCATCGTACAAAAGTCATGCAGAGCCACCAAAATTTCTGTGGGCTTCAAGGATGTTATCAAGGTACTGGAATAAACCAGAACATAAGCCCAGCTCGTGTTCGCCTAAGACTGCCGCATAAATAGCAAACGCTTGCAACCATAGTTGAAGGGATTTAAAAGGGTGTTTTTTATCACTCTCAGTATCCCCTTTATCCTCCTTCTTATCAGTATTTAGAGATAAATATCTCATGGCTGGAAGCAAAGAAAATAAATCAACATATTCGCGCTGCCAGATTTTATTTTTGACCGCTGAGAACAAATGAAACCCCAAAGGAGACACATGGCAGGTCAAAGCCTCCTTCATTAAGGATTCATCAATCCCTGTCATTTTATTGACATTAGTCGTCAGGATAGGGCAAACCGGAGACAGACCTGCATTAGAAAACATCTCAGAAACGGTTTGTTTGATCATATCTTGTAAAGGAGTAGAACTATGTGTGCTGGTGTATGGCATGGAATTAAATCTCAAAGAATTGTGCACATTATGTGTATCCTGAGGGTTAAGACCCCCGAAAGACTGCTGACTGATTGTAGAATCAGCATTAGGGGATAAACCCCCATCCTCATCAGAAGAGTGGGGGGATATCTCCCAAACTCTAGCAGCTTGTGCTGCTTCTGGGCGCTGTGCAGTAGCTACTACTGAAGAAATAGGAACCTGGCAGGGCCTATTAAAAGCCCTATTACCAGTCTCTAGCACCCCTGCAGTAAAACCACCCATATGGAGTGGCTGAGGTAAAGACCCCATTAATAAAGAATCCCCAGTTTTATTACCCGATCCACTGGGTTGAGCAGCTATCGCCATCTGCTGCTGGACCTCCGTCACTGCAGTATTCATCGTGTGCTGATGCCTTCTCTTCTGAAACGCCTTCTTCTTCTGAGGCGGAGCTCGAGCACCCGCCCCTTCGGCTGGCCTGGTCGGCCCTTCATTGAGCCGAGCTCTCGCCCACCGGTGTGCAGGCGACTGGCTGGGGGAGAACCTCGGGCTCGTCACTCTCCTCCTCCTGCTTGTTAGGCTTTTCAGGCTGAGAGCTTCTTCTTGAGGGGGGCAGGAAGCGCTGCACACCCAGGGACCCACAGACCTGGCAGCTCCCTCAAGACTTGCTCCTTCAGCTTAGGTAAGTGAAGAAGCAGCTGCAGAGAATGCAGCTGGTGCTGTGCTGAGCAGAGGGGCAGAAGCAAGGCATGATTTTAGCCATGCAATGCCTCCCTCAGCATTCAATCTGTCCTTAAGGGATAGCAGAAGCTCGTCCATTGTGACTAGATTCTTATCTTGAACAGCTGACTGAACGCTCCTTCAGTCAGCTGGAGTTTAAATAGTGGGGTGATTCCCGCCCAAACCAAGGTAGCCAATCAAAATGCTGCCATGCAAATCACAGCAGTCCGAGCGGCCACTCACAGCACGCCTGTACTCTGAATACAAGCTCCCTGTATAACTTTAAGGGCTTCAACTGTGAGGATACCTCACAGGGGTTTATTTAACAAATAACAGTATATTTGTGACGCCCCGCACCGAGTGCGTCACAGGAGGGTATTGCAGCCACAAATGCAGCAACAATATTCTCTGACCCAGCAATCACACAGTTAACTCAGAGATCCATACCCTACATGCATCACCTAGCATAGAGGGCCAATCAGGTCCTGGTGGGCGGAGTGTAGTGGTAGTGTGTAGTGGAAGTTTAGTCCAGCTAGAAGAGAAGAGTCTAGTCTAGTCTGGGAATGTAACAGCAACGTAGAAAAGCTCTGCAGATTCCCAGCTCTGCAACCTAGGAGAGGGGGTTGCACAGTTCCGTGCGGCCCCCTGGCCACCCTCGCTGGCTGTCTCCCTACCATCACCCGGGCATCATCATGTGGGTCCAAAATCATCTCTTGCCCATCTACAGCCGGTTTGCTGGTACCGAAGCTAGCAGTAGGTCAGCTCTGCTATGCGAACCAGAGGAGTGGAGGGATCGCTTTACAGGAGCACCCCACCATCGCCAAATCCAGTCGTCTAACCAGCGGTGTACCCACCAAGGGACCCCAGGCTCCCCAAAGCATCCGGAACGTATACTCCAGATAGGGCATTCAAGCAGCCTCCCTGTACCCGACCTGGTATTCCTGGGCGACATCGGCACAGTACTTAGTTAGAATGGAGGAACACCGCGGATCTCTGAGAACACACTGGTCATTGCTGAGTCCACCCGGTCCACTACCTACTAACTGTATACCATGTATTGCCTGCTGGTTACAGTAAAGAACCCATTACAGAGACTTACAGTGTCCGTGCCTTCTTATGAACTGTTTATCCACATGTCAAGGTAACCGCAGCTGCCTCACAACATCTTGTGCTGCTTCTGGCTCTGGGGATCACCGCTCAGCCTGTGGGGAGCGTTCCATCTTGCAGCATTTCATCCCCCGGAGGCTCCGCAGCGTCGGTACAGTTACCGAAACTCTCATAGGTGGCGTCACGAAACAATTAACCCCTTAATCTGTTCCCACAAGACGTCTCATCACTTTTGATCTGCACCACCGGGCCCCACTACCGGCAGGCGCGGCACCCCGTGACAAGGAGGAGGAAGCGAACGCCTGTCTAAACCGGAGTCCCGGCCACGGTGAGTCATATTCTACAATAAATAAACAAATAAATAACATGGCTACAGATGCATATTTTCCCTTGAAAGCCCGCATCTTTAACCTTCGTCAGGCTGCATAATTTTTCAACGTTAACAGGCAGCAGAGGTACAATTGTACCTTCATATATACCTCCACTGTGGGAAGACTTTCTATTCTGGACCAAAACTGCAGAGATGTCACGAAATTTCAGCCCTCTACGGCTTTTCGAAAAAATGTTATTGCAATTTTAAAAAACGGAATAGTTACAATTGCACCTACTCAGCCGGACGAAGGTTAATTAATGCGGGCTGGCCAGGAGTGCTGCTACATTTTTCACTAAATACGTATGTATGAAAGGTTTGGAAGAGAACCTGGTAGAATTGCATCCTAGAATAATTGGAAGTGTTGCTCCCCTCTTTTTGCGTCTGTCTGTCTGTCTGTCTGTCTGTCTGTCTATCTATCTATCTATCTATCTATCTATCTATCTATCTATCTATCTATCTATCTATCAGCACTACCAAACAAAACCGGGTGCAACAACCTACAAAGGTAATGTCCAAACCTCATAGATACCAAAATGAAAAAAGCTAAATCTAAAAGCAATTCAAGAATGCGCACATAGGGTAATACCTTCTTTTATAAGGCTGAAATATGTGTAAAAAGGGAGCTGCTCACCTGATGCAGTTGTGAAAACCCACAACTGGTAATGATCGCTCATCTATGAGTGGTTTGCTGCAGGACCGTACTTCCACAGATCACCATGGTTCAATCAGCTTGTAGGACAAAGGGAAACCCTGAGGAAGGAGTTGGGAGATAACTCCGAAACATGTTGGACTAATAAAGAAGAATCCTGTTTAATCCAGACATTCCCGTGTGGCTGGTTTTTATCTCCATTAATCGAAGTGGCAGCGCGGACCCACGGTACTTTGTCCTACAAGCCAAAATGAAAAAAGCAGCCAGCACTCCAACAAAATAGTCATGAAAACTTGTGGCTTTTACTGATTCATAAGATGTGGCGATATTTCGGTGGCTTTCTCCACCTTTCTCAAGTAAGTTACAAGTGAAAAGTGAAAATCTAAATAGTCAACAACATCTGTGTCTCA
Organism: Allobates femoralis; assembly: GCA_033576535.1. Lineage (NCBI taxonomy): Eukaryota > Metazoa > Chordata > Amphibia > Anura > Aromobatidae > Allobates > Allobates femoralis. Next base: position 114,260,916 of record JARQOC010000009.1, on the reverse strand, counting down.
TTAATTGATGATTACATGAGGAGATCTTGGACACATAAAAAAATACAAGCTCAGTTATATCCATCTCCTTACAGTGCAATACAAAGTGCAATAGTGCATAAATGTGCAAAAAAATTTTTGTCACATCAATAAATGCTCCATTCTCATAAGGGGGTACCATAATAAAACTCAATTAGAGAAAACCGCTTACTGTAGTTTAGTATCCGCAGATCTTGTCCGCCATGCACACTATGTCGGCGTAATATTCATCGCTCCGCGCGTGGCTATGACATCACTATCAGATGACCAATCAGCACAGAGCGCCTGAGCATGCGCAGTGTTGTTTTAGTTAGCGGTCACCATTTTGTGTAAGGGCAGATCTGCCCACACTGTAGGAACGCTCACCACACACAAACTGAGGCAATAAAGTGCAAGTGCGATATGTACAGATTAAATATCATTGGATAGGAGCATGCAAACCAGCAGTAGCTGAAGATAGGTGTAATGAGCGATTTCACTCACACCCACCCCAATCCATATACTGAAAAGCACACAGACATTAAAATTAAGAATGCCTCTACTCATTCATACTATGTTCCATCAAAGAATGACCAATCATCACACATTTCTGTGAGTATTTTTGGTGGCATCCAGTTCTGCTCAAAAAAATCCACATTATAGAAAAATTCTCCAATAACTACACTAACCTTACTAAATACGGGTACCCTCCATACTCTCATGGAAAATTCATTTTTCTTTTTTCTCTAAATTGGTATATAGATAAAACCAATGGCCGTTTACATACATGTAAAAAATGTATTTCACTTACCCATAGACTAAAAAATCTGATTAACATACTACTTCTCGGCCATATACAGGTAACATTCTATGTTTAGAATCTAAAGTCAACATTCAATCCTGTGAGTCTCAGTGTTTTTATCTCATAAATGCATCTCATTTCCAATTTTTTCACTCTGTCTACATGGCTACAACCTCTCCTGTGTACCGGTACACAATCAATTATACGAATCCTCAAATCCTTTTCTGAGTGTCCAGCTTCACTAAAATGTTTAGGAACAGGCAGATTTTTCTTTTCTTTCTAATATCACATCTGTGTTGGTTAAGACGAGTTTTAAGATCTCAAGTAGTCTCACCAACGTAATAGTACGGACATGGGCATTGTAGCTAGAGATGAGCCACCACCCTAGTGTTCGAATTTGATTCGGTTCACCGAATTGGGCGTTTGTTCGTCGAATGTTCGTAGAACACTGTCGAATCCCATTGAAAACAATGGCAAGCCAACACAAACACATACAGTTGTGGCCAAAAGTATTGACACCCCTGCAATTCTGTCAGATAATACTCAGTTTCTTCCTGAAAATGATTGCAATCACAAATTCTTTGGTTTTATTATCTTCATTTCATTTGTCTTCAATAAAAAAACACAAAAAGAATTGTCCTAAAGCCAAATTGGATATAATTCCACCCCAAACATAAAAAAGGGGGTGGACAAAAGTATTGACACTGTTAGAAAAATCATGTGATGCTTCTCTAATTTGTGTAATTAACAGCACCTGTTACTTACCTGTGGCAACTAACAGGTGTTGGCAATAACTAAATCACACTTGCAGCCAGTTGACATGGATTAAAGTTGACTCAACCTCTGTCCTGTGTCCTTGTGTGTACCACATTGAGCATGGAGAAAAGAAAGAAGACCAAAGAACTGTCTGAGGACTTGAGAAACCAAATTGTGAGAAAGCATAAGCAATCTCAAGCCTCAAGTCCATCTCCAAAGACCTGAATGTTCCTGTGCGCAGTGTCATCAAGAAGCTTAAAGCCCATGGCACTGTGGCTAACCTCCCTAGATGTGGACGGAAAAGAAATGTTGGCGAGAGATTTCAACGCAAGATTGTGCGCATGGTGGATAAAGAACCTCGACTAACATCCAAACAAGTTCAAGCTGCAGTCGGAGGGTACAACAGTGTCAACCCGTACTATCAGTCGATGTTTGAATGAAAAGGGACTGCATGGTAGGAATGATACCCAGGAATACCCCACTTCTTAACGCGAGACATAAAAAAGCCAGGCTGGAGTTTGCCAAAACTTAGCTGAGAAAGCCTAAAATGTTTTGGAAGAATGTTCTCTGGTCAGATGAGACAAAAGTAGAGCTTTTTGGGCAAAGGCATCAACATAGAGTTTACAGGAGAAAAAAAGAGGCATTCAAAGAAAAGAACACGCTCCCTACAGTCAAACATGGCGGACGTTCCCTGATGTTTTGGGGTTGCTTTGCTGCCTCTGGCACTGGACTGTTTGACCGTGTGCATGGCATTATAAAGTCTGAAGACTACCAACAAATTTTTCAGCATAATATAGGGCCCAGTGTGAGAAAGCTGGGTCTCCCTCAGAGGTCATGGGTCTTCCAGCAGGACAATGACCTAAAACACACTTCAAAAAGCACTAGAAAATGGTTTGAGAGAAAGCACTGGAGACTTCTATGGTAGCCAGCAATGAGTCCAGACCTGAATCCTATAGAACACCTGTGGAGAGATCTAAAAATGGCAGTTTGGAGAAGGCACCCTTCAAATATTGGGGACCTGGAGCAGTTAACCAAAGAAGAATGGTCTAAAATTCCAGCAGAGCATTGTAAGAAACTCATTGATGCTTACTGGAAGCGGTTGATTGCAGTTATTTTGGCTAAAGGTTGTGCAACCAAGTATTAGGCTGAGGGTGCCAATACTTTTGTCTGGCCCATTTTTGGAGTTTTGTGTCTTTAAATGATCAATGTTTTGCTTTTTGCTTCATTCTCTTTTGTGTTTTTTCATTGAAAACAAATTAAATGAAGATAATAATACCAAAAAATTTGTGATTGCAATCATTTTCAGGAAGAAACTGAGTATTATTATTATTATTTATTTATATAGCGCCATTAGGTTCCATGGCGCTTTACATGAGGATGAGGGAGACAAGAACAAGTACACTAAATCTAGGCGATCAGGACGTACAGGTACAGGAGGGGCAGGGACCCTGTCCACGAGGGCTCACAGTCTATGAGGGGTGGGTTAGGATACAGTAGGATGGGGGAATGTCAGGTATGGGGCGTTCGCCTGGGTCTCATGGCAGGTTGTATGCTTGATTCAACAAGTGAGTCTTCAGGTGACACTTGAAGCTACTCAGGGTAGGAGAGTGTCTGACGTGTTCGGGTAGGGAGTTTCAGAGTAAGGCAGATGCCCGGGAGAAGTGCTGGACTCGGTTGTGCGAAGAGGTAATGAGGGGGGAGCAGAGGAGGAGTTCTTGGGAGGAGCGGAGGTTGCGTGAGGGTAGGTATCGGGAGACCAGGTCGGAGATGTATGGTGGGGCCAGGTTGTGTATGGCTTTGTACGCCATGGTTAGTGTTTTGAATTGGGATCTCTTGGAGACGGGGAGCCAGTGAAGGGCTTGGCAGAGGGGGGAGACAGGGGAGTAGCGGGAGGACATATAGATGAGTCGGGCAGCGGAGTTGAGGATAGACTGGAGAAGTGTGAGGGAGTTAGCCGGGAGGCCATTGAGAAGGAGGTTGCAGTAGTCAAGGCGGGAGATGATAAGAGCATGGATGAGTGTTTTAGCGGTGTCGTGGGTGAGGAAGGAGCGGATCCGTGAGATGTTCTTGAGCTGGAGCCGGAGGGATGTGGTGAGGGCCTCGATGTGGGGTTTGAAGGATAGGGAGGAGTCAAGGATTACCCCGAGGCACTTGGCTTGGGGGACTGGGGAGAGGGCGCAGTCGTTGACGCAGATGGATAGGTTGGGAGGTGGGGTGGAATTTCTTGGGGGAAAGACTATGAATTCAGTTTTGTCCATGTTGAGTTTAAGGAAGCGAGCAGAGAAGAAGGATGAGATGGCGGAAAGGCATTGAGGGATTTTCGAGAGTAGGGAGGTGATGTCAGGGCAGGACAGGTAGATTTGGGTGTCGTCAGCGTAGAGGTGGTACTGGAGGCCATGGGACTCGATGAGTTGCCCTAGGCCGAGAGTGTAAATGGAGAAAAGTAGGGGTCCCAGGACCGAACCTTGGGGGACTCCGACAGAAAGGGGGTAGGGTGAGGAGGAGGTGTGGGAGTGGGAGACGCTGAAGGTCCGGTCTGCTAGGTATGAGGAGATCCAGGAGAGGGCAAGGTGGGTGATGCCAAGGGATTCCAGGATCTGGAGAAGAAGGGAGTGGTCAACCGTGTCGAAGGCGGCAGACAGGTCAAAGAGTAGCAGGATGGAGTAGTGGTGTTTGTTCTTGGCGGTCAGTAGGTCGTTGGTGACTTTGGTCAGGGCTGTTTCGGTGGAATGGAGAGGTCGGAAGCCGGACTGTAGACGGTCAAAGTGGGAGCACGAGGAGAGGTTAGAGGACAGTTCGGAGTGGACGTGTTGTTCAAGTAGCTTAGAGGCGAATGGGAGAAGAGATATGGGGCGATAGTTAAAGACAGAGGTAGGGTCAAGTGAGGTTTTTTTTAGGATGGGCGTGATTAGGGCGTGTTTGAAGACTGAGGGGAAGGTACCAGTGCTAAGTGAAAGGTTAAAGAGGTGGGTGAAGGCTGGGATGAAAATGGAGGTGTGGTTGGGAATGAGGTGGGATGGGAGCGGGTCGTGGGCGCTGGTGGTGGTGTGATTTTGACAGGAGGGAGGAGAGTTGGTCTTCAGTTATGGGGGTGAAGTGGCTGATGGAGGAGGAAGGCAGTGTAGGTGGGAAGGGGAGGTGTGGGGGTAGTGGACCGAAGCTGCTTCTGATCTTGTCGATCTTCTCCTTGAAGAAGGTCGCAAAGTCTTCAGCAGAGATGAGGGGAGAAGGGGGAGGAGCAGGTGGGCGAAGTAAGGAGTTGAAAGTTTTGAAGAGCTGTTTGGGGTTGCGGGACAGAGAGGTTATAAGGGATGAGAAGAACACTTGCCGTCTTGAAGTCAGTGATGGATTGCTTGAACAGAGCAAAGTGCTCGGGGGTGTGAGACTTTTTCCATCTCCTCTCGGCGACTCTGGACGCCCGTCTCAGGTTTTTAGTGAGGGTGGTGTGCCAGGGTTGCCTGTTAATGCGTGGAGCATGGAGTGTGAGGGGGGCGGCTAGGTCGAGAGCGTTCGTTATGGTGGTGTTGTATAGGGTGGTGGCAGTGTTAATGTCGTCAGCGCAGGGTAGGTCGGTGAGAGGGAGGAGAGATTCAGAGAATAAAGGAAGATCAAGATCTTTTAGGTTTCGACGAGGGTGATCAAGTTTGCGGAGAGGGGGTAGTGTGGCAGGGGAGGAGAGGGCGGAGAAGGTCAAGAGATGGTGGTCGGACAGTGTGAGTGCCGAGGTTGTGAGGTTAGAGAGGGAGCAAAGGCGGGTAAAGATGAGGTCAAGCGTGTGGCCTTGTTCGTGGGTGGGAGAGGAGGACCATTGGGAGAGCCCTAAGGAAGTGGTCAAGGAAAGAAGGTTGGAGGCGGCTGGGCGGGAGTGTCAATGGGGATATTGAAGTCGCCCATGATGATGGAGGGGATGTCAGTGGAGAGGAAGTGAAGTAGCCAGGTGGTGAAGTGGTCAAGGAAGGAGGCGGTGGGTCCGGGGGGGGCGGTAGATGATGGCTATTTGGAGGTTGCAGGGGAGAAGATTCGGACTGAGTGGGCTTCGAAGGAGAAGACAGTGACGGATGGGGGGAATATTATGTGACAGAATTGCAGGGGTGTCAATACTTTTGGCCACAACTGTACAAACACATAGAAAACATATAGAAAACACCTTCTAAAGTGTCCAAAAGGTGACAAACTACTCAGAAGATACAACAAACATATGGAAAAGAGAGAAGTACATATAAAAATGTGAAAAGAAAAGAGATAGACGAGTAAAAGGGGGAGGAGGTACAGATATAGGCACGTCATGCCCTTCCAAGATCAGTTTTTACTCCAGTAGTTGTAAGGCATCATGCACACGATGAGTATTTGGTAAGATTAACTTCAGTATTTGTAAGGCCATGTTCAGATGATGATTATTTGGAGCGTTTCACTTCAGTATCTTTAAGGCCATGTTCAGATGATGATTATTTGAAGCGTTTCACTTCAGTATCTTTAAGGCCATGTTCAGATGATGATTATTTACTGCGTTTTACTTCAGTATCTGTAAGGCCACGTCAAGAAGATGAGTATTTGTTGAGTTTTAGGGCAGTATCTTTAAGGCCATGTTCAGATGATGATTATTTGGTGCGTTTTACTTCAGCATCTGTAAGGCCATGTTCAGATGATGATTATTTGGTGCGTTTTACTTAAGCATCTGTAAGGCCACTTCAAGACGATGAGTATTTGTTGAGTTTTAGGTCAGTATCTGTAAGGCCATGTTCAGATGATGATTATTTGATGCGTTTTACTTCAGTATTTTTAAGGCCATGTTAAGAAGATGAGTATTTGGTGAGTTTTACTTTAGTAAGGCTTCGTGGAGGCGATGAGTATTTCTTGAATTTTACTTCAGTATCTGTAAGGCCATGTTCAGACGATGATTATTTGGTGCGTTTCACTTCAGTATCTGTAAGGCCACGTTCAGAAGATGAGTATTTAGTGAATTTTACGTCAGTATCTGTAAGGCCATGTTTAGATGATGATATTTGGTGCGTTTCACTTCAGTATCTGTAAGGCCTTGTGTAGGTGATGAGTATTTGGTGATGTTATTCCTCAGTATCTGGAAGGCCTCATGCTGGCGATGAGTATTTGGTGATGTTATTCCTCAGTATCTGGAAGGCCTTGTGCAGGCGATGAGTATTTGGTGCTGTTTTTACCGCAGTATGTGGAAGGCCTCGTGCAGGCGATGAGTATTTAGTGATATTATTCCTCAGTATCTGGAAGGCCTTGTGCAGGCGTTGAGTATTTGGTCATGTTATTCCTCAATATCTGGAAGGCCTCGTGCAGGCGATGAGTATTTGGTCATGTTATTCCTCAGTGTCTGGAAGGCCTTGTGCAGGTGATGAGTATTTGGTGATGTTATTCCTTAGTATCTGGAAGGCCTTGTGCAGGCGATGAATATTTGTTGATGTTATTCCTTAGTTTCTGGAAGGCCTTGTGCAGGCGATGAGTATTTGGTACAGTTTTTACTGCAGTATGTGGAAGGCCTCGTGCAGGCGATGAGTATTTAGTGATATTATTCCTCTGTATCTGGAAGGCCTTGCAAAGGTGATGAGTATTAGGTGCAGTTTTTACCGCAGTATGTGGAAGGCCTCGTGCAGGCGCTTAGTGTTTGGTGATGTTATGCCTCAGTATCTGGAAGGTCTTGTGTAGGTGATGAGTATTTGTTGCAATTTTTACCGAAGTATGTGGAACGTCTCGTGCAAGCGATGAGTATTTGGTGATGTTATTCCTCAGTATCTGGAAGGCCTTGTGCAGGCGATGAGTATTTGGTGCAGTTTTTACCGCGGTATGTGGAAGGCCTCATGCAGGCGATGAGTATTTAATGATGTTATTCCTCAGTATCTGGAAGGCCTTGTGCAGGCGATGAGTATTTGGTGATGTTATTCCTCAGTATCTGGAAGGCCTTGTGCAGGCGATGAGTATTAGGTGCAGTTTTTTCCGCAGTATGCGGAAGGCCTCATGCAAGCAATGAGTAATTGGTGGTTATTCCTCAGTATCTGGAAGGCCTTGTGCAGGCGAGGAGTATAGTGTCACATTTAGGGGACTACAAGAAGAGTCTCCATATTTCCAAAAATTTGGGCACTGACAACACTTCTGTGGCATCAATTGCCCCAGAGTTGCAAAGTTGAAATGGTGATTTTTAGTCAAAACTCCACAAGGCTTTATTTTCCCCAGGATGACACAGGGGTAGAAAAGTCCTTGCAGATCCATGCTTTGTTCATCTTTATGAACGTTAGTCTGTCCACATTCTGCGTGGACAGATGCATGCGCTTTTCTGTCAGCACACCACCAGCAGCGCTGAACACACGTTCCGAGAGAACGCTGACTGAGGGGCACGACAAGATCTCCAAGGCATGAGTGGCAAGCTCAGGCCATTTTTTCCAGATTGGAAGCCCAAAATGAGCAAGGCTACACTTCCCCAGTCATGGCATCGATGTTATGTTGGAGATACTCGTGTACCATCCGCTCCAGGCATTGACTATGTGTCAGACTTCTTGGGTCTTCAGGCCTTGCAAATGATGGTCGAAAAAAATTGTGAAACGAGGCCACAAAATTGCTGTTACCACAACCAGATACAGTGTTACTGGTACGGTGTGAGTGATGATGACTTGACAGTCCCATGGTTGCCAAGTGAGAACTGTGAGATTAACTTTGTGTACCACTGGTGGTTTGTGGAAAAGCCAATCTGAGATTATGTATCAGCTTCTGCTGATACTCCTGCATGCATGCGTCCCTTTGTATGGCAGGAATGATTTCTGCAACTTTGGTCTTGTACCGGGGATCTAAGAGTGTGGCAACCCAGTAGTCAGCATTGCTTCTAATTCAGACAATACGAGGGTCATGTTGCAGGTAGTGCAGCACGAAAGCGCTCATGTGTCTTGCGCATCCAGGAGGACCAAGTCCTTGTTGTGTTGGTGGTGGGGAGGTTAGAATCATGCTTGCTTCCTCTGCCCTCTCCCCCCAACCTCGCACAACAGAAATTTCATCAATGCCTCCCTCATCTGCTGAGTCTTCCATGCCCATCGCCAGTTCATCCTCCATTTCTTCCTGGGCTCCTGCACCTTCCTCAAGACCAAAGTTCCAAAGTTGCTAACATGCGCCCTCGTTAATACGTCTCCACCACCCTCCCATGCCTGCCGTATTGGTGCTGCCGACCGTGAGGACGTTGGAGATGTTCCCCATTGGACTCCTCCTGTACTTCCTCCACCTCCTCTTGTCCGACCACCTGACTCCGAGTATTGTTTAGAGTTTGCTCCAGCATGTTGATTACCCGGAATAGTCATGCTGGTAATGGCATTGTCAGCACTAAACATCTTCATTGCCATCTCAAAACTGTCAGAAGGGTGCATAGGTCCTTGATCTGAGACCACTCCTGCAGCGTGATCTGCCCCACCTCTGGATCTCGTTGTCCCAGGCTATACATCATAACGTATTGCACCAGGGCTCTGCGGTGCTGCCATAGTGGCTGCAACATGTGCAGAGTAGAATTCCAGGGTGTCGGCACATCGCATTTCAGCTGGTGAACGGGCAATCCAAAAGACTTCTGGAGCGAAGCAAGTTGTTGAGCTGCGGGATGCGAACGGCGGAAGTGAGCACACAGTGACCATGATGCCCTCTGCAGAAGCCCATCTAGGCCTGGATAGTGTGTCAAAAATTGCTGGACAACCAGATTCAAGTCGTGAGCCATACAAGGCACGTGTGTGATCTTGCCCCGGCGAAGGGCCGCACCCAGGTTTGCAGCATTGTCGCACGCGGCCTTCCCTGGCTGCAGGTTGAGTGGAGACAACCATTGCTGAAACTCAGTCGCTAGAGCTGATCACAACTCCTCAGCTGTGTGACTCACATTTCCCAGGCATTTGAGGGTAAAGACCACCTGATGGCGTTGAGCCTTGCTGCCAGCATAGTAAGGAGGTGTGCAGGATTCCTTCTTTGCAGTTACAATGCGGGTGGCATTACCAGACAGGCTTTGGGCGGATGTGGAGGACCAAGACGAGGTTGAGGAGACACAAGCAGTGGAGGAACTTCTATCTACAGAAGATGGACGCACAACTCGTGGGGACGGCAAGACTTGGACAGCAGACCCTTCTCCAGCTCTCACCATAGTTGACCAGTGCTCAATGATCGACATGTAACGCCCCTGTCTATGCTTACTGGTCCAAGTAATATAATAAAATCAAATGTCCAACAACTTTCGTTTCACTTACTACAATGAAAACCCAAAATCATTCGTGTTACCCCACCTGAGGTACACCACTATTAAGTAAGTTGTTAATGGTACCTGAATAAATTAATTGTACATGAAATTATTAATAAAAGTGAATTGTTTGAAATATACTTGGTTCAGTTTCATATGTCATCTGGTGTACCTCAGGTGGGGTAACATGGATGATTTTGGGTTTTTACTGGTCCAAGTGTCTGTGGTGAAGTGCACCCTGTGACACACTGAGTTTCTCAAGGAAGCAGTGATATTGTCTGCGACCTGCTGGTGTAACGCAGACACACCTTTCTTAGAAAAGTAGTGGCGACTGGGCATCTGGTACTGGGGCACTGCGACGGACATAAGGTCTCGAAAATCATCTGTGCCCACCAAGCGGAAAGGCAGCATTTCTGTAGCCAACAGCTTGCAGATGTTGAAATTCAAGCCTCATGGCTAGGAGGAAATGGTCATTTACTTGTCCACATCTGTGGGACGGAGGGCTGGCTGTTGTGCTAAGACGCGGTTGAGTAGGGTGTTCCCAGCAAACTGCTGGTCTGTGAGGGAGGTGCAGGCGAAGATGTAATGTTGTCTTCATCCAAAGATGCTGCTCTTGATGTCTGTGAGAGCTCAACATCTGCAGCATTGTCCACTTAAAAGCCAAGTGACGATCTGCCAATCACACTGCCTGTTGCGGGTAAAGAGGTGTAATGTCTGCGTCCAAAAGCCTGTGTGACAGCTGTCCACACAGTCAAAGATGATGAAGAGCACACGGATGCACTTGATGGGGCACACGGTGGTAGGCTCGCCCCGCTAGCCCGCATTCTAGCATAGTGAGCTTCCCACTGCAACTTGTGCTTCATGTCCATGTGGCGGTTCATTTATAAGGACTCAAGCTACTGAGTTTTTGGTCTCTACTCAGAGATTGTTGGCAAATCTTGCAGATGACATGAGTTGGGATATCCTTGGCAATGTCAAAAAAGGCCCAGGTTGGCAAATCTTAAAGCCCATGCAAGCTGCAGAGCCATCACGACTTCTGCCCAGAGGCAGAGTTGTGGCTGAGGATGCAGTTGTTGACATGCTTCCAGTATTGCTTCTATGTCCAGGAAGGCGCAACCTAACCTCGTTGTCGGTGGCATCCTCCTCCACCACCTCTGCTGACCTCATCGACTGGCTGACTGTGGGTTGACAGTAAGTGGGATCACCAACCTCATCATTATCCTCTGTGTTCTCACACCTCTCATCCTCAGAGACAAACGCCTCCTGCCTTGATCAAAAACTTGATTTTTCAATCAAATCCGGTATCTGAGTCTCATCAGCATCATCCTCCTGGTGTCCATCAAGAATAGTTACTAGTAGGGAATGAGGGTCTACACCAGGGGTCTCAAACTCGGCTGGGTTGATGGGCCGCACATAGAAAAAAACTGATATCGGGGGGCCGCATTGCTTGTAGGAGTAAGTGACATTTTAGCAATACCAGAATTTTTTGCTCAATCTAGTAAAATATAAATTATTATCTCCTTTATGTAGTAATGTCCCATCCTGATCGCCTTCTTCCAATAATGTCCCCTTACTGGTCCCTATTGTATATTAGTGTCCCCCAAACTGGTACCAGTCTTGTAGTAATGTCCCCATTCTGGTCCCCTTCTTAAAGTAATGTTCCTCCCTGGTCCCTATGTGTAGATTACTATCCCCATCCTGGTTCCCATCCTATATTAATGACCCTATCCTGATCCTCTTCTTGTAGTAATGTTCCCATCCTAATCCCATTCTTGTAGTAATGTCTCCATTCTGATCTCCTTCTTCTATTAATGGTCCAATACTGGTCCCCATTGTATATTAATGTTCCCCATACTGGTCCCCGTCTGGTACTAATATCCCCATTCTGGTCCCCTTCTTGAAGTAATGTTCCTCCCTGATCCGTACGTGTAGTAATTCCCCATCCTGGTCCCCATCCTATCATAATGACTCCCATCCTGGTCCTCATATTGTAATGTCCCCTTCCTGATTCCCTTCTTGTAGTAATATCCCCATCTTGTAGTAATGTCCCCATCCTGGTCCTCATCTTGTAGTAATGTTCCTCCCTGGTCAATACGTTGTGAGGTAGCAACCGGGGAACCCGCTTGCATAACGACAAAACACGTGTTTATAATTTAACCAATGTCTACCCGTTTATTTTTCACATATTAATAACATAGCCCGGGTAGTATGTTTGACACATATCACATTGATTATAAACACCATACATAGATACACCATACATTTACATATAACAGTGCACATATCTTATATATAATTACCTTAACTCACTTCCGTCATATTCGGCGCTACTTCCGTCGTCGTGGACGTGGCTGCCAAACGGAAGTGCGCTACGGCAATTACATATAAGGAGAAGATATAGTGAAGCTGCTCCTGGCCGCGCTCCACTGCCCGCTCACCCCCCGCCTGTCACAACACTTCCCCCCGCTGCCCCATCACCCCCCCCACCTGTCACCATAGCCCCCCTACACTGCACGCTCACCCCCAGCCTATCATCACTGCCCCTCCGCTGCCCGATTGCCCCCCCACCCCCTCACTCTCCTGTCACCCCCCCACTCTCCTGTCACCCCCCCCCACTCTCCGGTCACCCCCCAGCCTCTTACCACAGCTCCCTCCAGCCAGCCGCAATCTCTATTCATGGGGCTTCAGGACCTGTGATGACGTCACGATGATGGGTGGAGTCAGAGAACACATGACCGTGACGTCATCAAAGGTCCTGTCCCGATCTAACCTCCTCTGCCTACTCATCCCCCTGCGCTGCACACTGACCCACGATCTGCTCCCTCACCCCCCGCTCTGCCCACTGACCCCCTGACCCCCACTCTGCCCACTGACCCCCTCTCTGCCCCCTCACCCCCACTCTGCCCACTGACCCCCACTCTGCCCCTGACCCTGCTCTGACCACTCAACCCCACTCTGACCACTCACCCCTCTACTCTGCCCACTGACCCCTAACTCTTCCCCCTGACCCCCACTCTTCCCCTGACCCTCACTCTGACCACTCACCCCCACTCTGACCACTGACCCCCCGACTCTGCCCACTGACCCCCCAACTCTTCCCCCTGACCCCCACTCTGCCCACTGACCCCCACTCTGACCACTCACCCCCACTCTGACCAATGACCCCCACTCTGCCCCTGACCCTGCTCTGACCACTCAACCCCACTCTGACCACTCACCCCTCTACTCTGCCCACTGACCCCCCAACTCTTCCCCCTGACCCCCACTCTGCCCCTGACCCTCACTCTGACCACTCACCCCCACTCTGACCACTGCCCCCCCGACTCTGCCCACTGACCCCCCAACTCTTCCCCCTGACCCCCTGACCCCCACTCTGCCCACTGACCCCCACTCTGACCACTCACCCCCACTCTGACCAATGACCCCCACTCTGCCCCTGACCCTGCTCTGACCACTCAACCCCACTCTGACCACTCACCCCTCTACTCTGCCTACTGACCCCCCAACTCTTCCCCCTGACCCCACTCTGCCCCTGACCCTCACTCTGACCACTCACCCCCACTCTGACCACTGACCCCCCGACTCTGCCCACTGACCCCCCAACTCTTCCCCCTGACCCCCTGACCCTCACCCTGCCCACTGACCCCCACTCTGACCACTCACCCCCACTCTGACCAATGACCCCCACTCTGCCCCTGACCCTGCTCTGACCACTCAACCCCACTCTGACCACTCACCCCTCTACTCTGCCCACTGACCCCCCAACTCTTCCCCCTGACCCCCACTCTGCCCCTGACCCCCACTCTGCCCCTGACCCCCACTCTGCCCACTCACCCCCACTCTGACCACTGACCCCCCAACTCTTCCCCCTGACCACTGACCCCCACTCTGCCCCTGACCCCCACTCTGACCACTGACCCCCCCTACTCTGCCCGCTGACCCCCCAACTCTTCCCCCTGACCTCCACTCTGCCCCCTGACCCCCACTCTGCCCTCTGACCACTGACCCCCGCTCTCACCCTGCTCTGCCCACTGACCCCCCAATCCTGCTCACTGACCCTGCTCTGCCCATTGACCCCCCACTCTGCCCACTCACCCCTGCTCTGCCCACTGACCCTGCTCTGACCCCCCCTCCCCCCCCTCTGGCTACTGACCATGCCCACTCACCCCAGCTCTGCCCACAGACCCCAGCTCTGCCTACTCACCCTGCTCTGACTACTGATTATGCCCACTGACCCCTGCTCTGCCCAATGACTCTGCCCACTAACCCCTGCTCTGCCCACTCATCCCCCACTCTGCCCACTCACCCCCGCTTTGCCCACTGACCCCGAGCTCATCGGTTTCCCAGCCAACGACAGCTCCTGTCCTGGAAGCTACAAGACAGGTGGAGCGAGCCGCCGGAGGGTAAGTATCCTCACTGAGGTTTTTTTTTTTTTTTTTATTATCACCATGAAGTTCCGGGGGGGAGGGAGGGGGGCCGCACAGAGTGGAGCCAAGGACGGCGGCCATCGGGGGCGGAGGGGGTCCCGGAGCGCCTCCATCCTGCCCCCGTATCCACCTGCCCCCCGACCCATCCTGCCCCCCAAACCTCCCGCACCCCCAGCACCATCCTGCCCCCCCCACATCCTGCCCCGCCCCTCCATCCTCCTCCCCGCCCACCATTCCTGCCCTGCCTCCCATCCTGCCCCGCTTCTCCATCCTGCCTCGCTCGGTCCATCCTGCGCCACTCCCTCGTATCCTTTCCTCCCGGCTCCATCCTGCCCTCCGGCTCCATCCTGCCCGCCCCCCCCATCTGCCGCCCCACACATCCTGCTCTGCTCGCTCCATCCTGCCTGCTCTCCATCCTGCCCTGCTCGCCATCCATGCCTGCTCCTCCTCCTCCCCCCGCTTTCTGCATCCCTGGCCCATCCTGCCCTCCGCTTGCTCCATCCTGCCCCACTTCCTCCATTCTGCTCATCTGGCTCCATCCTGCTCCTCCCGCTCCATCTGCTCATCCTGCCCCTTCGGCTTCATCCTGCTCCTCCGGCTCCATCCCGCCCCGCTCGATCCATCCTGGCCCCACTCACCCTGCTCTGCCCACTCATTTTTCCCACTACACCCTGCTGTGCTACTAACTGGCCCTGACCCACCCGCGCTGTGCTAACCACTCAGCCACCGCGCAGTGCTAACCACTAAGCCACGCGCAGTGCTAACCACTGAGCCACCATATACAGTGCTAACCACTGAGCACCATATAACAGTGCTAACCACTGAGCCACCGTATACAGTGCTAACCACTGAGCCACCGTATACAGTGCTAACCACTGAGCCACCGTATACAGTGCTAACCACTGAGCCACCGTTTAAGTGCTAACCACTGAGCCACCGTATACAGTGCTAACCACTGAGCCACCGATATACAGTGCTAACCACTGAGCCACCGTATACAGTGCTAACCACTGAGCCACCGTATACAGTGCTAACCACTGAGCCACCGTATACAGTGCTAACCACTGAGCCACCGTATACAGTGCTAACCACTGAGCCACCGTATACAGTGCTAACCACTGAGTCACCATATACAGTGCTAACCACTGAGCCACCATATACAGTGCTAACCACTCAGTCACCATATACAGTGCTAACCACTGAGCCACCTATACAGTGCTAACCACTGAGCCACCGTACAGTGCTAACCACTGAGCCACCCATATACAGTGCTAACCACTGAGCCACCATATACAGTGCTAACCACTGAGTCACCATATACAGTGCTAACCACTGAGCCACCTATACAGTGCTAACCACTGAGCCACCATATACAGTGCTAACCACTGAGCCACCATATACAGTGCTAACCACTGAGCCACCATATACAGTGCTAACCACTGAGCCACCATATACAGTGCTAACCATTGAGCCACCATATACAGTGCTAACCACTGAGCCACCATATACAGTGCTAACCACTGAGCCACCGTATACAGTGCTAACCACTGAGCCACCGTATACAGTGCTAACCACTGAGCCACCGTATACAGTGCTAACCACTGAGCCACCGTATACAGTGCTAACCACTGAGTCACCATATACAGTGCTAACCACTGAGTCCACCATATACAGTGCTAACCACTGAGCCACCGTATACAGTGCTAACCACTGAGCCACCGTATACAGTGCTAACCACTGAGTCACCATATACAGTGCTAACCACTGAGTCACCATATACAGTGCTAACCACTGAGCCACCATATACAGTGCTAACCACTGAGCCACCATATACAGTGCTAACCACTGAGCCACCGTATACAGTGCTAACCACTGAGCCACCGTATACAGTGCTAACCACTGAGCCACCGTATACAGTGCTAACCACTGAGCCACCATATACATTGCTAACCACTGAGCCACTGTATACAGTGCTAACCACTCAGCCACCGTATACAGTGCTAACCACTGAGCCACCATATACAGTGCTAACCACTGAGCCACCGTATACAGTGCTAACCACTGAGCCACCATATACAGCGCTAACCACTGAGCCACCTCTATACACACAATTCATTTCACCGCACTCCCCTATTAGTAAATCCCTCTCCCTCTCTCCTGTAACTGAGGCGCCAAGCTCATTGGTCGGCCACAGCACACACCGACCAATCAGCTTTGCGCCTCCCTTCGTATTCAGATACATGCAGGACTTTGAGTTTCACATTTACCGCTGTAAGTTATGCGCGAAGCTCATTGGTCGGCGCCAGCACACACCGACCAATGACCTTCGCTCCTCACTTACACCACTAAATTTCAAACTCAAACTCCTCCATGTATCTCAATGGCCAGTGAGGCGCTTCTCTCATTGTACTCATGACAGTAGCAACATTAACCCCTTACATTCCGTTTTATCTGTAATTTCTATAACAGTGTGTAGTTGTACTGTCACTACAAAGTTAACCCTTTCTATACCATTTCTCCCTTAACTCCATACTTTGTAGTCTCTATTACTACTCCCAGTAGAAACATTAACCCCTTATATTCCATTATTGCTGTTATTTCTATTACACACTGTATAGTTGTAATCACACTGCGAAATTAACCCATTATATACCAGTTCAGCATTAACTGCATATTTGGTAGTGTTTATAACTACTGCCACTGCTACTTTAACCCCTTGAACACCATTTTGGATATAATTTACAGCGCTGAGTCTGTTGTGGGAGTGCCTGTGGGACATTAACTCCTTCAATAACATTTTTGATATCATTATAAGTTCCTACTCTGTTATAGTCCTGTTAGTCGGACATTAACTCTTTCTACACCTCCACTATATTGCTACCCTCACAGTTTTCCCTACATCGCCTACTTAGTCATATATCTGCTGTTTACGTCTATTATTTACAACTCTTAAAAATATTATATACAGATTCTAGACTCCCGATTCTTTAGAATCGGGCTCACAGCTAGTACCATTATAAGAACCCAAAGAAATGATGGGAGTGCTGGTGTCTCACGGTCCACGCTGCTTCAGGGTTCCTCCTCTCTCCAATAAAAGGATGGAAATCTATTTGGCTCTTTGGTGAGTTTATTTAACCCTGAAGCAGCGCGGACCATGAGACACCAGCAGTCCCATCATTTCTTTGATTCATACCACTATCCAGTGGTCGGTGGAGGTCCTGCAGCAGCTGGAACATCGTTTCCAAAAACGCCTTCAAACCAGTTGTGGGGATCACAACTGGACCAGTTGAGCAGCTTCACAGCACCACCATTGTATACAAGTGTCACTAGTGATAGGGCACTATTGCGCCTCTTGTCCCCCTCCCTATTTTATTTTTACATTATAAGAACCCGGGACCTGTAACCAACTCTCTCCCCATTGGAGCTCTAACAACTGCTCCTGTGGTAGCTATGGCCTCCGGCCTACTTACACTATACATCAATACATACGTTACATTACAACAATGACCCCTCCGGGTTTATAACAGGGATTGAGCAACTTGAGTACCGGGTATGCCATGCCTCGCCAAGGGGCTCCTTCCTGGACGTGTTTCACCCCACCTGGTTCAACCAGTTTCCCCACTCTAGGAGCCCTTTTTAACCCCTGCTTCTGACCTTCATTACATACGCCTCAACGGGCCCAGTGGGTCCCAATGGCGGTACCTGCCGCCTGGCTTTAGTCATCTAGCACGATGATATACCATTAACCCGTAGTCAGGATTCCTGCCTGACCCGGTCCTTACATACCGTATGTGATTCATCATACAAACGTCCATGGATCACACGCATCCTTCCACATGCTCACAGCCCATCATACCAACATCCATGGACTGTGGCTCTCCTGGGTCCATTACAGGGATTGGCAAACCTTAGTACCCGGGAAACTCATCCGTTACCTACTAGGAGCCCTATTACCCCTGTGTCTGGACACAGGCTCACCCACACCATTAGAGGCCGTGGTTGAGGGACAGGTACCCTCTGCAAGCAGCAGGGCAAGCCTCCCTCTCGTCCCACAGGGACGGATCACCTCCAATGCATCATCCATACTTGCTGGGTCACTCTCCCCCACAACATTATACGTGGCTGTTACACATAGGCCATCATCTATCATTCAGGGCACTGTTACCTAAGCCCTTACATACGTCTATGGGTCCTTTACCAACTGCCTAGTCGGACCCAATGGCGGTTATGCCCGCCCGGCATTAATCACACACACAGCTCACTCTGTTACACGGGAACTGCTGTCTTACCGGGCACGGATCCGGGTCTCGCTACCTGGGTAACGGGTTGGCCAAGCCTCCCCCACGGGCTCCTTTCTGGACATGTTTCACCCCACGGCCAGTCCAGCGTCTGCCAGGTCAGCCACGGCTTCCCCACACCAGGTGCTATAACGACCCCGGTCCTGGCTACCGGTATAGAGCTAGCATGCTCTCTTCACCATCGTTTATTATGGTGGTCTGGACTCTCACTCCCAGTCCCTCACACAGACTGGCTCTGCTCGGCTCTCTGGCTGGTAATGAACCTCTCAGCATGAGTTCTGGTCTCAGAATGAATCTCTCAGCACGAGTCCTCAGACACTCAGCTGGCAGGCTCTTATCGTGCCTGCCACACCCACACTGACTCATCCAGCTGGGCTGCTAATCCTCCGGACACACCCACCTGACACACCCACCTGGGCTGTCAGCAATCACTCATTACATCCCTTTCCTCAGGGCTTCCTCAATCTCATGAGCCACTCACTATTCACATTAAACCTTGTGTTCCAAGTTGGTTCACACACAGCATCATCACAGGAAAACCGGCCAGTGTGCACAGGATCATTCTGATCCTGCATGTGATGCGCCACGGACATGGGGAACATGCCGGTGGTGCCTCACAACATGTAGAAATGCCCCATCCTGGTCCCCATCCTATATTAATATCCCCCATCCTGGTCCTCATCTTGTAGTAATGTCCCCATCTTTTAGTAATGTTCCCTCCTTTGTCATCTTGTAGTAATGTCCTCATCCCAATGCTATTTTGTAGAGATGTCCCCACAACCTGGTCTCTGTTCTTTTTGTTCTCTCGCTCACACACACACTCACACATACATGTACACACTCGCACACTCACACATATACACATGCACACACACACTCACATACACACTCACACATATACACGTATGCACATGCACACTCACACATATACACACACACTTACATATAAACACACACATGCACACACTCACTTATACACTCACACATATATACACACTCACACATACATCCTCAGACATATTCATACAAACATATACACACTCACACATTCACACATTTACACACAGGGCCATATTTGGAGTTCCTGCTGTCCTAGGCACTTTCAGCGGTCGCGCCGCCCCCTCCCTCCTTGATTATTCTTTCCTCCTAAGGCTGCTATCTTCGGCTGTAATAGCGCCTTACCTGACTCCACGCATTTGATCCCGGCAGCTTCTTTCTCTGTGGCTCCCGGTCTCCCACTTGCCGGCACCTGTCCCTAGCCAGCACCTGTCCCCAATCAGCACCCGGCACCAGCCAGCACGCGGCACCAGGCACCAGCCTGCACCTGGCAGCCGGCACCATGTGGCATCCGGCAGCCGCCAGCGCCAGGCGGCAGCCACCAGCACCCGGCAGCTGCCAGCACCCGGTATTAAGCAGCACCCAGCAGCCGCCAGCACCCAGGAGGTGGCTCCAGGTGGCACTTGGCAGCTGGCAGCACCCGCCATTAGGCAGCACCAGGCGGCAGCCACCAGCACCCGGCAGCTGCCAGCACCCGGCATTAGGTTGCACCAGGCGGCCGCCAGCAGTCGCCGGCACCAGGCATGAGCCGCCGGCGATGTGGCGCCCAGGCGGCATGGTAATACACTCACACATATACACACTCTCACACATACACCCTCAGACACATTCACACACACACGCATACTCACACACACATATACACTCACATATACACACACATAATACACACAAATACACTCACAAATATATACATACACACTCACATATACACACACATAATACACACAAATACACTCACACATATACACACACTCAGACACACACATATACACACACTCTCTCTCTAACTCTCAATCATACATACCTTAATGATGCCCTGGGCCATTGTACAGGGAGCCACCGCGGTACCCGCTTTATTGTGTCTTAAGGGTACTGCGCCTCACACAAGCTCCTTCAGTCCTTTACATTCATGCAAGCAGGATGCCGGCGGACCAATCAGAAGCCTGCAGCTGACGTCGGCGTATGACGTCACAGGAGGCTTCTGATTGGTCCGCCGGCCGCCTGCTTGCATGAATGTGCAGGAGCGAAGGAGCTTGTGTAAGGCGCTCCCTGTACAATGGCCCGGGGCATGCTAATCTTTTCATGGTGCCTCGGGCCGCAGTGAGAAGCTTTGCGGGCCGCATGAGGCCTGGGGGCCGCATGTTTGAGATCCCTG
Organism: Allobates femoralis; assembly: GCA_033576535.1. NCBI lineage: Eukaryota > Metazoa > Chordata > Amphibia > Anura > Aromobatidae > Allobates > Allobates femoralis. The sequence continues at coordinate 114,240,206 of JARQOC010000009.1, read as the reverse complement.
GTCTACACGAAGGTCAGAACCTTCTTCCTTTGGGGCCTGGCCTGGATCTGACTCACAAAGCTTCTGGGCATCAGGGCAGATCATTTCCTCGCCTGCACTCAATGCAGCTTTGGAGCAGACCTCTGATTCCCAGGCTATTGTGTGACTGAACAGCTCTGCAGACTCAAACATGTCTGTTACCCCAGACTCAGTAGGGCGGCTGGAGACTTCGGAGCTGTGAGGAATGAAGTGCGATTGGGCTGACACCTCAGATGATTGGAGGGTTTGTGATGTAGAAGTTGAGGTGGAGTAGAGGCCATTTGATGGAGCACTTGTGATCCATTCAAGCACCTGATGTTTTTGTGCCTTATTTACGAGTGGTATCGATGATCGTGTCCGCAAGAAAGGGATCATATCCTATTGGCCACGTACAGAAGTAGACATCTTACTTTGGCTGGAAGATTGTCTTTCATCAGCTGATGATAATGTAGCTTTAACATCTAACCCACGGACACAAAGTTTTTTGCCCTTTCCACCACGCCTACTCCCCTTTCCGCCATCAACAGGCCTTTTGCCACTCATTTTGTATGTTACAAAATTGGGAACTGTGCAGTTGTTGGCCCAGACAAAGTTTGATGTAAAGTAAGCAGTGGTGACACAATCAACATTGCTACTTGACCAGAAGTGAGACCTGGGCAAGGTGCAGTAAAAAATTGGTAGAATGAACTACATTCAAGGTGTACTTGGTTGTATTACACGTGGACTACAGTAATGTTTTTTGTGGACAGTACTTTTAGGCAAAAACTGACACGTTTGCTAGGTGCAGAAAAAAATTTGTAGAAGGAACTACACAGGCGGTGTAGCTTCTCTCACAAGTGGGCTACACCACTGTGGGACACTGCTAGTCTGCTACTAGCCCAAACAAAGTGCCTGGACTAGCTGCAGCAAAAAAAATGCCTAATTAAGACAGGTGGTGTAGCTTTCTTCACAGCAGTGCTACACTACCTCCCCTAATGGATTCAAAGAGCTATACTACTGTGGCCAGATGCTGTAAGAAAGAGTTACACAGCACTAATGTAGCACCACAGCGGTTATTGTGCCACAGTAACATCACCAAGGGTTAATTCCCCACACAACCCACAACACTACACTAGCGCCTCCAAGCCAGAAGGGGGAGCTAAAGCTGCTTCCATATATATTCTGCTTGGAGAGGAAGTGGCAGTTAGTTCAGTTCCTGAAAGGACTGAGGAAAAGGACCTGGATGTAAAGGAGCTGCGTTAGGCTCACCCCACGGTCCACTGTCCAGTTCCAGGCCAGCCAAGGTCTGAGGAAAGGAGTTAGGAGAAACAGAGGAACACACCTGGGAGACAGAGTCCCCTGAGACTAACCCCTGAGAAGCGCAAAGACCGGATACCAGATCCAAAATTCTGCCTGACACAAGCAGCACAGAAAACACCGGATAAGTGAAGATTATATATCTTCACTGTACCACAGCGAAGCAACATGGCGGGGTCAGAAACACAAAGATAAGACTCAAGTTGACTAGCAAGTTTGATACCCGTGAGAAGAGTCAGGGCTGGCAGCCTAGCTAAAGCAGCAGCAGGGCCACACACACAGCGCAGGAGTACGAAGCCAAAGGACCCGGCCAGGGTGGGAGCAACTCCGTGGACAACACTTAATACCATCTGCAGTAAAAACTTGGAAAACTACAAAACCGTGAGCCTGTGTGATCCTTGCGCTCGAGCCCTACTCTCCCTCACAAACTGTTATCATCTCTACCACTACCCCTGCCCTGCATTATCCATAGACTATCATAATCACTGCCCCGGGAACCAGGCTCTGCCCATGGAGAGCCGTTATATCACCGGCTGCCAAACATCATCCCTGGAGGTTCTGCAGCAGCGGTGGTCACCCTGACCACATACCACGGGTGGCGTCACGACTTTATCCCCTGTAAATAACCCCCAAACCCATTACTTGTGGGCCCAGGACACGGTCCGGTCCAAACCACCGTGATTCCCAGTGATACCCCGGTCCGGTACCGAGTACCCCGTCCCAGTGGGCTCCACACTGGCACACAACTGGCACACCCCTGCCTGGCAGAAACTAATAGAGACTGCTCTAACCTAGCCCTCAAAAGGGCTGCAATTAAAACTAGTCCCTGCTTCTATGAAGTAGCCTTGAAAAGGGCTGATAGACTACTAGTCCCTAGTCCCTATCCCTAATCGCTACTCTTATGGAGCAGCCCTAAAAAGGGCAGATATTACTAAGATTTGCACCCTCCTTCCTGTCTCTACTCCCTAATCCTATCTATCTAATTTTGTATTCACTCACTAGCTGACTGAGACAACACAATTTACAGTTTGCACTGTTTAACGCGCGCACACAGCTGCAGCGGTGCCATCTAACACCCTGCAGCAGCTATCAGCAAAATGGTGGTGATCGTTAAAATGGCTGAGTCTTATAGGGCTAGGACATGTGACAGACACAGCCAATGATGACCTTGGTTGTGTGAAAAAATGCATTTTGCAGTTTGGGACTGTGTTTGCTAGCAGCCTCAACCGCCCCACTGTACATGCTTTAGGAGAAAAAAAAAAAGCGACCTTATTGCTGCAGCTCTGATACAATTCCCTCTGCACACTATACACAAACTGGATATTAACATTCATTTGCAGTATTAGGGCTAGATTTAGGGTTAGGAAGATTAAGCTTTTGGTGATCAAAGCATTATCGAAAATATACTAGAACTGGTGAATTTTAAGCAAATTGTTCTAATTCGGCGAATGACTCGAACACCGCTAAAAACAGCTCGAATTTGAGATTCGCGAACAATTCGAATCGCACACCGCTCATTTCTAATCATAGCATAGACTACATTATCTGTAGAACACATCAGATAATGTCTAATATTAATCACGTCCCCTGTTGCTGGATTGGGAAAAGTTGGACCCTTCAACATCAGTGGACAGCTCACACATGAAAGGCAACAGATAAGATCCTCTTCTTTGTGAACCTGAAATGACTGTCTGTATACTTTTTCTCAGTGACCCCACATCAGACCTAACCAATCTGTCACCAAGGTTCTTACTTCTATATGCCATAATAGGCGTGTTCTGAAATTCCCTAATCTCAGGAAGACCCTTATTCAGAGTGGACCAGTGTCGCCTAATGATTCTTGAAATCACATGACTCTCCTCACAAAAATCACTCACTAATAGAATCCTACCAAATTCTTTCTTTTTGTTCTTTAAAACAGGTCTGTCCTCTCCATAATTTCAAGCTCTTTCCTTGTTTATCCATGATTTTCTTTGGATAGCCTCTTGACCTAAACCTCTCTTCCGCTACATCAAGAGAAATCTGTTGTTGCCCTACATCTGTCACAATCATCTTAACCCGAATAATTGGCCAAATGGAAAAGCTGCAATGATATTCATTGGGTGATGACTGGAAAAATGTAATAAATTGTTTCTATCTGATTTCTTTGAGTAGAGTTCAGTAGTAATCTCATCTTTCTTTTTGATCACCATCACGTCAAAAAAATTCAAACGTTCCATAGAACTATCCATGGTAAACTTTACTGTATTATTAATAGTGTTGAAATATGAAAAAAAAATAATAACTTACTATTAGTGCCCTTCCAAATTAAAAAAATATCCTCACTGTATCGCCACCATCCACCCACTTTGGCAGTAATGTGGCGACACATACACAAATTCTTTCTCCAAATAGCTCATCAGGATGTTAGCATATGAGGGGCCATATTTGCCCCCATGGCTGTCCCTCTTTCTTGTTGATAGTAATTATCCCCAAACAGGAAATAATTCTTAGGCTGGCTTCACACTGCAGTTTTTCACTGATCAGTGTCCATCAATGTTTGCGTGCCAAAAGCGGGAGTGTCTCCAAAACTCAGAACGGGTGTCAATTTTTCAATTATAGTTTTTATCTGCAAGTTCTTCTCCTGGTTCCCCTCCTGGTTTTGGCACCCAAACACTGATGGACACTGATCAGTGAAAAACTGCAGTGTGAAGCCAGACTTAGTGAGAACAATTCTTAGAAGGTCTAGCATCAATTTACAAGCATCGTCAGACAATTTCCTCTCCTGAATTTTGTTTTCTACAGCCATTAATCCATCCACATGAGAAATGGTTGTATAAGGCACACAGGGGCTCTCCAAACGTGACATGGTGTCCGCTAACAATTTGAGCAAATTTTCCATTCAAATTGTTAGCGGACACCATGTCGCATTTGGAGAGTCCCTGTGTGCCTAAACATTGGAGCTCCCCCACAAATGACCTGATTTTGGAAATTAGACCTCCCAAGGAACCTATCTAGATGCATAGTGAGCACGTTGAATCCCCAGATGTTTCACAAATTGATCTGTAAAAATGAAAATGTATTTTTTTTTTCCACAAAAAATTTATTTTCTTCATTTTTACAGATTCATTTGTGAAGCACCTGGGGGTTCAAAGTGCTCACTATGAATCTAGATAAGTTCCCTGGAGGTTTTAGTTTCCAAAATGGAGTCACTTGTGGGGGAGCTCCAATGTTTAGCCACACATGGGCTCTCCAAAAGCGTCATGGTGTCCGCTAACAATTTGAGCTGATCTTCCATTCAAATTGTTAGCGGACACCATGTCGCGTTTGGAGAGCCCCTGTGTACCTAAACATTGGAGCTCCCCCACAAGTGACCGAATTTTGGAAACTAGACCCCCCAAAGGAACTGATATAGATAAATAGTGAGCACTTTGAACCCCCAGGTGTTTCAGAAACTGAATGTAAAAATAAAAAAGTACTTTTCTTTTAACACAAATTTTTTATTTTTACGGATCATTTTGTGAAGCACCTGGGGGTTCAAACAGCTCACTATGCATCTAGACACGTTCCTTGAGAGGTCTAGTTTCCAAAATGGGGTCACTTGTGGGGAGCTCCAATGTTTAGTCACGCAGGGACTCTCCAAACGCGACATGGTGTCAGCAAACAATTTGAATGGAAAATCAGCTCAAATTGTTAGTGGACACCATGTCGCGTTTGGAGAGCTCCTGTGTGCCTAAACATTGGAGCGTCCCCACAAGTTACACCATTTTGAAAACTAAACTCCCTAGGGAACTAATCTAGATGCATAGTGAGCACTTTGAAGCACCAGGTGCCTCAAAAATGAATCCATAAAAATGAAAAAAAGAAAATTTTTGTGGAAAAAAAAGTAATTTTTCATTTTTACGGATTTTATTTGTGAAGCACCTGGGGTTTCAAAGTACTCATTATGCATCTAGATACGTTCCTTGGGGGGTCTAGTTTCCAAAATGATGTCACTTGTGGGGGAGCTCCAATGTTTAGGTACTCAGGGGCTCTCCATACGCGACATGGTGTCTGCTAACAATTGGAGCTAATTTTCCATTAAACTTTTTAGCGGACACCATGTCACGTATGGAGAGCCCCTGTGTGCCACCAGCACAAGGTCAGCTGGAAGAGTTGGGGTACAGCACCAGAAAATGGCGCCTCTAATGAATGCGCTATTTTCTGGGGTGGCTGTGGACTGCAATTTGCAGTGTGGGGGGCCCACAATGTTTGGGTCTCTCCACGCTTAGGATTCCAGCCCACCAGCTGCCAAATTGTACCTGGCTGGCAACCAAAAATACGGCAAAACTCCATGTTATTTTATTTGTGGAAGTAAATAAAAAAAAAATTACATGGGGTTTCACCCTATTTTTGGTCCAGCCAGATACAACTTGGCAGCTACGGACTGCCACCAACCCCCAGCTGCCTTGTTGTACCTGGCTGGAAACCAAAAATACAGCGAAGCCCTTTTTTTTTTTTTATTTCTAGAACTAATTTTAGAAATAAAATGATATGGGGCTCCGCCATATTTTTGGTCCAGTCAGGTAGAACTTTTCAGCTACGGATTGCCACCAACCCCCAGCTGCCTCGCTGTACCTGGCTGGTAACCAAAAATACAGCAAAGCCCTTTTTTTTTTTTTATTTCTAGAATTAATTCTAGAAAAAAATTGATGTGGGGCTCTGCCATATTTTTGGTCCAACCAGGTACAACTATGCAGCTGGGGGCTGGAATCCTCAGCATGGAGAGGCCCAAGCGTTCTAGGCCCCCCATGCTGCGAATTACAGCCAGCAGCTGCCTCAGAAAATGGCACAATCATTGAAGCGCCATTTTCTGGCACTGTACCCAGACTCTTCCAGTTGCCCTGGTGCCGGAGGCAAACTGGGTAATAAAGGGGCTTTTTTATTGGCAGCTGGCACTAAGCCCGAGATTCATAACGTCAGGCCACTGTTAGACCCGGTTATTAGAAATCTCTAGTAAATAGTCAAAAAAATACACCACACAGAAAGAAATCTTTTTATTTGAAAAAAAACACTAACAAAATTCGGACTCCATCTTTAGTATAAAGATCCGATGTAGTCCACAACGAAGGTCACATGACGCTCAATCGCCTCCGATGTAGTCCACAACGAAGGTCCCATGATGCTCGATCGCCTCTGCTTAATCCAGAGACTGCAGCAAGGGATCAAGTGTCCTCTTCCTACAGTTTCTGGGGTCAGAGTTATGGTGCACTGGGGGTGGCACGGTGACTCAAGTGGTTAGCACTGCAGCCCTTGCAGCACTGAGGCTCCGAGGTCCTGGGTTCAATTCACACCAAGGAGAACATTTGCAAGGAGTTTGTATGTTCTCCCCATGTTTGTGTGGGTTTCCTCCGGGCCCTCCGGTTTCCTCCCACATTGCAAAGACATACTGATAGGATATTTAGATCGTGAGCCTCAATAGGGACAGCATTACTGATGTATGTAAAATGCTATGGAATTAATAGCACTATATAAACGAATAAATATTATTATTATTATTATTATTATGGCAGTGATCTGCCATACAGTACACCAAAACTATGATCCCAGAGACTACAACAAGAGGACAGTTGATCCCTTGTTGCACGCATCCATCCATCAATGCACCCATCATTCATGCATGTACACATCCATCCATGCACGCATACATGAATCTATGCACACATTCATGCATGCACAGATCCATGCATGCACACATCCATGAATTCATGCACCCATCCATCCACCCATGCATGCACCCATGCATCCATTCATCCACCCATGCATCCATGCATGCACCCATACATGCACCCATCCATCCATGCATGCATGCACCCATGCATCCATCCATCCATCCATCCATCCATCCATCCATCCATCCATTCATTCATTCATACTTACCTCACTCCTGATCCACCGGTGAGGAGGAGGTGCCCGGGAGAGGAGAACAGCCACAGCCGGAGCAGAAGAGGCTGACCAACGGGTGCCCTGGTGGGTGCAGCCTGCCGGGAGAAGTGAGGGCACCATAGGTGGGGGGCGGGACGGGGGGGTGATAATCATGGGAGGGGGCTGAGAAGTCTGACCGGCGGGTGCACCGGTGGGTGCAGACTGCTGGCGGAAACATAATACCAGAGGACCGGGACCAGAGGAGGGTTTGAATGGAAGGGACAAATTGGGGCCTGATGACCACTGCAGCGGTGCAGCGGGAGGGAGCTGAGGACGGGGATGGCACCTGCTGACCCGCCCCTCCAGATCTGATTGGAGAGCTCCCATCAGATCTGGAGGGGTGATTCACATTGATTGCCAGTTTCACTTTCAACTGCCAATCAGAGTGACTTTTGCCACGGGGGGGCTAAGCCACACCCCCTGGGATACAGTATAGGTCTTTGCGATCCTGCGGTGACTTGTCACTGACCCGGTCAATGGAGCTGCAAGACCGCAAACAAGCTATGAGGTTGTAGAGACGTCATGGGTCGGGAAGTCACCGACTTCCATGATGTCTTTATAACGTTATGGGTCAGGAAGGGGTTAATGCATCCCATTATTTTATTTGCCTTTGCAGCAGCTGCCTGACACTAGCCACTAAATGTGAGTTTGTTGTCCATCCATACACCCGGGTCTTTTTTAGTGATAGTTTTACAATTAAGCACATAATTGTACGTTTTATTTCCTCTGCCCAAGTGCATGACCTTCCATGACCCATTACAGCTGATTTGCCATTTATCAGCCAAAGCTTCTAGCTTACATAAATCCTCCTGTAATATAAAATTGTCCTTCTCTGTGTTCATTACCCTGCAGAGTTTAGCGTCATCTGCAAATATTGAAATTCTACTCTGTATGCCCCTACTAGGTCATTAATAAATATGCTAAAAAGAAGCAGGCCCAATACTGACCCCTGTTGTACCCCACTGTTAACTGTGACCCAGTCCGAGTGTGTTCCATTAATAACCAACATTTGTTTTCCATCACTGAGCCAGTCCTTAACCCAGTTACACATATTTTCCCCCCCTATCCCCATTGTTCTCATTTTTTGTATCAACCTTTTGTGTGGCACTGTATCAAAAGCTTTTGAAAAGTCTGTATACAAAACGTCCACTGCATTTCCTTGGTCCAGTCCAGAACTTAACTCTTCACAGAAACTGATAAGATTAGTTTGTCCCTCAGAAGCCCATGTTACTATTGTGTCATAGCATCTCTTAGCAAATTCAAGGATTTTACCAACATTAGAGGTAAACTTTACTGGCATATCATTTCCAAGATCAGTTTTTGCCCCCTTTTTGAATATTGGAAATATAATCGATTTTCTCTATTAAAAGCTGTTCTGAATACTTTCACTACTGCTAAAGTATTACATAGTGTCTTTTATTCAATATCTGTTTTATGATTTTTTGTTAGATTGGTTGCAATAGTCTTATACTACCCTGATTCCAACTGAACCTACTTAATTGCTATAAGTGACTACTGCACTGTTTAACTGTGTATTTGAAGAACCTTCTCATAATTCTGTCCTTCCTAAAATGTTTAGAATGAGTTAAAAATATTATTTTACCCAGAGCATTACCACTTTACTATTTAAGAGTGGGAATAGTTTAGCTGTCGAATATTTTGGTATAATTCAGCTTTCATCACACTAAAATCATGAGGACAGCTGAATACCCTGAATATAATTGCAAAGGAAGCTTTTTCTCCTTAGGCTGACTTCACATCACGGTTCTATCAGGTCCGGGGCTGTCCGGGTTGAACCTGACAGCCCCGAACCCGATTTTGCAGTAATGCAGCCCTATGGGGCTGGATGGAGCCGGATGGCAGCTATCTGCCATCCGGTTTCCATCTGTCCGGGAGGATCCGGGTGTATTCAAATTTTTCTCCCGGACACAAAAACTTTGCTTGCATCATTTTTGTGTCCGGGGCGAAAAATCTGCCCAAAATGGATCCTCCCGGATCCGGGGCAATCCGGCGCTCCCTAACATGGGAGTCTATGGTGCCGGATTACCAGATCCGGGATGATCCGGGAGGATCCAGGAACCGGACACTGGCAGCTGAAGTTCAGCGTGAGCTATGCTTAACTTCAGCACCAGGGAGCTGTCCCCTGTGAAGTGGTTTAGCACCATTTCAGCAGGGGACAGCTACCTCAGCTGTTCTCTGCCGCATCAGGCTACAAACAGGACTGGAGGACATATTTGCCCTCCGATTCTGTTTGCAAATCAGATTCGGGGCTGTCAGGCTCACCCCAGACAGCCCCAGACCTGATTGTACCGTGATGTAAAGCCAGCCTTATTCTTGCAATTTCTTTGTTGTTTAGTGTTTAGTTAATACTTGTATACTAGGTAATTATTTTAATAAATTAACATACTGCATATTTGAGATATATTATAAATTTGATTAAACCGCTAATACCTTTATAGCACTTGTACATAGTCAATTATGGCCACACAGTCAATGTGGACAACAAACTAATACTGCACATTGTCATATGTAAATTTATGTAACTTACATATTTAGTAAGAAAAGTACTTTTAAAGCAGTAGATATATTTGTTAACTATTTTTGTTATGGAAACGTTAAAGGGAATCTGCCACAACATTTGACCTAACCAACCATTTAATATATGCACACAGGTTATAAAGTCATGGCCAAACGTTTTGAGAATGACACCAAAATTATATTTTCACATGATGTGCTGCCCTCTGGTTTTTGTGTTTGTCTGATGTTTATATCACACTAGCTGTGAGCCTGATGCAAATGCATCGGGATTCTAGAATGTGCATTAATTTGATTATAGTAGTTATAGCTGGTGTGAGGACTTTTCGGGGGGGTGTGAATAGTTTTTGGGGAGTCCCATACTTTTTTTGGGGGGTCCCATACTTTTTTGGGGGGGGTCACATACTTTTTTGGGGGGTCACATACTTTTTTGGGGGGGTCACATACTTTTTTTGGGGGGTCACATACTTTTTTTGGGGGGGTTCACATACTTTTTTTGGGGGGTCACATACTTTTTTTGGGGGGTCACATACTTTTTTTGGGGGGGTCACATACTTTTTGGGGGGGTCACATACTTTTTTTGGGGGGTCACATACTTTTTTTGGGGGGTCACATACTTTTTTTGGGGGGTCACATACTTTTTTTGGGGGGTCACATACTTTTTTTGGGGGGTCACATACTTTTTTGGGGGTCACATACTTTTTTTGGGGGGTCACATACTTTTTTGGGGGGGGGCACATACTTTTTTGGGGGGTCACATACTTTTTTGGGGGGTCAGATACTTTTTTGGGGGGGTCACATACTTTTTTGTTTTGTCACATACTTTTTTGGGGGGGTCACATACTTTTTTGGGGGGTCACATACTTTTTTTGGGGGGTCCAATACTTTTTTTGGGGGGTCCAATACTTTTTTTTGGAGGTCACATAGTTTTTTGGGGGGTCACATACTTTTTTGGGGGGGTCACATACTTTTTTTGGGGGGTCACATACTTTTTTTGGGGGGGTCACATACTTTTTTGGGGGGGTCACATACTTTTTTTGGGGGGTCACATACTTTTTTTGGGGGGTCACATACTTTTTTTGGGGGGTCACATACTTTTTTTGGGGGGTCTCATACTTTTTTTGGGGGGGTCACATACTTTTTTGGGGGTCACATACTTTTTTTGGGGGGTCACATACTTTTTTGGGGGGGTCACATACTTTTTTGGGGGGGTCACATACTTTTTTGTTTTGTCACATACTTTTTTGGGGGGGTCACATACTTTTTTGGGGGGTCACATACTTTTTTTGGGGGTCCAATACTTTTTTTGGGGGGTCCAATACTTTTTTTTGGAGGTCACATAGTTTTTTGGGGGGTCACATACTTTTTTGGGGGGTCCAATACTTTTTTTGGGGGGTCCAATACTTTTTTTGGAGGTCACATAGTTTTTTGGGGGGTCAAATACTTTTTTGGGGGGGTCACATACTTTTTTTGGGGGATCACATACTTTTTTTTGGGGGGGTCACATACTTTTTTGGGGGGGTCACATACTTTTTTTGGGGGGTCACATACTTTTTTTGGGTGGTCACATAATTTTTGGGGGGTCACATACTTTTTTGGGGGGTCACATACTTTTTTGGGGGCATATTTTTGGGGTCACATACTTTTTTTTGGGGGGCAATACTTTTTTTGGGGGGTCTAATACTTTTGGGGGGTCCAATCTTTGGGGGGGTCCAATACTTTTTGGGGCGGTTCAATACTTTTGGGGCTGAGTCTCGCATGGCGTCCTTATTATTAGCATTAATCTTATTTATTGCATAAGAGCATAATTATTAGCATTAATAGCATAATTAGCATATAGCATTATTAGCATTATTATAATTATTAGCATTATTAATTAGCATTAATATCATAATTATTATTATATCATGTAATTATAATAATATAATTATATTAGATTTTTTTTTTAATTATTATTTTTTGTAATATTTTATAATTTTTAATTTTTTTTTTTATTATTTTTTTTATAATTTTTTAATTATTTTTAAATAATTTTATTATAAAATTTATTATTTATTTTAACTGAGACACAGTTCTCCTTCTGGTCCGCTAAAAGGGCTGGGCTGATTAGCATATATTTATTTTTTTTATTATTATTTTTATTTAATTTTTTATTATTTTTTTATTATTATTTTTTATTATTTTTTAATTCTTTTTAAATTCTTTTATTTATTATTTAATTTATTATTTATTTTAAGTGAGACACAGTTCTCATTGTGGTCCGCCAAAAGGGCTGAGCTGATTAGCATATATTTATTTTTTTATTATTATTTTTATTTAATTTTTTATTATTTTTTTATTATTATTTTTTATTATTTTTTAATTCTTTTTAAATTCTTTTATTTATTATTTAATTTATTATTTATTTTAAGTGAGACAGAGTTCTCATTGTGGTCCGCCAAAAGGGCTGAGCTGATTAGCATATATTTATTTTTTTTATTATTATTTTTATTTAATTTTTTATTATTTTTTTATTATTATTTTTTTATTATTTTTTAATTATTTTTAAATTATTTTATTTATTATTTAATTTATTATATATTTAAAGTGAGACACAGTTCTCATTGTGGTCCGCCAAAAGGGCTGAGCTGATTAGCATATATTTATTTTTTTTATTATTATTTTAATTTAATTTTTTATTATTTTTTTATTATTATTTTTTATTATTTTTTAATTCTTTTTAAATTCTTTTATTTATTATTTAATTTATTATTTATTTTAAGTGAGACAGAGTTCTCATTGTGGTCCGCCAAAAGGGCTGAGCTGATTAGCATATATTTATTTTTTTATTATTATTTTTATTTAATTTTTTATTATTTTTTTATTATTATTTTTTATTATTTTTTAATTCTTTTTAAATTATTTTATTTATTATTTAATTTATTATTTATTTAAAGTGAGACACAGTTCTCATTGTGGTCCGCCAAAAGGGCTGAGCTGATTAGCATATATTTTTTTTTTTTATTATTATTTTAATTTAATTTTTTATTATTTTTTTATTATTATTTTTTATTATTTTTTAATTCTTTTTAAATTATTTTATTTATTATTTAATTTATTATTTATTTTAAGTGAGACACAGTTCTCATTGTGGTCCGCCAAAAGGGCTGAGCTGATTAGCATATATGTTTTTTTTTTATTATTATTTTAATTTAATTTTTTATTATTTTTTTATTATTATTTTTTATTATTTTTTAATTCTTTTTAAATTATTTTATTTATTATTTAATTTATTATTTTTTTTAAGTGAGACACAGTTCTCATTGTGGTCTGGCAAAAGGGCTGAGCTGATTAGCATATTTTTTTTTTTTTTATTATTATTTTTATTTAATTTTTTATTATTTTTTTATTATTATTTTTTATTATTTTTTAATTCTTTTTAAATTATTTTATTTATTATTTATTTTATTATTTATTTTAAGTGAGACAGAGTTCTCATTGTGGTCCGCCAAAATGGCTGAGCTGATTAGCATATATTTTATTTTTTTATTATTATTTTTATTTAATTTTTTATTATTTTTTTATTATTATTTTTTATTATTTTTTAATTATTTTTAAATTATTTTATTTATTATTTAATTTATTATTTATGTTAAGTGAGACAGTTCTCATTCAGGTCCGCTATTTTTCCCATTGACATACATTAGCGGTGTGTCGGCGATTTTATGGCCGGCCACCTGGTTCTATTTGTCGGCCGTAAAATCGCGGACACACCGCTAATAGATGTCTATGGGCAGTGAGCCCGATTTCGGATTGGGCGCCGACCAATCAGAATTCGAGCTCAATGAGGGGCTCTTCTGATTGGCTGAGGCAGTACACAGCGACCAATCAGAAGAGCCGCTCATATCTCATTGAGATACAATGGCGGATTTGTCGTCCATTGTACCTGAATGAGAAGAGAAGAGGACGTCGGAGCTGGAAGAAGACAGAAGATCCCCGGGGCCGGACGAAGAGGACGCCTGGCCGGACGAAGAGGACGCCTGGCCGGACGGACGATCAGATGACTAAGAAGACATGTAAGTATGTGCGGACATGGGGGGGGCTGTGTGGACATTAGTGGGGGTCGGCTGTGCGGACATGGGGGGTTTTTCGGACATTGATGGGGGCGGGCTGTGCGGGCATGGGGGTGGGCTGTGCGGGCATGGGGGTCGGCTGTGCGGGCATGGGGGTCGGCTGTGCGGGCATGGGGGTCGGCTGTGCGGACATGGGGGTGGGCTGTGCGGACATGGGGGTGGGCTGTGCGGGCATGGGGGTCGGCTGTGCGGGCATGGGGGTCGGCTGTGCGGGCATGGGGGTCGGCTGTGCGGGCATGGGGGTCGGCTGTGCGGGCATGGGGTCGGCTGTGCAGACATGGGGGTGGGCTGTGCGGGCATGGGGGTCGGCTGTGCGGGCATGGGGGTCGGCTGTGCGGGCATGGGGGTCGGCTGTGCGGGCAGGGGGTCGGCTGTGCGGGCATGGGGGTCGGCTGTGCGGGCATGGGGGTGGGCTGTGCGGGCATGGGGTCGGCTGTGCGGGCATGGGTCGGCTGTGGGGCTGGTCGTGTGCGGGCATGGGGTCGGCTGTGCGGGCATGGGGGTCGGCTGTGCGGAATGATGGGGGTGGCTGTGCGGACATGGGGGGTGGGCTGTGCGGACAATGGGGGTCGGACTGGGCGTGGTGGCGGACATGGGGGTCGGCTGTGCGGACATGGGGGTCGGCTGTGGGGACATTGATGGGGCGGGCGGCGAATTGTGTGTAGCGGGAGCGGAGGCGGCAATGCCGCCTCGGCTCCATGGTCCCCGGGGAGCGAATTGCGGCTCAGGCAGCGACTCGCAATGGCCTCGCGGCCATTGCTCGCGCTACCTGAGCGGTAAATCGCTAAGGTTGTAGCCGGGGCTGTGGATGGATTTTGGGCCAGCGGCTCGCAATGGCCGCTTCGCGGCCATTGCTCGCCCTGGGCCAGCGACTCGCAATGGCCTCGCGGCCATTGCTCGCGCAGCATTGGGCGCTTCGCGCCCAATGTTAAATTCGTATCCACATGACGACACCGGAAGTAGCGCGCGGAGGGGCGCTTTTCCGATTCGCGATTATATAATAGATACAGAAATATAATTGCAATCATATTATGATTACCAAAAGGTTATATTGACAGTTATAATGAGTTAATGCAGCAAGTCAATATATGCAGTGTTGACCCTTCTTCTTCAGGACCTCTGCAATTCTCCCTGGCATGCTCTCAATCAACTTCTGGACCAAATCCTGACTGATAGCAGTCCATTCTTGCATAATCAATGCTTGCATTTTGGCAGAATTTGTTGGTTTTCGTTTGTCCACCCGTCTCTTGATGATTGACCACAAGTTCTCAATGGGATTAAGATCTGGGGAGTTTCCAGGCCATGGACCCAAAATCTTTATGTTTTGTTCCCTGAACCATTTAGTTATCACCTTTGCTTTATGGCAAGGTGCTCCATCATGCTGGAAAAGGCATTGTTGGGCGCCAAACTGCTCTTGGACGGTTGGGAGAAGTTGCTCTTGGAGGACATTCTGGTATCATTCTTTATTCATGGCTGTGTTTTTAGGCAAAACTGTGAGTGAGCCGATTCCCTTGGCTGAGAAGCAACCCCACACATGAATGGTTTCAGGATGCTTTACAGTTGGCATGAGACAAGACTGGTGGTAGCGCTCACCTCTTCTTCTCCGAATAAGCTGTTTTCCAGATGTCCCAAACAATCGAAAAGGGGATTCATCAGAGAAAATGACTTTACCCCAGTCCTCAGCAGTCCACTCCCTGTACCTTTTGCAGAATATCAGTCGGTCCCTGATGTTTTTTCTGGAGAGAAGTGGCTTCTTTTGCTGCCCTCCTTGAAACCAGGCCTTGCTCAAAGAGTCTCCGCCTCACAGTGCGTGCAGAAGCACTCACACCAGCCTGCTGCCATTCCTGAGCAAGCTCGGCAATGCTGGTAGTCCGATCCCGCAGCTGAAACAGTTTTAAGATACGGTCCTGGCACTTGCTGGTCTTTCTTGGGCGCCCTGGAACCTTTTTGACAACAATGGAAGCTCTCTCCTTCAAAGTTCTTGATGATGCGATAGATTGTTGACTGAGGTGCAATCTTTCTAGCTGCGATACTCTTCCCTGTTAGGCCATTTTTCTGCAGTGCAATGATGGCTGCACGTGTTTCTTTAGAGATAACCATGGATAGTTATCCATGGATGGTTAACCATGGAAGAGAAACAATGATACCAAGCACCAGCCTCCTTTTAAAGTGTCCAGTGGTGTCATTCTTACTTAATCATGACTGATTGATCGCCAGCCCTGTCCTCATCAACACCCACACCGGTGTTAATGGAACAATCACTAAAACGATATTAGCTGATCCTTTTAAGGCAGGACTGCAATGATGTTGAAATGTGTTTTGGGGGTTAAAGTTCATTTTCTAGGTAAATATTGACTTTGCAAGTAATTATTGCTGTTAAGCTGATCATTCTTTATGACATTCTGGAGTATATGCAAATTGTCATTAGAAAAACTGAAGCAGTAGACTTTCTTAAAATTAATATTTGTATGATTCTCAAAACTTTTGGCCATGACTGTAGACTTCTGGAAAAGTCCTATCTGTATTGTACACATCAGATATCTTATTGTTGATAAAAATTTTTATCACTTTATGGAAATGAGTTATTCCAGGCTATGGGCAGGTATTTGCCTTATTATCGTATGTATCTGCTTCCACAGCATCACTCTGTTCCTGTGATGTCAGGTGCTCATCTGGAAATCTTGAACCTGTGCATTCCATCTCATGTTATTCCTCTTCACTGTTCCTCCCTATTTTGTCCATAATCTTGCACTGCACAAGTACCAGTGACTCGCTGGCTCCTGTGCAAAAGCAACATGAAGCCGCCGGTGCCCAAAAACAAAGTGACAAAGCCATCCCAATATGTGTACAAAACTATGTAAATACAAAGAGAAAAAGCCACATAAGGAACACGGGATGATCACAGGATATAAATTCTAGAAATACTTTATTATATTGTATGTCCAAAACACAGCAAACAAGACTTATTGCAAACAATTAAAACGGTGTAAAAACACACTGTACAACTGAAAACCCTAGGGAAATCAAGCATAAGCAATCATAGTTAGTGGATAAATCAGCAGTGAAAACAAAACACAGATCATACGCAAAAAAAATTAGTTTGTCACAATACCAAAAAATGGGAGGGTGCAGCCAGCAAACTGGTCAAAATTTATTCAGGTAGTCTGACCCCAAAATGAGTCAAAGTGACACTGATAGAAGCATATGACCAGGAGCCATGTTAGTAAAGAGTATGCATAGAGATGTTTTATGGGGTAGAAGATAGAGAGCAGGATATAATTACCGAAGGAAGACCGGAGTGGACTTGCACCAGCCTGCATCCCGGGGTCAGTCTGGAGAGGACCCCACGTGTATCGTCCTAAATGAACTTCTACAGGGGAGAAAAAAATGTGTCAGTTGTTGTGCTGACCAGACTGCCATTATATAAATAGTTATTAAGCAACAATAAGTGATGTCACCTGTGTAGAACCGGCAGGTGATGCTAACCGCTGTATTCTTTGACCGCAACGGCACATACGCTGTATGAAGTCTGCAATAGGTGCAAATCCTTCGGGCTGGGAGGAGACTGGAAAACAATCACTGCACATGTGCAGTGGGTGTACTTGGCTTCAAAGCCAGGTGTACAAAGAGGGATACCGCTGGAAGGCAGGGAGAGTGAGGAAAGCAGTATAGAGTGATAGAAATGAGCCAAAAGGGGCTGGAATCCATTGGAATGGGGTGATAGATCCCCAACAATAGACATAACAGTTTTATAATGTGGTTTTAGTTTCAATTGGGTATTCTAAGACAGTGTTTCCCAACTCCAGTCCTCAAGGCACACCAACAGGTCATGTTTTCAGGATTTCCTTAGGATTGCATAGGTGATAATTTAATCATTTGCACAGGGGATAATTCCATCATCTGTCTAATGATAAGGAAATCCTGAAAACATGACCTGTTGGTGTGCCTTGAGGACTGGAGTTGGGAAACACTGTTCTAAGAAACCATTGGAAGATGTGCTTAGGTTGACAGTTTGCCACGTGAAACACATAGCAGGATCCTGCAGAAAGATAGTCACAAGGAGAGAGAGAAAGAGAATTGTAAATCTAAACAGTTGATTGTTGCCAAAAAGGAACGTAGAGATCAATTATGAGATCATTACTGTAAGCAAAAAGCAGATAAAAGACAGACTATATTGAAAGAGATTTATATTGTTTATTATTAATGAAGGCTAATGAAGGAAGATAAAGAGAAGAATGAATAAAAAATTATATTTGTCTTAAGTGAAGAAACACAAAAGAGAATGAAGAAGAAAGCAAAACATTGATTATTTCACACAAAACTCCAAAAATGGTCAAGACAAAAGTATTGGCACCCTTAGCCTAATAATTGGTTGCACAACCTTTAGCCAAAATAACTGCTATCAACCGCTTTTGGTAACCATCAATGAGTTTCTTACAATGCTCCGCTTGAATGTTAGACCATTCTTCTTTGGCTAACTGCTCCAGGTCCCTGATATTTGAAGGGTGCCTTCTCCAAACTGCCATTTTTAGATCTCTCCACAGGTGTTCTATGGGATTCAGGTCTGGACTCATTACTGGCCACCTTAGAAGTCTACAATGCTTTCTCTCAAACCATTATCTAGTGCTTTTTGAAGTGTGTTTTGGGTCATTGTCCTGCTGGAAGACCCCTGACCTCTGAGGTAGACTCAGCTTTCTCACACTGGGCCCTACATTATGCTGCAAAATTTGTTGGTAGTCTTCAGACTTCATAATGCCATGCACACGGTCATGCAGTCCAGTGCCAGAGGCAGCAAAGCAACCCCAAAACATCAGGGAACCTCCGCCATGTTTGACTGTAGGGATCGTGTTCTTTTCTTTGAATGCCTCTTTTTTTCTCCTGTAAACTGTATGTTGATGCCTTTGCCCAAAAAGCTCTACTTTTGTCTCATCTGACCAGAGAACATTCTAGGCTGGGGTCACACTTGGCAAGTGTGACCCCAGCCTTAGTGCGGCAAGAATAGGTTGTAGCATAAATTAGGATATGCCAAAACACTCGGTATTCTTGCCAGCGTTTGTGTCTGACCAGTCCATCTGCTGGGCTTTTATCTCTAATCTCAGTGTCCAGCTAAAACCCAACTCTTGTCTGCATTCATTTACCATTTGTGTGCAGCAGGAGTGGATTGTAGCGGAAATTAGGGTACGCCAAAACACTCGGTATTCTCGCCAGCGTTTGTGTCTGACCAGTCCACCTGCTGGGCTTTAATCTCTAATCTCAGTGTCGAGCTAAAAACCAACTCTTGTCTTCATTCATTTTGCATCTTGTTGCGGCAGGAGTGGCTTGTAGCTCCAAGTAGTATACGCCAAAACACGGTAAACGCGGCAGCGTTTGTGTCTGACCGTCCCATCTGCCGGGATTAAATCACTGTAATCTGTAGTCTCAGTGTGCAGCTAAAAACCATCTTTTGGATGTCTTCATTTAGCTGTATACAGGCAGCGCAACATTGAAAATGCACAAGGCCGGTGGCAAGGGACAAGGAACTGGATGTGATGGTGGTGCAGGCAGAGGCCGAGGGCGTGTGCAAACTTGAATTGCACCACGACAAACGCCCACATCATCTCGCTTGACTTTCCAGTCCCAATTTCTAGGGGACCGCAGCAGTACACCACTATTAAACCAAGACCAGTGTCAACAGGTTGTTAGTTTATTAGTGGATAATGCTTCAAGTCAGTTTGGCACTACCACAAATACCCTGTCTTCCACACGGTCAAGTGTCAGTAGCCGTGAGACTGGCCTGCACATTCCACACCCTGATACTTCTTCCTCTCACCATGTCGAGTGCCCGGACCCGGACATAACTGATCCCACACTTGGACACTCTGAAGAGCTGTTCACTTATCCATTCGTAGATTCTGGCCTCTCGCCAGCTTCAGTTGAAGTGGGTAATGAGGAGATCGTATGTACCGATGCACAAATATTTAAACAGCCACGGTCTCATGAAGGCAACGATGGGAACGTGTCTCAACAAGAGGTGGACGATAATGAGACACAATTGCCAGAAAGTCAGGAGTAGGACCAGAGTGTGGAAGTGGAAGACGACGTGGTGGATGATCCAGTAATTGACCCAACCTGGCAGGAGGACATGCAGAGCGAGGACAGCAGTGCACAGGGGTAGTTAGGTGTAACATCACAACAGGCCGGAAGAAGCAGGGTGGTGGCCGCAGGCAGAAGGCAGGCAACCGATTCCCCAGAAGAACAACACGACAGAAGTTGCCAGTACAACTGTTAGGTCTTCCCGAGTCTGGCTGTTTTTTAAGGTGTCTGCAGATAATCCCAAAAAGGCCATTTGCAACACCTGCCATGCCAGCATCAGCAGGGGTAGCAAATATAGCAGCCAGACCACCACCAGCATGATCAGCCACATGTCAGCAAAGCACCCGACTTTGTGGCATGTACACCAGAGTCCAGGAGCAGTGTCTGCGAGTGACATCACTGCGTCTTCCACTGTTGTGCATGCAAGGCAATCTTCTGTCCATACTGCATGCAAAGATGCCTCCTGTCCTTCACCTGTAGTTGCACAAGCAGAAATAGCACCATCATCATCCACGTCCTTGTCCCAGCGCAGCGTTTAGTTATCCATACACCAATCTTTGGAATGCAGGCGCAACTCTACACATGCCACAGTTCTAAATGCACACATTTAGCGACTGCTTGCGCTGGAAATGTTGCCTATTAGGCTAGCGGAGACAGAAGCATTCCGCAACCTGATGGCGGTGGCTGTCCCACGTTACTCGGTCCCCAGCCGCCACGATTTCTCCCGGTGTGCCGTCTCCGCATTACATAAGCACGTGTCACAAAACATCATACGTGCCCTTAATAACGCAGTTTCAGGCAAAGTCCACCTAACCATGGACATGTGGACAAAAGCTTGTGGGCAAGGCCAGTACATCTCGCTGACGGCACACTGGGTTAATATCCTGGAAGCCAGGACCCAGTCTGAGCTTGGGACGGAACACTTCCTTCCAACACCAAGGATTGCAGGCCCTAACTCAGTCAGGGTTTAACCCACAGTTTTCAGCTCCAGAACATCATGCCCCTCAGGCTCCTCCTCCTCCACTTCACCCTCCACACCAGTCCCAAGCTGGAAGCACTGCAGCACTGCCTCGGCTAAGCGGCAACAGGCTGTGCTGAAGCTAATATGCGTAGGTGACAAACTCCACAATGCTGAAGAGTTGTGGACAGCTCTGAAACAGCAGGCCGATCACTGGCTCAAACCGCTGAACCTACAGCCAGGCATGGTCAAGTGTGACAATGGCCGGAACCTGGTGGTGGCTCTGAGGCGAGGCGAGCTCACACATGTTCCAGGCGTGGCCCATGGGCTCAACCTCGTGGTTCAGCGGTTTCTAAATCCTACCCGGAGCTATCGGATCTGCTCGTCAAAGTACGCCGCCTGTGTGCCTATTTTAGAAAGTCACCTACTGCTTCTGCCGGCCTTGCCGACTTTCAGCGGCGTTTGCAGCTTCCAGCTCACAGACTGGTGTGTGATGTCCCCACGCGTTGGAATTCCACACTGCACATGTTGGTCAAAATTTGTGAGCAGAAGAGGGCAGTTGTTGAGTACCAGCATCAACTAGGCTTTCGGTATACGGTTTAAACTCCTCACATAAGTCCTCAGGAGTGGACATGGAAGTCCGACATATGTACCGTCCTCCAAAACTTTGAGGACTCCACCAAGATGGTGAGCGGCGATGACGCCATCATTAGCGTCACCATCCCGCTTCTCTGTCTTCTAAAATGCTCTCAAAATCAAAGACGATGCATTGCAGGCGGAGGACGATGAGATGAAGTAAGAAACCGTACTGGGTGATTACACACAGCCCAGCCTCATCTCATCCCAATGTGCATTGGAGGACTATGACGAGGAGGAAGATGAAGAAATAGAGCCACTTTCATGCGGAATTGACGGTAATACATATGCACAACCGTCAGACCGTCGGTTCAGCGTGGATGGCCAGAGGACAGGGGAGAGGAAGAGGAGGAGGAGGACGATGAGGCCAGCATGGACAGTCTTGCTGTTGGTGAAAACCCTGAAGTATTGCCTGTTAATAGTCTGGCCCACATGGCTGACTTTATGTTACGCTGCCTGTCTCGTGACCCTTGCGTTATCAACATCTTGGCCGACATTCATTACTGGTTGGTGACACTTTTAGACCCACTCTACAAGGAGAACTTTATTTCTCTTATTCCCGAGGTGGAGAGGTCTACAAAAATGTTGCAGTACCAGAAGGCTATAGTCGCGGAATTAGTCAAAAAATTCCCTTCTGAAAATGCTAGCGGCAGAGGTAACGATTCGGTGGACAACCAAGGCGTCCGGCCGAGAGAGGCACAAGTCCGATCTAGCAGAGGTAGGGGAACACTCTCAAAGATCTGGGACAGTTTTCTCAGCATCTCCCGTAGCACAGACCCTGAGGTGTGGGGTAGTGTCACAAGGATTGCAAAGTTTGCGAAGATGCTGAGGGAGTACCTTGCCGATCGTACAAAAGTGCTCCTAGATTCCTCTGTGCCTTATAATTATTGGGTATCCAAGCTGGACACGTGGCAAGAATTGGCTCTCTACAGTCCTGTAAGTCCTGGCCTGCCCTGCCGCAAGCGTTTAGTCAGAGCGTGTTTTTAGTGCCGCAGGTGGAATCATTACTGATAAACGCACCCGCCTGTCAACTGAAAATGCTGACAGGCTGACTCTGATCAAGATGAACAAGGGTTGGATTGGGCCTGTCTTCACCACATCACCACCAAATGATAGCGGAATTTAAATTTTGTGCCGGTAAATTGACATGCACCTCCGCACACCCACACATGGGTACACACTTCATGACTTTAGCTATTTGCTGTATTGCTCCTCCTTCTCCTCATCCGCCACCATCATATGATCAGTGTGACCGTGGTTCATGATGCCACGAAAACATAATTTTTTTACATCATGTTTATGATGATGATGACCCTAACTGTCCAAAAGTTAGGCACTGGTTTCATGTATACCCCCCAGGGGTAAATGTTTTTGTCCATGCTTACAGAATGGGCATTACAAGTACAGGAGACCCGCTCCTTTGTAATGGGAACAATATTTAGAGGCTCTCCTCATTGTTTCTTTCCAGGGCATTGAAGTGCCTCCCAATATTTAGCAGCCCTTCCTAGGGCAATCCTACAAAAGACCCACTTCCTTATAATGGGCACATTATTAAAAGAGGCCCTCATGCACGCCTCTATCCAGGGGCATAAGAGTGCCACACAATTTTTGGCTTCCCTGCCTAGGGCAATCCTACAAAAGGCCCACTTCCTTATAATGGGCACATTATTAAAAAAAGGCCCTCATGCACGCCTCTAACCAGGGGCATTGGGGTGCCTCCCAATGTTTAGCAGCCCTGCCTAGGGCAATCCTAAAAAAGACCCTTTTCCTTATAATGGGCACAATATTTAAAGAGGCCCTCATGCATGCCTCTATTCAGGGGCATTGAAGTGCCTCCCAACCTTTGGCTTCCATGCCTAGGGCAATATTACAAAAGACCCACTTCCTTATAATGGGCACATTATTAAAAGAGGCCCTCATGCACACCTCTATCCAGGGCATAAGAGTGCCATACAATTTTTGGCCTCTCTGTCTAGGGCAATCCTACAAAAGACCCACTTCCTTGTAATGGGCACAATATTAAGAGAAGCCCTCATGCACGCTTCTATCCAGGGGCATTGGGGTGCCTCCCAATGTTTAGCAGCCCTGCCTAGGGCAATCCTAAAATAGACCCACTTCCTTAAAATGGGCACAATATTAAAAGAGGCCCTCATGCACGCCTCTATCCAGGGGCATAAGAGTGCCACACAATTTTTGGCTTCCCTGCCTAGGGCAATCCTACAAAAGACCCACTTCCTTATAATGGGCACATTATTAAAAAAAGGCCCTCATGCACGCCTCTAACCAGGGGCATTGGGTGCCTCCCAATGTTTAGCAGCCCTGCCTAGGGCAATCCTAAAAAAGACCCTTTTCCTTATAATGGGCACAATATTTAAAGAGGCCCTCATGCATGCCTCTATTCAGGGGCATTGAAGTGCCTCCCAACCTTTGGCTTCCATGCCTAGGGCAATATTACAAAAGACCCACTTCCTTATAATGGGCACATTATTAAAAGAGGCCCTCATGCACACCTCTATCCAGGGGCATAAGAGTGCCATACAATTTTTGGCCTCTCTGTCTAGGGCAATCCTACAAAAGACCCACTTCCTTGTAATGGGCACAATATTAAGAGAAGCCCTCATGCACGCTTCTATCCAGGGGCATTGGGGTGCCTCCCAATGTTTAGCAGCCCTGCCTAGGGCAATCCTAAAATAGACCCACTTCCTTAAAATGGGCACAATATTAAAAGAGGCCCTCATGCACGCCTCTATCCAGGGGCATAAGAGTGCCACACAATTTTTGGCTGTCCTGCCAAAGTGCAATACTATAAAAGACCTACTTCTTTCAAATGGGCACATTATTAAAAGAAGCCCTCATGCACGCCTCTATCCAGGGGCATAAGAGTGCTACACAATTTTTAGCTGCCCTGCCAAAGGGCAATACTATAATAGAGCCACTTCCTTAAAATGGGCACATTATTAAAAGAGGCCCTCATGCATGCCTAAATCCAGGGTCATTGGGGTGCCTCCTAATGTTTAGCAGCCCTGCCTAGGGCAATACTACTAAAGACCCACTTCCTTATAATGGGCACATTACTTAAAGAGGCCTTCATGTACATCTCTTCCCAGGGGCATGGGAGTGCCACACAATTTTTAAAAAAACATTTTTTTCCATGTAATCCAAAAACTAACATACACCATCTCTGTCTCACAAGTGGGTATGAGCCCTTAATATTTTCTCCAGGAAAATCCATTTTGGTTTCATTTTGTAACGTTTTCTTGACATTCCGTAAAAGTGGTGTAATAGTCTGACAACATTGGCAGAGTGCTGTCGGAAATTCAGAAATTCTCGGCGGCCCATCTCAGTCCCTCTCCAGCCAGGCCCGTATTTGGAGTTCCTGCGCTCTGGGCACTGTCAGCGGTGCGCCCCCCTCCTCTCTCCACGCCCCCCTGCAGACAGAGGAGTAGCTAAAGTAAGCCTAGAGGTTCCCATTATGGTTGGAGTAGATGGTTGCTAGTTGACCGCCACCATGTCACATCAGCAAGGAGGTGGCAGTCATGTTTTGGGTCGTAATCATGTGGAGAGAGCTAGTTTGCCCCTATAGGGTCCATGAAGGCGTGAAAAGGACCACGGCAAAGTATATATACTTTTAGACTGACCACTTTTTTTCTTCGTACAAAATCATCCCCATGCATGACAATGCACCATCTCTTGGTACAGAGCATAGCCCTGGGTAATTGGCTGCTATGGACATAAAAGTAGAGAAAACCATGGTGTGGCTACCAGTCTCCCCTGATCTCAGCCCTATTGATAAACGTGGAAGTACCATTAAGCAAAAAAAATCTAAGATGCTGTAAGACATTAACCATCAAACCAGCAGCTCTGGAGTCAATTATGACATCCTGCAAACAAATGCAATCTTAAAACATCCAAAACCTGACAAGTGCAATAAATGCAATATTTGTGAAGGTGATATCAAAGAAAGGCGATATACAATATGAGACATACTGGTAGGATGTTTTCATTGTGAGCCCCTATGGGGACAGTGTTGATGATGTATGTAAAGTGCTGTGAAGTTCATAGTGTAATATAAATGTAAAAAAATATTTCTTCATATGTCGTCACAATACTGGGATCTGAGGATCTTCTATTTCGAGGTCAGGGGCTCTCTGATGCGATGTCGCTGCCTGTCTCGCTGTCTTCCTCATTTGACTCTGCAGTGTGGTGGACAAGAGGGCATTAACTGGTTAATAACAAGAAGTATGGAGTGTGTACTAACTGAGCCATACACCCTCCCTATACCATGTCCAGCAGACATTGTAGGATTACTATATGGATTTTATTATTAGGGCACGGACACACTGGGGTGAAACTCGGATGCGTGCAATGCGTGATTTTATCGCAGTGCAGTCAGTTAAACAACGTCTGAAACACATTGACGAGTGTCGGACGCTTTTTTCTCATCCAGATTCTGGATGGGAAAAAGTCACAACATGCTGCGACAGTCTGCGATTCACACACGAGACTCACCAATGCAAGTCGATGGGTCCGACAAAATCATGGACCGCACACTGACAGCACAAGGACCATCTGAGAGGCATCTGTTTTTTTCACTGATACATTCTCATTCTTCAGCTGAGACAACTGTAAAATGCTCCTGTAAATGATTCTACAGTAATAGCTGCTGAGAAACAAAACAGATTGCACATGGATGTGATCTAAGAAAACTGTCGGACACTCACACAGCATTTGGATGTCCCAGTGGCCAGCCACACAGACAGCCCACCACAGCCACACACAGAGCCACAACCACACAAAAACAGTCAGCCACATAGACAGCTTCACAGACGCAGAGAGCCACACAGAGAGACACAGCCACATAGACAGCCACACACATAGCCACAGCCAGCCACACACAGAGTCACAGCAAGCAACATAGACAGCCATAGCCAGCCACACACAGACACAGCCAGCTACACACACAATATCAGCCACACACATACAGCCACACACATACAGCCACACACATAGCTAGCCACACAAACACAGCCACACACAGCCAAAGCCAGCCAGCCACACATACAGCCACACACATACAGCCAGCCAGCCACATAGACAGCCACACACGCAGCCAAAGCCAGCCACACACAGGCGCAGCTACCCACACACACAGACACAGCCAGCCACACACACAGCGAGCAATATAGAAGACAGCTGTAGCCAGCCACACACAGACATACAGCCAACCACACAGCCAGCCACACACACACAGTCAGCCACACACAGCCAAGCAGCCCCAGCCACACACACACAGTCAGCCACACACAGCCAAACAGCCCCAACCACACACAGCCAGCCACGCAGCCTCAGCCACAGCCATGCAGCCACAGCCAACCCCAGCCAGCCACAATCACGCAGCCCCAGCCACACACAGACATAGTTGTTAGGCACACACAGCCAGCCACATAGCCCCAGCCACATAAAGATACAGTCACACACAGACAGCCACATGCAGCCACGCAGCCCTAGCCACACGTAGACACAGTCAGCCACACAGACACATTTTGCCACACACAGCCAGAGCCCCAGGCACACAGAGCCTGCCCCAGCCAGGCACACAGAGACTGCCTCAGCCAGGCACACAGAGACTGCCCCAGCCAGGCACACAGAGACTGCCCCAGCCAGGGACACAGACTGCCCCAGCCAGGCACACAGAGACTGCCCCAGCCAGGCACACAGAGACTGCCCCAGCCAGGCACACAGAGACTGCCCCAGCCAGGCACACAGAGACTGCCCCAGCCAGGCACACAGAGACTGCCCCAGCCAGGCACACAGAGACAGCCCCAGCCAGGCACACAGAGACAGCCCCAGCCAGGCACACAGAGCCTGCCCCAGCCAGGCACACAGAGCCTGCCCCAGCCAGGCACACAGAGCCTGCCCCAGCCAGGCACACAGAACCTGCCCCAGCCAGGCACACAGAGCCTGCCCCAGCCAGGCACACAGAGCCTGCCCCAGCCAGGCACACAGAGACTGCCCCAGCCAGGCACACTACTAACCACCACCACCACCTGCTGCTGCTGCAGCTCATCATGATGTTTCTTTACATATGTCATGCTGCTGGCTCCCGCGCTGTGGAAGTTGGAACAACTTCCGGGGCCTGCAGTAGAGCTGAGGATGCGGGGCCCAGAGATTGACTGGAGATAGGAGGACCCAGGTGATGTGAAGGGCTCACGTCACACAGGTCCTCCTATTTCCAGTCAATCTCTCTGGGCCCCGCCTCCTCAGGTCTACTGCAGGCCCCTCCATGCCTCCGCTTCTCCCTGGAGGGAGAGGAATGGCTGCAGTGCCGCAGCCGCCTCTCTCTCTGACACTGTCTCCTCCGCAGCGGGTCTGTTCACTGCCTGCTGCAGGGTGGGTGAGTGAGGTCCGCGGCCCGTTTCTGTGGGTGGGCGGGCGGCCCTAGGTGGGGGCTATACCACCAGCCCAGGGGGCACTTGCCCTCCTGCCACCAGGGCCAGTCCGCCCCTGAGCTCAGGGAATCCTTTAGTGCAGGTAGTGTAGCACTGCTGTGAAGAAAGCTACACCACCTGTCTTAAGTAGGCATTTTTTTGCTGCAGCTAGTCCAGGCAATTTGTTCGGGCTAGTAGCAGTGTCACTTACACAGTGGTGTAGCCCACTTGTGAAAGAAGCTACACCCCCTGTGTAGTTCCTAGTAATTTTTAACTGCACCTAACCCAGGTCCCACTTCGGGTCTAGTAGCAGTGTCAAAAAAAGCAGTAGTGTACGCCAATTCTAATACAACCAACTACACCGCCTGTGTAGTTCCTACTAATTTTTAACTGCACCTTGCCCATGTCTCACTTCGGGTCAAGTAGCAGTGTCAAAAAAAGCAGTAGTGTAGGCCACTTCTAATACAAGCAACTACACAGCCTGTGTAGTTCTTTCTAATTTTTAACTGCACCCCTCTTAGGTCTCACTTCGGGTCAAGTAGCAGTGTCACAAAAAGCAGTAGTGTAGGCCACTTCTAATGCAAGCAACTACACCGCCTGTGTAGTTCCTACTAATTTTTAACTGCACCTAAGCCAGGTCTCAGTTTGGGCCTAGTAGCAGTGTTGGTTCAGTCATCTCTGCTCAATTTACATCCAACCTTTTCTTGTCCAACAACTGCACATTTGCCAATTTTGTCACATACAAAATGAGTGGCGAAAGGCCTGCTGCTGGTAGAAAGGGGAGTAGGCGTGGTGGAAAGGGAAAAAAAGTTTGTGTCCATGGGGTAGATGCTAAAGCTACATTAACATTTGCTGAAGAAAGACAATCTGCCAGCCAAAGTAAGATGTGAACTACTTTACGTTGCCATTCGGATATGATCCCTTTCTTACGGACGCGACCATCGATACCACTTGTACATGAGGCACAAAAACAGCAGGTGCTTGAATGGATCGCAAGTGCTCCATCAAGTGGCCTCTCATCCACCTCACCTTCTACATCACAAACCCTCCAGTCATCTGAAGTGTCAGCCCAATCACACTTGATTCCACCCAGCTCTCAAGTCTACAGCCACCCTACTGAGGCTAGGGTCACACATAGCAATCCGTTTTTGGAAGTGATTTCCATGACCAATTCGTTTTTTTTTTGGGGTGCTTTTTGAGCCTCTTGTACCTCTGAACATTTTTGGACTTAGTCATTTTTTGACAAAAATTCTTAAAAAAAAGGGTCCGTTTTTGTAAGGCACCAAAAAAAACGGATCAATTTTTCCATAGGGCCCATGTTAAAAAATTTTTTTTTGAAAAACGGCCCCCAAAAAACGTTCCTAGCAATGTTTTTAGGTGCAGAAAAAAACAGATAGGGTGTTTATTACATCTAATACGTTTTTCTATCAGTTTTTGGACTTTGAAAAAAAAATCCAAAATCTGATGCCAAAAACGGACCAAGGGCTTATGTGTGACCCTAGCCTGAGTCTGGGGTAACAGAGCTGTTCAGTCACACAATAGCCTGGGAATCAGAGGTCTGCTCCAAAGCTGCCTTGAGTCCAGACGAGTTAATAATCTGCCCTGATGCCCAGAAGCTTTGTGAGTCAGATCCGGGCCC
The DNA here is from genome assembly GCA_033576535.1 of Allobates femoralis. NCBI lineage: Eukaryota > Metazoa > Chordata > Amphibia > Anura > Aromobatidae > Allobates > Allobates femoralis. The sequence continues at coordinate 114,210,569 of JARQOC010000009.1, read as the reverse complement.
AGATGAAGAAGCTTTTGACCTTTATGCAGACCCTCATTCCCTAACAGTAACTATTCTTGATGGACACAAGGAGGATGATGCTGATGAGACTCAGATACTGGATTGGATTGACAAAGTAAGTGTTCGGTCAAGGCAGGAAGAGGTTGTCTCTGAGGACGAGGGGTGTGAGAACACAGAGGATGATGATGAGGTTGGAGATCCCACTTACTGTCAACCCACAGTCAGCCAGTCGATGAGGTCAGCAGAGGAGGTGGAGGAGGATGCTACTGACGACGAGGTTAGGTTGTGCCTTCCTGGACATAGACAGAGTACTGGAAGCACGTCAACAACTTCATCCGCAGCCACAACTCTGCCTCTGAGCAGAATTTGTGGTGACTCTGCAGCTCGCATGGGATCTAAGCATTGCCTAGCCTAGGCCTTTTTTAGACATCGCCAAGGATCTCCCAACTCATGTCATCTGCAAGATTTGTCACCATTCTCTGAGTAGAGGCCAAAAACTCACTAGCTTGAGTACTTCATGTATGAACCGCCACATGGACATGAAGCACAAGTTGCAGTGGGAAGCTCACTGTGCTAGAATGCAGGGTAGTAGGGTGGGCCAACTGCCGTCTGCCCCATCAAGTGCATCCATGTGCTCTTCATCGTCTGTGACTGTGGGGACAGCTGTCACACATGCTTTTGGACGCAGACCTTCCACCTCTTTACCCGCTACAGGCAGTGTGATTGGCATGTTGTCAATTGGTTTTCAAGTGGACAATGCTGCTGGTGTTGAGCTCTCTCAGGCATCGCGAGCACCACCTTTGGATCAAGGCAACATTACATCTTCACCTGCACCTCCCTCACAGACCAGCAGTTTGCCGGGGACACCCTACTCAACCCCATTTCAGCACAGCAGCCAGCCCTCTGTCCCTCAGATGTGGGCAAGTAAAAGACCATTTCCTCCTATCCATGAGAAAGCTAATTGCTTGAATTTCACCATCTGCAAGCTGTTGGCTACAGAAAAGCTGCCTTTCCACCTGGTGGACAGAGAGGATTTTCAAAACCTTATGTCCGTCGCCGTGCCCCAGTACCAAATGCCCAGTCGCCACTACTTCTCCAAGAAAGGGATTAACGAGGGCGCATGGTAGCAACCAAACTCTTGAGGAAGGTGCAGGAGCCCAGGAAGAAATGGAGGACGAAGTGGCGATGGGCATGGAAGAATCAGCAGAAGGGGGAGACCTTGATGACATTTCTGTTGTGCGAGGTTGGGGGGAGAGGGCAGAGGAAGGAAGCATGATTCTCCCCTCCCCACCACCAACACAACAAGGACTTGCTGCACTACCTGCAACACGACCCTCGGATTGTCCGAATTAGAAGTAATTCTGACTACTGGGTTGCCACACTCTTAGATCCCTAGTACAAGACCAAATTTTCAGAAATAATTCCTGCCATACAAAGGGACGCACACATGCAGGAATATCAGCAGATGCTGATACATAATCTCAGATCGGCTTTTCCACAAAACACCAGTGGTACACAGAGTGAATCTCACAGTTCTAACTTGTCAACCGTGGGAGTGTCGAGTCATCATCACTCACACTGTGCCAGTAACACCGTATCTGGTGGTGGTAACAGTAATTTTGTGGCCTCGTTTCACGATTATTTTAGACCATCATTTGGAATTGTACACGAGTATCTCCAACTTAACATTGATGCCATGACTGGGGAACTGGTGCTTTGATAATTTTGGGCTTACATACTGGAAAAATGACCTGAGCTCGCCACTCACATCTTGGAGATCTTGTCGTGCCCCTCAGCCAGCATTCTCTCGGAACGTGTCTTCAGCGCTGCTGGTGGTGTGCTGACAGAAAAGCGCACGCGTCTGTCCACCCAGAATGTGGACAGACTAACATTTCTAAAGATGATTAAGGCATGGATCCGCAAGGACTTCTCTACCCCTGTGTCATCCTGGGGAGACTAGAGCCTTGTGGATTTTTGCCTAAAAGTAACCATTTAAAGTTTGCAACTGTGGGACAATTTATGCCACTTAAGTGGTGTCTCTGCCCAAATGTTTGGAAAAAATCAAGACTCTTCTTGTAGTCCCCTAAATGTGACATAATACTCAAAGTCTGCATGAGGCCTTACAGATACTGAGGAAAAACATCACCAAATACTCATAGTCTGCAGGAGGACATACAGATACTGCTGTAAAACTCACCAAATACTCATCGTCTGCACGTGGCCTTACAGATACTGAAGTAAAAGTCACCAAATACTCATCGTCTGCACGTGGCCTTACGGATACTGAAGTAAAACTCACCAAATAGTCATCATCTGAACGTGGCCTTACAGATACTGAAGTAAAACTCACCAAAGACTCATCGTCTGCACGAGGCCTTACAGATACTGAGGTAAAAACCTCACCAAATACTCATCATATGCACGATACCTTACAAATAATGATGAAAAACCTCACCAAATACTCATTGTATGCGCGAGGCCTTAAAAATACTGAAGTAAAACTCACCAAATACTCATCGTGTGCATGATGCCTTACAAATACCGAAGTAAAACCAGATTTTAGAAGGGCATGACACGCCTATATCTGTGTCTCCTCCTCCTTTTAATGGAATAAAACGATGTTTGGGTGAGCGCTGGGATATGAAGACAGCTACACTTCAACAAGTATTTTACCTGTAAGTTTATTGTTCAAATCACACTAGGTCCTCTCCCACAACATGTTTCGACGCTCAGGGCGTCTTCCTCAAGTGGATCCACTTGAGGAAGACGCCCTGAGCGTCGAAACATGTTGTGGGAGAGGACCTAGTGTGATTTGAACAATAAACTTACAGGTAAAATACTTGTTGAAGTGTAGCTGTCTTCATATCCCAGCGCTCACCCAAACATCATTTTATTCCATTGCCTGCATATCCATCTCCCTATGGGGAGAGCGGTGGAGCAGCTCCGGAGGAGAAGACAAACCTAACAGAGGAGAGGAAAACACGTGACGGATCACGTGCAATTACACAGGCGGACACCGAGGAAAAAGGTAAAGAAATCCACACCGTCCAGAGAGAGACCCCGTGCACTCACTACGTGAGCCCCCCTGTTGTGTGGACAGCACAACAGGAAAAGGTGAGTGTAACAGTGACTTAACAGAGGGTGGATATAAAACATAAAGCAGCGTGGCGCAACCAATTTCTATATCCTCCTCCTTTTAATCATCCATCTCTTTTCTTTTTGCATTTTTATATGCACTTGTCACTTTTCCATGTGTTTGTTGTATTTTCTGAGTAGTTTGTCACCTTTTGGACACCTTAAAAGGTGTTTTCTACGTGTTTTGTATGTGTTTCTATGTGTTTGTGTTCGCCTGCCAATGTTTTCAATGGTGTTCGACGGTGTTCGACGAACATTCGACGAACACACCCCCAATTTGACGAATTGAATCGAATTTGAACACTAGGGTGGTGGCTCATCTCTACTGCGGAACCAGTGGGGACGATGGATGGGAAGCTGGGATGAAGTGGCTCCCCACGGGTGGAGCAGGTCCCCAGGGCAGTGGATGTTGGAAGGTCATTGGGGTGCAGGACGGAGGGCACAAAGTAACAGACAGACTCATGGTTGTTGTTTCCTCAGGTCCTTTACTGATGGCACTGGTGCAAGCCGGGACACTGACAGGTGATGTTACTTGGAGTCCGTGCAACCTGGGAGCAACTCGGGGTTCTCCTCAGCCTGCAAGTTCTGAGGCCTCCCTGCTGCACTTCTTTTGTGGGTCCCTGCTGCTACCTAAGCTGAGCCGCAGCCTGTTCTCTCACCTGCGTTGTGCCGGTATGGCAGGCAGCTTGAGTCTTTTTCCAGCCCCACTTCCTTGGCGGTTGCTCCTGAACTCTCTATGCTGATTTGCCTGCAGATACTGTGGTGTGGCTGGGGGACTTGGAATCCCCCACCCTCCGGTGTTGGATGTTGGCTGCCGGGATGTTAGGCCCTGTACAGCCTTGGACTTGGGTGTCTGGTTCTCGCATTCTGCACTGGGGTGAGCTCGGCAACGCTCCACTCCCCAGGCTCTCCTGGACTTCCTCAGACCCTTGCCTTCGGATCCCTCAAGCTAGACTTGGCCTAACCTGGGGGACGAGTTTAGCACTGCTCAAGTCCACAGGATGTCTTCCTCAGTCCTCCTAGAAACTGAATTGACTAGCTCCGCCCCAGACCAGAATTTATAGGGGAGCTGCCCTTAACCTGGGTTTAGAGCTCCCCCTTGAGGCCTGGAGGCAGAAAGGTGTTGTTTGCTTAGCTCACCTGGTGTGGATATCCTCTGTTACTCTCAGGTATGATACTACCCCCCAAGGGCAACAATGACAATGTGGCATTGAGACTCTGGAGTGCCACAATTCCACTGGTTATTGTAGGGTGTAGTGATGTTAATGCTCCTTAAACTGGCTCTGGATCTAGGTTCGAGTTACTTCTCCCTCCTGCAAGCAAGAGACAACTGGTATGTTCTAGCTACCATTTTTTTGGGGTAGCCTCTTGTCAAAAACCTAGGGGTTAAGCCACGGGCTTGATAGATAAAATCATCCTTAGATAGATAAAATTTACCCATAGATATGTTACTCTGAAGATGTTCAGGATGAAATCTTGAGAGGTGCCATAGTTTGTTTGTCGCAGTCGGCTTACGGAAAATGGTTGAAGTGACTTTTGCTCCCTCGTTGATGAGTCTCACATCCAAGAATTTCACCAAGCTTAGTGACATCGCCATTGTCAATTTGATGTTCCAATTGTTCACATTTAGAGCTGAAACAAAGGAGATGCAGTCCTCCTTGGTGCCTGTCCAGAAAAAGAGCACATCATCAATGTAGCGATACCACTTTAGAACATTGCTTTTATAGGCTTTCTGATCAAATACGTGAGTCTCCTCCCACCATCGAAGAAAAATATTGGCATAGGAAGGCACACAACGCGTTCCCATTACAGTACCAGATGCCTGGTTGTAGAAAACCCGGTCAAACACAAAATAGTTTTCATCCAGGACCATCCTCAAAAAGTCTAGAATAAAAGCATCACAAAGCATGTTTCCAGTAGATAGTTTTGTCAAGGAAATATGCTATGACCACAATTCCTAACTCTTGTAAGATGTTGGTGTGTAAAGATTTGACATCCATAGGAACCAACAACAATTTTCTGGCACTCTCAAATCTTTTAATTGCTGTAGGATGTGGGAAGAGTCACTGACATAGGATTCCAAAGAGCAGGCTATTGGTTGAAGGAAATGGTCAAGAAAGATGCAAGGACATTCAAAGAGTCCCCCAATACCTGAAATAATAGGCCTGCCAGGCGGTTCTTCTAAGTTCTTGTGAACTTTTGGACAGCATGTAGAAAGTCGGTACTTTTGGGTGCTTGGTTGTCAGAAATCCCCTCTTCTTCTTGTTTATAATAGCGAGGTCAAATGCAAACCTCAATAGACAGTCCAGTTTTGCCTTAAAAGTCTGTGTAGAGTCAGAAGGTAAGACACAGTAGTTTGTGCGAACAGAGAGTTGCCTCCTTGCCATATAGCTCTGTGGGCCACATCACTATGTTTCCCCCTTTATCAGCCTCTCTTATGATGAACGGTTGGTTCTCTTTTAATATCTTAAGGGCAGTTCACTCATCTCTAGTGAGGTTCCCACCAGTGTAAGGTCAGAAATTTCCTTACTTACCCTATTGAAGAACAGTTGAACTGCAGGGAATGATGAAAAGGAGGGAGAGGCCTGAGATCGTAAAGATCCAGGAAATCTGTTCTCATATAATAATATATTTTTTTATAATAATATTTATTCATTTATATAGCACTATTAATTCCATAGCACTTTACATACATCAGTCATACATCCCTCTTGGAGCTATAAACATTCTATCAGTATGTCTTTGCAATGTGGGAGTAAACTGGAGTGCCCAGAGGAAACACACACAAACACGGGGAGAACATACAAACTCCTTGCAGATTTTGTCCTTGGTGGGTATTGAACCACGGACCTGGGGACCTCAGTGCTGCAAAGGCTGCAGTGCTGACTACTTGAGCCACAAATTCGTTGTCATTTTCATGTAGTAGAGCTACAAGATTGCCAAATGCTCTTTGGTCTTTGTCAGGTATTGTGTCAAACAGGGAGGACTGGTGATATAATAATCTGAAGACCAGTTTTCTACAAAACATATATATATCCTTGGTTACAGTGAACTTGTCTAGACAGGCAGTAGGTGAAAAGGACAGACCCTTAGGCTAAGTTCACACATAGCGCTTTTTTGCGCTTCTTTGCACGGGTGTATTTTCAGCGTTTTGCACCCGCGCAAAAAAGCCCCATGAAAAAACGTGGTGCATTCACACACTGCGTGTTTTTACGAGGCAGCTTCTTCAGTGATGTCACAGAAGGGAGGAAGAATCCTGGTTCTCCTCCCCTCTGTGACATTTGTCACAGCCCCATTTGATTTTGCAGTGCATTATACACTGCAAAATCAAATGTAAATGTAAGTCAAATGTATAAAAAATATTAAAGATTTTTATACTTACCCTCCACCGGGTGTTCCGGAGACGGGATCAAGGAGCAGCAGCAGGCATCAACCTGCCAGGACTATGCATGATGTCATAATGACATCGAGCGCTGTGATTGGCTGCTTGTGGTCATTTTATATGCGCGTCACATTTCACATGATCGTGAGCGGCCAATCAGCGCCCATGACATCACACAAAGTCCTGTCAAATCGGTGCCTGGCTCCGGATAGCACAAACAACTCAGCAGAGAGGTAAGTATTAATTCTTTATTATTTTTAATACCGCTGCCTTTCTTTAGTTTAGATTTTGCAGTGTATATTAATATACTGTGAAATCAAATGGGGGCAGACACACATGTCACAGAGGGGAGGAGGAAAAAGGATTCTTCCTCCCCCTCTGTGACATCAGATTCAGCAGCTCCGCCCCATATAGGAAAAAGCGTCGGCGCTGCTGCCCAAAGAATTGACATGTCAATACTTTTTACGCCAGTGCTTTTTCCCATAAAAGCACTGTGTAAAATTATGCAGTGTCTGTACGGCAAAGTGAATTTCACATTCACTTTTCCGGTCAAATGAGCGCTCCCAAAGTCACAGACACTCATTTGACCAGATAACCTACTCGAATCCCTTGACTGAGAGATCCCAGCTGAGAGTCCTCTCGATCCGGACAGCAGCCGCATACCGGAGGAACAAGACACTCACAAGTCCGATTCTGGTCGATATGTCATCTTACAAGACCTTCTAAAGGTGAGCGTACTAGCCTACTTTTTACACACAAGTCTAAAATATCTGCACTTAGATCTGTGCTTGTTTTCTCGCTCTTCCCCCTCTCAGACCTGCAGCTTCGTGGTCGAATATACTGGTACATTTACTTTGCCGGCAGACAAAAGGTACATAGCGCATTTTTGAAAAGCGATTGTAAAAAAGCGCTCAACAATGTGCAATGTGTGAACGTAGCCTAAAGTATTATGCTTAGTTCCGCATCAGAGAGCACATAAGGGGATATGTTTATCAGTTGGAGGTCATTGTCCTCAGCAGAGACATCCTGTACCTGTAGTGGAGATGTTATTTCCTCCTGTTCCTTGTGGACCTCCCTGGGATGGGGGACTGCAGCTGGACTGGGCATTTTGGCAGGGCATCTCTTACGTCTACCTCTTCTAGTTCTCCTTCAGGGTTGCTGATGTCCATGGATAAAAAATCATCACTGGTTTGCAGATCGCTGGGTTCCTCAGGGATGAAAGGTTTGCTTGGTGTTACTGGTTTGGATGGTCTCCCTGGATCCGAGCCACCACCATGTGGCAATCTAGGATACCCATAGTGTGTCCACTTAAAGGCCTTACACCCTTCAAAATCTTGTTTGTCATGTAAAAACGTATGCCTTTTATTTCCTACCAACTCTGCCTGATATTTATCAATTGTCATTTTTAATTGTTGTTAGAAGGGCTCTACCAGTGTTACTGAATCAAAGGTGTTTAATTTGGCCTCTTTAGATTTGATATCCTTTTTCAAACTTTCAAGCAGTATATAATCATGCTGCAAAAGCATATCTATTAGAATAATGGAGCATTTGACTAGCCCCATTTCCCAGGTGTCTGAAAATTTTTCTTCAGCTTCCCAAGCCAGGAAGATCTGAAATCTAAGTCCCCTCGGTATAATGCCCTGCTTTCTATACTCCTCAAAGCTACGAATATTCAACCGTACTCAAGTAAATGGATTGTGGAGTATCGTCAATTAAAGTCCATTAGGGACGATACGTGTGGGGTCCTCTCCAGACTGACCCCGGGATGCAGGCTAGTGCAAGCCCACTCTGGTCTACCTTGAGTAATTATATCCTGCTCTCTATCTTTTATGCCATAAAACTTTTCTATGCATACCCTTTACTAACATGGCTCCAGGTCAGAAGTACATATGCTTCCATCAGTGTCACTTTGATTCATTTAGGGGTCAGACTACCTGAATAAGTTTTGACCGGTTTGCTGGCTGCACCCTCCCATTTTTTGGTATTGTGGCAACTAATCAGTTTTATTGCACATGATCTATGTTATGATTTCACTGCTGATTTTTCCACTACCTATGATTGCTTATGCTTGATGTTCCTAGGGTTTTCAGTTGTACAGTGTGTTTTTACACAGTTTTAATTGTTTTTAGTAAGTCTTGTTTGCTATGTTTTGGACGTACAATATAATAAAGCATTCCTAACATTGATATTCTGTGATCATCCTGTATTCCTTATGTGGCTTTTTCTCTTTGTTTTTGCATAGTTTTGTACACATATTGAGATGTATCATCTATTATATAATCGCGAATCGGAAAAGCGCCCCTCCGCGCGCTAGTTCCGGTGTCGTCACGTGGATACGAATTTAACATTGGGCGCGAAGCGCCCAATGCTGCGCGAGCAATGGCCGCGAGGCCATTGCGAGTCGCTGGCCCAGGGCGAGCAATGGCCGCGAAGCGGCCATTGCGAGCCGCTGGCCCAAAATCCATCCACAGCCCCGGCTACAACCTTAGCGATTTACCGCTCAGGTAGCGCGAGCAATGGCCGCGAGGCCATTGCGAGTCGCTGCCTGAGCCGCAATTCGCTCCCCGGGGACCATGGAGCCGAGGCGGCATTGCCGCCTCCGCTCCCCGCTACACACAATTCGCCGCCCGCCCCCATCAATGTCCCCACAGCCGACCCCCATGTCCGCACAGCCCACCCCCAGCAATGTCCGCACAGCCCGCCCACATCAATGTCCGCACAGCCCACCCCCATGTCCGCACAGCCGACCCCCATGCCCGCACAGCCCACCCCCATGTCCGCACAGCCCGCCCACATCAATGTCCGCACAGCCCACCCCCCTGTCCGCACAGCCGACCCCCATGCCCGCACAGCCGACCCCCATGCCCGCACAGCCGACCCCATGCCCGCACAGCCGACCCCCATGCCCGCACAGCCGACCCCCATGCCCGCACAGCCCACCCCCATGTCCGCACAGCCCGCCCACATCAATGTCCGCACAGCCCACCCCCCTGTCCGCACAGCCGACCCCCATGCCCGCACAGCCGACCCCCATGCCCGCACAGCCGACCCCCATGCCCGCACAGCCCACCCCCATGTCCGCACAGCCCACCCCCATGTCCGCACAGCCGACCCCCATGCCCGCACAGCCGACCCCCATGCCCGCACAGCCCACCCCATGCCCGCACAGCCCGCCCCCATCAATGTCCGAAAAACCCCCCATGTCCGCACAGCCGACCCCCACTAATGTCCACACAGCCCCCCCCATGTCCGCACATACTTACATGTCTTCTTAGTCATCTGATCGTCCGTCCGGCCAGGCGTCCTCTTCGTCCGGCCAGACGTCCTCTTCGTCCGGCCCCGGGGATCTTCTGTCTTCTTCCAGCTCCGACGTCCTCTTCTCTTCTCATTCAGGTACAATGGACGACAAATCCGCCATTGTATCTCAATGAGATATGAGCGGCTCTTCTGATTGGTCGCTGTGTACTGCCTCAGCCAATCAGAAGAGCCCCTCATTGAGCTCAAATTCTGATTGGTCGGCGCCCAATCCGAAATCGGGCTCACTGCCCATAGACATCTATTAGCGGTGTGTCCGCGATTTTACGGCCGACAAATAGAACCAGGTGGCCGGCCATAAAATCGCCGACACACCGCTAATGTATGTCAATGGGAAAAATAGCGGACCTGAATGAGAACTGTCTCACTTAACATAAATAATAAATTAAATAATAAATAAAATAATTTAAAAAGAATTAAAAAATAATAAAAAATAATAATAAAAAAATAATAAAAAATTAAATAAAAATAATAATAAAAAAATAAAATATATGCTAATCAGCTCAGCCATTTTGGCGGACCACAATGAGAACTCTGTCTCACTTAAAATAAATAATAAAATAAATAATAAATAAAATAATTTAAAAAGAATTAAAAAATAATAAAAAATAATAATAAAAAAATAATAAAAAATTAAATAAAAATAATAATAAAAAAAAAAAATATATGCTAATCAGCTCAGCCCTTTTGCCGGACCACAATGAGAACTGTGTCTCACTTAAAAAAAATAATAAATTAAATAATAAATAAAATAATTTAAAAAAAATTAAAAAATAATAAAAAATAATAATAAAAAAATAATAAAAAATTAAATTAAAATAATAATAAAAAAAAAACATATATGCTAATCAGCTCAGCCCTTTTGGCGGACCACAATGAGAACTGTGTCTCACTTAAAATAAATAATAAATTAAATAATAAATAAAATAATTTAAAAAGAATTAAAAAATAATAAAAAATAATAATAAAAAAATAATAAAAAATTAAATTAAAATAATAATAAAAAAAAAAAATATATGCTAATCAGCTCAGCCCTTTTGGCGGACCACAATGAGAACTGTGTCTCACTTTAAATAAATAATAAATTAAATAATAAATAAAATAATTTAAAAAGAATTAAAAAATAATAAAAAATAATAATAAAAAAATAATAAAAAATTAAATAAAAATAATAATAAAAAAATAAATATATGCTAATCAGCTCAGCCCTTTTGGCGGACCACAATGAGAACTCTGTCTCACTTAAAATAAATAATAAATTAAATAATAAATAAAAGAATTTAAAAAGAATTAAAAAATAATAAAAAATAATAATAAAAAAATAATAAAAAATTAAATTAAAATAATAATAAAAAAAATAAATATATGCTAATCAGCTCAGCCCTTTTGGCGGACCACAGTGAGAACTGTGTCTCACTTTAAATAAATAATAAATTAAATAATAAATAAAATAATTTAAAAATAATTAAAAAATAATAAAAAATAATAATAAAAAAATAATAAAAAATTAAATAAAAATAATAATAAAAAAATAAATATATGCTAATCAGCTCAGCCCTTTTGGCGGACCACAATGAGAACTCTGTCTCACTTAAAATAAATAATAAATTAAATAATAAATAAAAGAATTTAAAAAGAATTAAAAAATAATAAAAAATAATAATAAAAAAATAATAAAAAATTAAATAAAAATAATAATAAAAAAATAAATATATGCTAATCAGCTCAGCCCTTTTGGCGGACCACAATGAGAACTGTGTCTCACTTAAAATAAATAATAAATTAAATAATAAATAAAAGAATTTAAAAATAATTAAAAAATAATAAAAAATAATAATAAAAAAATAATAAAAAATTAAATTAAAATAATAAATAAAAAAAAAACATATATGCTAATCAGCTCAGCCCTTTTGGCGGACCACAATGAGAACTGTGTCTCACTTAAAATAAATAATAAATTAAATAATAAATAAAATAATTTAAAAAGAATTAAAAAATAATAAAAATAATAATAATAAAAAATAATAAAAAATTAAATTAAAATAATAATAAAAAAAAAAAATATATGCTAATCAGCTCAGCCCTTTTGGCGGACCACAATGAGAACTGTGTCTCACTTTAAATAAATAATAAATTAAATAATAAATAAAATAATTTAAAAAGAATTAAAAAATAATAAAAAATAATAAATAAAAAAATAATAAAAAATTAAATAAAAATAATATATAAAAAAATAAATATATGCTAATCAGCTCAGCCCTTTTGGCGGACCACAATGAGAACTCTGTCTCACTTAAAATAAATAATAAATTAAATAATAAATAAAAGAATTTAAAAAGAATTAAAAAATAATAAAAAATAATAATAAAAAAATAATAAAAAATTAAATTAAAATAATAATAAAAAAAATAAATATATGCTAATCAGCTCAGCCCTTTTGGCGGACCACAATGAGAACTGTGTCTCACTTTAAATAAATAATAAATTAAATAATAAATAAAATAATTTAAAAATAATTAAAAAATAATAAAAAATAATAATAAAAAAATAATAAAAAATTAAATAAAAATAATAATAAAAAAATAAATATATGCTAATCAGCTCAGCCCTTTTGGCGGACCACAATGAGAACTCTGTCTCACTTAAAATAAATAATAAATTAAATAATAAATAAAAGAATTTAAAAAGAATTAAAAAATATTAAAAAATAATAATAAAAAAATAATAAAAAATTAAATAAAAATAATAATAAAAAAATAAATATATGCTAATCAGCTCAGCCCTTTTGGCGGACCACAATGAGAACTGTGTCTCACTTAAAATAAATAATAAATTAAATAATAAATAAAAGAATTTAAAAATAATTAAAAAAATAATAAAAAATAATAATAAAAAAATAATAAAAAATTAAATAAAAATAATAATAAAAAAAATAAATATATGCTAATCAGCCCAGCCCTTTTGGCGGACCAGAAGGAGAACTGTGTCTCAGTTAAAATAAATAATAAATTTTATAATAAAATTATTTAAAAATAATTAAAAAATTATAAAAAAAATAATAAAAAAAAAAATTAAAAATTATAAAATATTACAAAAAATAATAATTAAAAAAAAAATCTAATAATAATTATATTACTGCTAATAATAATGATATTAATGCTAATAATTATGCTATTAATGCTAATAATAATGCTAATAATGCTAATAATTATGCTATTAATGCTAATAATTATGCTATTAATGCTAATAATAATAAGATTAATGCTAATAATAAGCGGCCATTGCGAGCACTCAGCCCCAATAAGTATTGAACGCGCCCCAAAAAGTATTGGACCCCCCCAAAAGTATTGGACCCCCCACCCAAAAGTATTAGACCCCCCAAAAAAGTATTGCACCCCCAAAAAAAGTATGTGACCCCCCCAAAAAAAGTATGTGACCCCCCAAAAAAAGTATGTGACCCCCCCAAAAAAGTATGTGACCCCCCCAAAAAAATTATGTGACCACCCAAAAAAAGTATGTGACCCCCCAAAAAAAGTATGTGACCCCCCAAAAAAAGTATGTGACCCCCCAAAAAAGTATGTGACCCCCCCAAAAAAAGTATGTGACCCCCCAAAAAAAGTATGTGACCCCCCCAAAAAAGTATGTGACCCCCCAAAAAACTATGTGACCTCCAAAAAAAAGTATTGGACCCCCCAAAAAAAGTATGTGACCCCCAAAAAAGTATGTGACCCCCCCAAAAAAGTATGTGACAAAACAAAAAAGTATGTGACCCCCCCAAAAAAGTATGTGACCCCCCCAAAAAAGTATGTGACCCCCCAAAAAAAGTATGTGACCCCCAAAAAAGTATGTGACCCCCCCCAAAAAAGTATGAGACCCCCCAAAAAAAGTATGTGACCCCCCAAAAAAAGTATGTGACCCCCCAAAAAAAGTATGTGACCCCCCCCAAAAAAGTATGTGACCCCCCAAAAAAAGTATGTGACCCCCCAAAAAAAGTATGTGACCCCCCCAAAAAAGTATGTGACCCCCCAAAAAACTATGTGACCTCCAAAAAAAAGTATTGGACCCCCCAAAAAAAGTATTGGACCCCCCAAAAAAAGTATGTGACCCCCCAAAAAAGTATGTGACCCCCCCAAAAAAGTATGTGACAAAACAAAAAAGTATGTGACCCCCCCAAAAAAGTATCTGACCCCCCAAAAAAGTATGTGACCCCCCAAAAAAGTATGTCCCCCCCCCAAAAAAAGTATGTGACCCCCCAAAAAAAGTATGTGACCCCCAAAAAAGTATGTGACCCCCCAAAAAAGTATGTGACCCCCAAAAAAAGTATGTGACCCCCCAAAAAAAGTATGTGACCCCCCAAAAAAAGTATGTGACCCCCAAAAAAAGTATGTGACCCCCCCAAAAAAAGTATCTGACCCCCCAAAAAAAGTATGTGACCCCCCCAAAAAAAGTATGTGACCCCCCAAAAAAAGTATGTGACCCCCCCAAAAAAAGTATGTGACCCCCCAAAAAAAGTATGTGACCCCCCCAAAAAAGTATGTGACCCCCCCAAAAAAGTATGTGACCCCCCCAAAAAAGTATGGGACCCCCCAAAAAAAGTATGGGACTCCCCAAAAACTATTCACACCCCCCCGAAAAGTCCTCACACCAGCTATAACTACTATAATCAAATTAATGCACATTCTAGAATCCCGATGCATTTGCATCGGGCTCACAGCTAGTATTCAATAATTTCAGTGGTGCCCTCAGAATCATCTTTTCTAAAACATGAAGCCTGTGCCCATAGAAGGGCAGAACAGTTAAGTGGAATAATAGGCTCGAGAGTTTGATGTCATAGGTAAAGAGAGACACTAATGGGAAGTAATGCTTATGATAATTTAAGTCAGGAGACAGGGCTGTCTTCCAGACAATTTCCATCCATAACCTGAAGAGCTCATTAACATAAAGGGAGAAAAGATTATTTACCCGCAAAAAATCATCTGACATGAATTATATAACTATGTGTTTTTTCAGCATACTATATCCTGTATGCCCATCTTAATAGGTTACATAGCACAAACGTGTTTATAGATTGTAAACATATAATAATATTTATTAACTTATATAGTGCAATTAACCCCTTTACAACAGGGCATGGTTTTCACCTTAATGTCCGGGCCATTTTTTTCAATTCTGACCAATTCGGAGCTGTAGTTATTTAATTTTTTCAATGACGCAGTTGTGTGACAGCTTGTCTATTGCTGGACAAGATGATGTTTCCCGTGACACCATTTTTATTTACATTTTACTTCTTCATCACATTTTATTACCACTTTTTTGGGCAGTATGACAAAAAAGTATAATGTTTTTGCCATGTCTTTATTTTATTGTTTTATGGTGTTCACTGAAGGGGTTAACTAGTGTGAGAGCTTTTTAAGATGTGTACTCCTATTACATAAATATACATGTTTATTGGTATTACATTTTTTCATATTTTTTTACTCTATTTTAGTTCTTTTTAAAAATATTTTTACATTTTTGTTGATGTATTTACTTAGTCCCTTTATGGGGCATCACCTTTTATATTATGATTACTCATATATTCCATTGCAATGCATCAGCAATGGATTATATGCCAGAGCTGAATTTGCATCTTTGACACTTTGCCTCGCACACAATACATCTACATAGTTTGACATCATCGTAGTCTTTAAGTCGGACTGGGCTAGTCATCTTCCTAAACTTCAAGCCATTTTGGATGATCTTTGGAAGCTGGGATTTACTATAAATCCCAGGAAATGTGCTGTTGGGAAAGAGTAGGCCAAATACTTGGACTATGTCATCAGGAGAGGCGTTTCAGTACACCCGGATGCTCTTTGGACTACAGGAGGCCCAACCACCTTTCAAAGTGTTATGCATGGATCCTAGCCCCCCAAAGATGTATGCAGCAGCCTACCTTAATCTGTTATGGTGTATGATGCTTTCCGTAATCATGTGACTTGGGGATCATCATCACGTCTACCCAAGGTTGCCATGGCAGAGATCAGGTCTCCCTGTCTCTTTATTGCTGTGATTTCTATTGATCCCAGCATTTAGGGTGTAAAGGTGCCCGGAACACTGTGGGCACTGCTCCTGGCAGTGGGTGAGTACCCAGAGAAAACTCACACAAATATGGGTAAAACATTCAAATTCCTTGAAGATGTTGTACTTGATGGGATTTGAATCTAGGACCCCAGCACTACAAGATTGAAATGCTAACTACTGGCCACTGTGACGCCATTTCTTTTAAATACTGATAAAAATATGTTTTTGGCTATTTGTATTTTTACACATGTTAAACACCTTAGGGTGCTGGCAAATGCTGCGTATTTGCTGCATATTTTTATGCGAGTGCTGTTGCAGTTTTTGTAGCCAAAACCCGGAGTGGAACAATCAGAGGGAAAGTCTAAGGCCGGCTTCACAGCACAGTTTGGAGCTGTCAGGTTGTGTCTTGTGTCTGGTGTTTTTCAGGATGCAGTGGACACAACCTGACAGCCCCAGACGAGGAGAAACTGAGGGCAAATATGCCGTCCGATCCTGTTTTAAACAGGAATCATTTTGTGTGCGTCTGTGCTGACATTTCAGCAGCACGGTTGCAGGGAAGCTGCCTGTGGTGCTGAAATTTCAGCAATTGAGCTCTCCAGGTGCTGAACTTCAGCGGTAGCTGTGAAATGCTGCGCTCTCCATGGTTTTGAATGAGTGCAGCTGCATTTCATAGCCGCCGCTCTGTCAGCACCAGGCGTCCGGGAACCAGTACAATTTTTTGCCAGATCTGGAGCGATCCGGCGCCCTTAGACTCCCATGTTATGGGTGCTGCTGGATTGCCCTGGATCCATGAGAATCCGGTTCTGTTTGTTTTTGGCACCAGACACAAAAAATGATGCAGACTCCGATTTTGTGTCTGGTGCCAAAAATGAAAAGAAAAATGAAAAAAATCCTCCTGGAAAACCACAAACCATATGGCAAACAGCCATGCGGCACCATAGGGATACATGGGGGGCAAAAATCACACCGGACAGACCCGGATCAGAAAAACCATGGTGTGAAGCTGGCCTCATTGATACAAGTGCTCCACTTCTGTATTTAATCACCCACTGCTGGTTTTAATCAGCCACTCCTGGTTTTGGCTACAAAAACTGCAAGAGCACTCGGGTAAAAACATGCAGCAAATACCCAACGTGTGAATGCATTCTAATAGTATAATGTTCTTTAGAAATTGAGGGAAAAATTTTTTGTCTGGTCTGAATTGAAGCGCTACCAGAGGGATCACAGGGATGGCAAATTATTCCAAAATAATCTCTTGTTTTATTACGCGTTTCGGCTTAGCATATAACAAGCCTTCATCAGATAAAAACCTCTTGGGCGGCTCGCTTCTCTGGCAGCCTCCCCTTGGGTGGCTCGCTTCTCTGGCAGCCTCCCCTTGGGCGGCTCTCTTCTCTGGCAGCATCCCCTTGGGCGGCTCTCTTCTCTGGGAACAAGCAGCAGGCCAGGAGATCCAGGAAATATCCCTCTGCAACATTATATGCGAACTGCACAAGACACCAGAAAGGTGAGAACAATACCTAAGAGCAATTGTTGCTACTAATATACTGCACCTAGATCTGCGCCTTCTCTTTTCTCCTCTATCTCCAGTCTCGCTGACCTCACAGTCTTTGAAGACACTATTTGACTCTTTAGAAATTGAGTAATTACTATCTGGATGTATCTGTATAGATAAATATTGTTTTTAGTTGAAATTGGGTAAGGTTGGTTCTTTACATGGATATAACTGGAAAAAGTTCATTACAAACTGCACCCAAATGTTGGAAATGACTTGTAATTAATACCAGATGATTAAGTGTACATGGCTTAACTGATGAAATATGAAATATTACACAGAAAACTAGAATTTTATAGGTATATTTACAAATGCAGATCAGTATCAGAAATTAACACGACTGATGCTAAGTGCTCCTAAACTTTTATTACAGACTTAAATTTGGTGGATCTTTAATTACACAAAATAATTTCATGGGTAAAAATATGACTCCTAAAGCATTGCATATTGAAATAAATTGCCTACCATGTTCTAAACCGCTCAACAAAGGAACTCTATCCTTTCTGAATGCTTTATCAGACTCATGAGACTCATAGAAAACAAAAGAAGAGTAGAAGCAGCAATCAAATTAAATTATTCTAAACTTCAAGAATAAACTTGAGTCTCAAATTACATGAGATTTTCTCAAAAAATGAAATCTATCTTTGCTGACACCAACACAATTCAATATGTTAGGGAACTGCAGGACATCATTCCCAAACTGTTTATTAAGAGAAAATTAGACAAAATCTTTTTCATACAACACATTTGATCCTAAAAGTGTTTCAGAAAAAAAATATTCAAGGTAAAATAGCAAAGTGTGGTGGAAACTACTGACCCTTCAAGCAAATTTGAATTACCACAGATTAACACCTTTCCGATTAATCTCAGTGCCAGTAAAACTGTCAAAGAAAATAGTCACACACATACCAAGAACAAACTTGTCACCAGAAATTATCATAAAATGCCACAAGAAACCTGGATCATGGTTGCCGTCCGTTCAAAAATTCAAGGACAGTTAATAAAATAGGGCAATTTTCTGTCCTGCCCGTAAAAAAATAATTAAGGTGTCCACAATGTTCTTCAAGCTGAAAAAAACACAGTATACAGATTATATGTTGATTATTATATTACAGTTTACAGTGAAGGCAGCTACTATCTTCATATCAGAATTATGGGCTGTAGACATTTATCACTTATAATTATGATTAGTGATGAGCGGATATATTCAGCACTATTCATTACTTGCATGTATATTAAGCCATTTGTGATATTCGTTACTCATTAGTATTTTGGTCCTCACCTCGTGAGTTTCAAGCCCACTCCCCATATGCTTGGCACCTGATTTTCAGACACTAAACATGGGGTAATTCAGACTCCAAACATGTGGAGTTTGCTTGGCAATCATGATAATGTAATAGACATCTTTGCTACTGGCATTACTGTGAGTAGCAGGTGCAGTGAAACAAAAAATGAATGTGCAGTCCTCTGCCTATTTGTGATAACCAGTGCAGGTAACGTAGACAGCTGTGGGCTGCAGTCCCCAGCTGTGTGCTTTACTTTGGCTGGTTATCAGAAATAGGGGCTCCCCTATGGATCCCAACTCTGCTACATTTAGAGGCGATGGTCAGCCTTGACATTAGAAAACTTGACCGCTCACTGCAGCCCTCTGGGACACACTGAGACCACTGTGGGAGCTGCCAGACGTGACCACAGGTAAACTCAGTGCCAGACTGTCTGAGTGCGTGTCAAGGTGACAGCGAACTCTGACAGATCCACATTGAGTTCACCTGAGGTCACATTTGGCAATTCTCACAGTATCAGCTTTGTGAGCGGTCAGCTGTAACCTCAGGTGAACTCAATGCCAGACTGTTGGAGTGTGGTTTTTTTTTGTTTCACTGAACCTGCCAATCAAAGTACACAGCTGTGAGTCAAAAATGCAACCAGGAATCTTATCCATGCTTTAACATTCAGTTTCAGCACTTTTCCATCCCTTTCAGCGCTTTGAAAGCCATTTTAGACTTTCTGGGAAAGTTATTCAAGTTTCCCATAGACTTGCATTAGATTCGTTATTTGTAATGAATACACAAATATTGCTAAATTTTCAGCACGAATAACCTAAAACGGAACATTTTAGTATTCACTCATCACTAACCATGATGTGTTCTTATGGTTTTCCAGTGTGTCCATAAAAAATATTTTTGATGTATTGTTTTGTTGATAAGCTCTACAGAGCTCCCAGCCAGGTGCTGTAGTGTACGGACCAGGGAGAGAGTGCGGGAGCGAACCACCTGGGAGCACCGCATCCCCCAGGTGAACAGAGATTGCATAAGAGGACTGCTGCCCGCGGGGCTGGGTGAGTGTGGGTCGGAGGCAAAGAGGGGAAGAGGCAGAAGATTGCCTGACTAATAACGGGAGCGGAGACTGGGAGACTGAGAGAGAGGACCTCACCCATCTTGAAAGGGGGTTCCCTACGACTCAGGCCACACACTAATACCAGATTAGACATCTCTCCAGAAGCCAAAATCCAGACTGACTGCTACTGGCTGTGTGACCCCTGTGCCCTGATACCCCTAGACCTGGGACCGGCTTCAGAGTCACAGACCCACAACCTTCGCCCCTTTGGTCCTTGGGAGTGACTGAGGTCCCCACAACCCTGGACTTTTGAGCAATATAAGTGTCCACAGCCATTCCGACACTTGTGTGCCTGGGACTAGGGGGAATCTGGATGGGAACAGTTCTCTATGGGCTTAGACCCTATTGCTGCCTCACAAGTATTAACCCGGATCTATCCCTCCACAATAACCACACTTAAGCCATCTCGAGTGTAAATCTGGTGTATCTCATATATATGCCAAAGGATCTCATCTACTACTTGACTGTGACATAATTATTACTTCTCTCGAACTCCTCAATAACTAGTTCATGCTGTAATAGCCCCTCGTGGCCAGCTGGAGGAGCTCCGTAACTACACTGACCTATACCTAACCATCCCAATTGCCTCCCATCAAGGGAAAAACAGGTACCAAAACCCCAAAATGGTCATCCAAAACCACTAAATCTGTCACACAAGCAGATGTCGACAAATTGTGGAAAAAACAAGCCACGTTGAACGATATGGACATCGCCTCCAAATTCCCAGAGTCAGCCCTGGCAGAGGAATCAGAGACTGATCCAGAGAGTGAGTCTTAAGCAGGTCCAATAGACAAAGATACCATAGCCACCCGCTCATTCATCACACGTATTCTGGCTAAATCATTGGCTAAATCATTAGAGCCAATTGGAAAAGAACTATCTGACATTAAGCGTGATCTAACTCAACAAGGACACAGGATAGAGATAATTGAAAACTCTCAATCTTCCCTTATTCACCAAACAAATACCATTCTGGAGGGCTTACAACTACACGAAAAAATAATCCACACGGTCAATTCAACCCTAGAAGACCATGAAAATCGGGAGAGGCGAAATAATATAACAATAAAATGCCTCCCTGAATCAGTGGCAACGGAAGCCCTTGAGAAAGCAGCCTCTGAAATTTTCAAAAGCACCCTACCAGAGGAAGATAGAAGGGAAATAGATCTGATAAGAGTCCATAGAGCTTTAAAGCCAATACCTGCTCAGGGGGAACAGCCGCGAGATGTTATGTGCCGCTTCTTAGACTACAGAGTTAAAGACCTAATACTGCGCAGGGCCCATGACCAACAGACTGTCATGTACGAGGGCTCCACACTTAAATTGTTCCAAGACCTATCAGCTATCACACTGCGCAAAAGAAGAATGCTGAAGCCGGTAACTGACATCCTCTTTCAGAGGGGGCACCGCTTCCGCTGGCTGTTCCCCTTTGGTGTTTTTATAACTGCGGGAGACAAGAAATTCCAGGCCAGGACATCGGCAGACATAAAATCAACCTGCGAGGAACTAGGGATCGTCTTGGATAACTATCCTGACCTGGAATCATTCCACTCCGCTTCCCTGATCAAACCACTAACAACTCTTCCGTCGTGGCAAGTGGTCACAACACCAAAGGCCCAAAGACGAAAAAGGAAGGCGGCAAAGACACCGCCCATGAAAGGCCTGGGTGACTCCACCTGAACTATGTAGACCCCATCCAGCGCATTAGCAGTGATTCACTAACTTACTTCAGCCCGATTGCCTGCCTTAGTTTCTACCCTTTACGCCCCTTTAAGGCTTCTGAATAGAAATGCCTTCCCAACTAAACTCGATTTATGGACACCGCCCACCCTGCATCAGGCTTTTGAGATATTGAGAGAAGACTACACAGGAGGCATGTCCCAGAGAAATATTACCTTCTCTGGGCCCACAACTCCAACACGGTTACTTGATAAACATTCAATTTTTATGGAAGGGCCGCCCTGATGGAGCTTTTGATTTTATGCTAATATGCTTGTGCCCCCCACCACCCCTCACCCTTACCAACCCCTTTCCTGATTCCCTAGACCCTCACATTCCCCCCTCTCCCCCTCTCCCTCCTGTACTTATCTGCTTCATTCTTAGTTTGAGGCATGAAAATGTGGTTATGCTTTTGCATTAATCGTACTGTTTTATAATTCCTCCTCCGAGCTGGCTACGATAGTTCGTTGAAGCCTCACATAGTTGAGACGAAGTTTTACGAATATGTTGCTATTTACATATATATCATTGAAAGTTTTATTGTTTCTTCCTTTCTCTTCTTTTTCTTACTATCTCTTCTACCCTCTCCTTTACCACCTTCCTACCCCGGGGGACGTGGAACCGACGGTGACGACTCGTACTGCACGACCTACACCAAAAACACCATGGAAGGTGCACCTGAGGTAATGAAATTTACTTCCTTAAACGCACATGGTTTAAACTCATCTCACACCAGACGACACACATTGCACCATTTAAAACAACAAAAAATACAAGTTCTCCTTTTACAGGAAACACACTTTAAGGCCGACAAATTACCTAACCTAGATCGCACAGGCTACGATAAATGGTACCATGCTACCTCGACACAGACGAAATCCAGGGGCACCTCAGTGGCCATAGCCACGGGTGTGTCGTTTCAAATGAGAGATACTTTGATTGACCCTCAGAGACGCTACGCCCTGGTCAAAGGCCTGTTGAATGGAATGCTGGTGACGTTATGTAGCCTGTACGCCCCAAACAAAAAAAAAGCAAAATGGCTTAAAATAGTTTTGGCTAACATAGAGAGATTTAGAGAGGGTGTTCTGGTGGTGGGCGATGACATTAATGTAGCACTAAAACCATTGATAGACACATCCAAACAAAAAAGTGTGCTCTCGGCTGGATACTTGGCCGGAATACAGCGAAGTCTTAATGCCCAGCAGTTAATAGACACATGGAGATGCCTGAACCCTTCTGAATGCGATTACATCTACTACTCGTTCCCCATAAATCTTATCACCGATTAGATTACAGCTTTGTTCCTAAAGCTTACATACCAAGCATTAAAAAATCCACAATAACACCTACCATTTACTCTGACCACTCTACAGTAATACTGGAAATGTCTCTACGGAAACAACCGTTGAAATGTAGATCATGGCGTCTCAATGAGACGGTACTTGCTGAGGAAGGTGTTAAAGAACGTCTAACTAGAGCGATACAGAAATATTTCACTTTAAATGCAACACAGGACATGTCGGTATAGATGCTCTGGGAGGCTCATAAGACGGTAGTAAGAGGCGAGCTGATCTCGATCTCCTCCTATATCAACACTAAACGGCAAAAAACCTTAGTTGACCTGTATGACGAAATTGCGGTTTTAGAATTAAATCATAAAAGAAAACTTGACCAGCAGACATTGAATCTGTTGTCAACGAAGGGACAACAACTTAAAGATCTTCTTACCCTACAGACAGTAAAATACTATAGCTCATGGAGACACAAAATGTACACTCATGGGGACAAAGCCTCAAGGTTCATGATTTCGCTGATTCGAAAAAAACAGGCACGCACCCTGATTGGCTCGATTAAGAATAATCGAGGTGTATGCTCGGATAATCCCACTCATGTGGAAGACGCCTTTTTGGAGTATTATAAGCACCTCTACGACCTGAGGCCAAATGAAAACAGGGATCAAAATGAACTAAGAAAAGGCGAGATCAGGAATTTCTTGAGTAGCTTACGACTGCCCAGCCTCTCAGATTCCCAGAAGTCTACATTGACAAAACCGTTTCAACTCTCTGAACTCCAGTCCACTCTGTCGGGGTGCCCAGCTGGGAAATCCCCAGGACCTGACTGATTCACGGCACATTACTACAAAACCTTCTCCTATGCCCTACTCCCTCACCTCCTAGATCTGTGTAATGCGGTGCTGCAGAGCCAATTACTCCCTCACCACATGTTAAAAGCAAGTATCTCTTTAATTTACAAAGAGGGTAAAGATCCACTGCAGTGCAGCAGTTATAGACCGATCTCTTTATTAAATGTTGATCTGAAGCTGCTCGCTAGCATGATCGCAAAGAGACTAGCGGCTTTATTGACCCAGTTGGTTTCTCCAAACCAAACAGGATTTGTAGGAGGGCGGGAGGGGAAGGATAATGTACACAAAATATTACAGGTGTTACAAGTTGCCAAACATCGTAAACTACCTCTAGTCTTGTTGGGAACTGAGAAGGCTTTCGACAGAGTGGACTGGACTTATCTTGAGGAAACTTTAGTTGCCTTTAGCATCCCTTCTGCGCTGATTGGAGCCATATTGGCAATGTACCATAGACCCACGGCGCACATTAAGATAAATAACACTCTCACTGATGCATTTGAGATAAAGAACGGTACTAGTCAAGTTTGCCCGCTTTCGCTGCTCCTCTTTGTCCTCACTATGAAACCTCTCTTGGCTGCTATACAGTTAAGGGATGACATAAAGGGCATAACCCTGCAAAGCACATACTTTAAGACTGCGGCTTTTGCGGACGACCTACTAATTATAATGACAGACCCACTTCGTGGCTTCCAAGCCTGCATAGAACTACTAGAGCACTTCGGTAGCATGTCAAATTTCAGGGTTAATGCCTTAAAACAGAAGCACTAGCGATTAACGTGCCCCATACGACGCAAACTAGACTTAAAACGCTTTACCCCTTTGCGTGGCCAGCACAATACATCCGCTATCTAGGCGTAAAATTGGGAAGAAACAACAGCGATCTTTTCCGTTGGAACATTTTGCCGTTGCTAGAGGACGTTAAGAAAACTATGCATTCCTGGAGGGACAATAGCCTCTCCTGGATGGGGAGAAAGAACTTGTTAAAGAGTTTAATACTACCTAGATTCACGTACATGTTTAATATGCTTCCTATAGCGATCCCAATGACATATCTCATTAAAGTCATTTCTATGTTCAGCAAATATATATGGCACCAAAAAACTCCTAGAATCTCGTATAGAACTTTATTGTTACCTAAAGGCAGGGGAGGAATGGGATGATTTCAAGAGTGGTCGACATACTTAGGAACTGTACATAACTGTAAATACTTAGGAAATCGAGTGATAAGCAATGGATTATAGCGGAAGAAGCACTGTTCCCGCTGCCACTCAGGTCCCTCTTCCTCACCTACGACCGCAGATCCAAACCACATATAATTCACAATATCCACACTAAAGCTACATTACATATATGGTTGAAACTAAAACACACATTACTCCCTCCGTTGTCACCCTTGATAACACTTGCGGATTTGGTGGCTTCTTCCTCGGGGATACTACCCGGCGCAGTGATGATGCCTCACAACTGGTCAAAAATGACCATTGACAAACTTTTAATAGATGTATCCTTACCAAGCTTGGAAGAACTTCATGAGATAATGGAATCTCAAAGTTTAACCTTCCTCCAATTTCATTGTCTCCGCGACAATTTGACCCCCCACTTGAGAACAGCTGACCTCACACGCCCGATGACTCCATTCGAGAAATTATGTGCCACCACCGCCAGACCTAAGAAGATTCTCTCTACCCTCTACCAAGTACTGTTACAAAGTGAATGCTCCTTAAAAAGGAGCTACATAGCACACTGGGAGACAGACTTGGGTTACAAGCTGTCCCCAGCTCAATTGCAACATATTTATAGTTGTTCCCATGGCCCCTCGCAGTGTGTGAAGACCCAGGAGAACTCGTACAAAGTGGTTACACGCTGGTACCACACGTCACAAAGAACTTATCATTGGCAGAGAGGGGGCTCCACCAATTACTGGAGATGTGGAGACACCAGAGGAGACTATATACACATCTGGTGGACATGTCCTAAGATCGAAGCCTTTTGGAGGCAAGTGAGCGACTTTATTAAACGAGTAACAAAAAGGTCTCATCGACTCACGGTGGAAACTGCTTTGTTGAATTTCCCTCTCTGGCCAGGTGATAAAAATACATCGAGACTGGCACTTAATTGCGTGACGGCTGCAAAACTACTGATTCCGCTACACTGGGGCACACCAGACATACCCACCCTCCAACAGCTATTTGAAAAGCTGGATTCCTTATATAGAGTAGCATTGACAGTGGCAACGGTATCTCATACACAAAAATCTTTCAGAGAAACGTGGTCCTCTTGGATTAGCGTTAGAGAAAGTGAAACAATCTCAGGATGATGCCCAAACCCTTTGACAACCAGGCCATTGATGCCACCAAACTCTCATCTTTTCCTCTAATATATTGGTGAGATGGGAGTGAACATTAACGTATAGCTGGATATATCCCAGATTATCATAATTAGACAAAGATAACCTATATGTATTATTCTCTTGGCTGTATGACCAAATGCATCTGACTACTAATATCTACTTATTGATATTTGTCACTCAATGTGAGTTTAATTTGGAATAAGTTGATTTATTTACTGTGATGTTCAATCTAAATGAGTTGTTAACTTACTGTTTTACAATATATGCAACATCTTAATATAAAGAACATTGAAAAGAAAAGATAAGCTCTACAGAAAAAAATAAAAAGTTAAGTTGGCAAGACTAACCAAGATGGAAACAATGTTCAAAAATAATAAGGGAAACAAACACGAGGTTTTTGCTACTCCATCTCAGTGCAGAATGATGTAGGGACAAAGACCTTAATTACAGTGATGCATTACTTACTGAGCTGCTTGTTGCTATTTTCATACATATTATAAAATGCACCTATCAGCTGTGGGGCATACATGTAAAGTTATATATGGAATGATAGAATAGTAATGATACAATGTTTGAAAGAGGAAAGATGCCATAAGAGAGGGAGAGATTGAAGATTTTGGTTATGTGAGTGGTGACCACTGGAGAGAGGGTCTGGAGTAGGTGAGAGGGGATGGAGTCAGAGGTGCATATGGTGGGACAAGAGGAAGAGGGGAGCCTGGAGACTTCTTCTTCTGTGTCTGGGTCAAAAGTGGAGAGTGAGCCGGAAGAAATGTAGGGAGAGGTAGGGGTAATAGCGATTTGAGATTAGGAGTAGATTTCCTGATGGATGTTTTCTATTTTCTCTGTGAAGTAGGAAGCCAGATCATCAGCACAGAGGTCGGTGATAGGGGCCTGCACTTTAGCACTGAGGAGAGAGTGAAAGGTTTCAAAGAAATTTTTTGGGTTATTGGATAGTGAGGAGATCAGGGTGGTGAAGTAGGATTATTTGACAAGGTGAAGGGCAGAGTTGTAAATTCTCAGTGTAAATGTATAGAGAATGAAGTGAGCTAAGCCTCCATTTTTACTAATTCTCAAAGAGAGGAATCACTTAAATCAAAGACCTTTTCTCAAAAAAAATCAATTTTTGGATTTTTTGGAAAAATCTTATCGTTACACAAAGAAAGTTCATAGTACACATATTGACCAATATCTGTAAGCCCATCAATCAGCATCAAGGTGACCTTAGATCTGATGGGTCCCTATTCTAACCTATCACTATTTACTTACACTTAGCTAAGCCTCCATTTTTAGTATCTATCTATCTATCTATCTATTTACCTATGGCGGCCATCACACACTACGATATTGTGAGGGAACTCAATAACGATCTCAGGGGTGCGGCTTGTAGACACATCGTTGGTGAGGTGTCACATGTGTAGATATCGTTCAGGACGCAGCAACGACGTTACGTGCAGGAACCGTTGGCACAGCCAGCCACTGATGCCTGTCAATGTTGTGAATATGCGAAATCGGTAAGGAGATCAGTTATCGTGGTGTCACACATAACGATGCAGCAGATTGGATGATCGACATCGTCTGATATGGGGTCCGGTTCCCATATCTGTGAATAACGATCTGACCACTTATCGGTAGTCACATCATGCTGTCACGCACAACAATGTCATAAGAGCGATGCCAAATCAGGCACTTTCCAGAAATATGTGTATATATATATATATATATATATATATATATATATATATCGTAGCGTGTTACACCTTCAGATAATCTGTCAGATCTTATTCACAGATCTCTGGTTGCAGTGAAATCATGGATACATTGTTCTATTTGTACACAGCCACAAAATGGTACAATGTGTCCATGAATTCACTGCAACCAGAGATCTACAAACAGGATCTGACAGATTATCTGAAGGTGTAACAGGGCCTTTAGTATCTATCTATCTATCTATCTATCTATCTATCTATCTATCTATCTATGTATCTTTGTATGTATGTATTTATGTATCTATCTATCTATACAGACCACACCTTGCGATGGAGATGTTGCGAACAGCCGTCCCACCCTCTCTAGCTGTCCCTATTAAGGAAAAATTAAAGTTCTCAGTATCTACAATACTGGAACATTACATGACATCTGGATTCATATCACCAAATTTAACATTTTGATGATACACATCTCCCATCTTATACTTAAATGTGTGATCACCTTACTATATAAAATATCTAATCTTTTATCACACTAATATATTTTTCTATACCTATCTATTATATAATCGCGAATCGGAAAAGCGCCCCTTCGCGCGCACTTTCCGATGTCGTCATGTGGATACGAATTTAACATTGGGCGCGAAGCGCCCAATGCTGCGCGAGCAATGGCCGCGAGGCCATTGCGAGTCGCTGGCCCAGGGCGAGCAATGGCCGCGAAGCGGCCATTGCGAGCCGCTGGCCCAAAATCGATCCACAGGCCCGGCTACAACCTTAGCGATTTACCGCTCAGGTAGCGCGAGCAATGGCCGCGAGGCCATTGCGAGTCGCTGCCTGAGCCGCAAATCGCTACCCGGGGACCATGGAGCGGAGGCGGCACTGCCGCCTCCGCTCCCCGCTACCCACAATTCGCCACCCCCCCCCATGTCCGCACAGCCCACCCCCAGCAATGTCCGCACAGCCCACCCCCAGCAATGTCCGCACAGCCCACCCCCAGCAATGTCCGCACAGCCCACCCCCAGCAATGTCCGCACAGCCCACCCCCAGCAATGTCCGCACAGCCCACCCCCAGCAATGTCCGCACAGCCCACCCCCAGCAATGTCCGCACATCCACCCCCAGCAATGTCCGCACAGCCCACCCCCAGCAATGTCCGCACAGCCCACCCCAGCAATGTCCGCACAGCCCACCCCCATGTCCGCACAGCCCACCCCCAGCAATGTCCGCACAGCCCACCCCCATGTCCGCACAGCCCACCCCCATGTCCGCACAGCCCAACCCCATGTCCGCACAGCCCAACCCCATGTCCGCACAGCCCACCCCCATGTCCGCACAGCCCACCTCCATGTCCGCACAGCCCAACCCCATGTCCGCACAGCCCAACCCCATGTCCGCACAGCCCACCCCCATGTCCGCACAGCCCACCCCCATGTCCGCACAGCCCAACCCCATGTCCGCACAGCCCACCCCCATGTCCGCACAGCCACCCCGCAAAAACACAACCCCCACTAATGTCCACACAGCCCCCCCATGTCCGCACATACTTACATGCCTTCAAGTCATCTGATCGTCCGTCCGATCCATAAGTCCTCCGTCCGGCCAGGCGTCCTCTTCCTCAGGCCCCGGGGGTCTTCTCTCTTCTTTCCGCCATCAGAAGAGCCCCTCAAAACTGAGACGCAGTTCTCATTCAGGTCCGCCTTTTTTTTCCCCATTGACATACATTACCGGTGTGTCGGCGATTTTATGGCCGCCCACCTGGTTCTATTTGTCGGCCCTAAAATCGCGGACACACCGCTAATGCATCTCTATGGGCAGTCAGCCCGATTTCGGATTGAACGCCGACCAATCAGAATTCGAGCTGACTGCCCATAGACATGCATTAGCGGTGTGTCCGCGATTTTAGGGCCGACAAATAGAACCAGGTGGCCGGCCATAAAATCGCCGACACACCGGTAATGTATGTCAATGGGGAAAAAAACAAGGCGGACCTGAATGAGAACTGCGTCTCACTCTGACTTAAAAAAATAAATAAATTTAATAATAAAAATAATAATTAAAAAATAATTTAAAAATAATAAAAAATTAAATTAAAAATAATAAATAATTAAATAAAAATAATAATAAAAAATAAAAAAACAATGCGGACCTGAATGAGAACTGTGTCTCACTCTCACTTAAAAAAATAAATAAATTAAATAATATAAAAAATAATTTAAAAATAATTAAAAAATAATAAAAAAATAAATAAAAAATATTAAATAATTAAATAAAAATGATAATAAAAAAAAAAAAAAAAAATGCGGACCTGAATGAGAACTGTGTCTCACTCTCACTTAAAAAAATAAATAAATTAAATAATAAAAAAAATAATTTAAAAATAATTAAAAAATAATAAAAAAAAAATAAAAAATATTAAATAATTAAATAAAAATAATAATAAAAAAAAAAAAAAAATGCGGACCTGAATGAGAACTGTGTCTCACTCTCACTTAAAAAAATAAATAAATTAAATAATATAAAAAATAATTTAAAAAATAATATAAAAATAATAAAAAAATAAATAAAAAATATTAAATAATTATATAAAAATAATAATAAAAAAAAAAAAAAAATTGTGGACCTGAATGAGAACTGTGTCTCACTCTCACTTAAAAAAAAAAAAAAATTAAATAATAAAAAAAATAATTTAAAAATAATTAAAAAATAATTAAAAAATAAATTAAAAATAATAAATAATTCAATAAAAATAATAATAAAAAAATTAAATATATGCTAATTATATCAGCCCTTTCAGCGGACCTGAAAGAGAACTGGGTCTCAGCCTAAATAATAAATTTAATAATAAAAAAAATAATTAAAATATAATAAAAAAATAAATAAAAAATAATAAATAATTTAATAAAAAATAATAATTAAAAAAATAAAATGCTAATAATAATGATATTACTGCTAATAATAATTCTATTAATGCTAATAATTATGCTATTAATGCTATTAATAATGTTATTAATGCTATTATTAATGCTAATAATGCTATTATTAATGCTATTAATGCTAATAATAATGTTATTATTGCTATTAATAATGTTATTAATGCTATTATTAATGCTAATAATGCTATTATTAATGCTATTAATGCTAATAATAATGCTATTAATGCTATTAATAATGCTATTAATGGTATTAATTCTGCTATTAATGCTAATATTTATCCTATTAATGCTATTAATGCTAATATTTTATCCTATTAATGCTATTAATAATGCTATTAATGCTATTAATTATGCTATTATTGCTATTAATGCTAATATTTATCCTATTCATGGTATTATTAATGCTATTAATGCTAATAATAATGCTATTAATGCTAATAATAATGCTATTAATGCTATTAATAATGTTATTAATGCTAATAATGCTATTATTAATGCTATTAATGCTAATAATAATGTTATTAATGCTATTAATAATGCTATTAATGCTATTATTTATGCTATTAATGCTAATATTTATCCTATTAATGCTAATAATAATGCTATTAATGCTATTAATAATGCTATTAATGCTATTAATTATGCTATTAATGCTATTAATGCTAATATTTATCCTATTCATGGTATTATTAATGCTATTAATGCTAATAATAATGCTATTAATGCTATTAATGCTAATAATAATGCTATTAATGCTATTAATAATGTTATTAATGATATTATTAATGCTAATAATGCTATTATTAATGCTATTAATGCTAATAATAATGTTATTAATGCTATTAATAATGGTATTAATGCTATTAATTATGCTATTAATGCTAATATTTATCCTATTAATGCTATTAATGCTAATAATAATGCTATTAATGCTATTAATAATGCTATTAATGCTATTAATTATGCTATTAATGCTATTAATGCTAATATTTATCCTATTAATGGCATTATTAATGCTATTAATGCTAATATTAATGCTATTAATGCTAATAATAATGTTATTAATGCTATTAATAATGTTATTAATGGTATTATTAATGCTAATAATGCCATTATTAATGCTATTAATGCTAATAATAATGCTATTAATGCTATTAATAATGCTATTAATGCTATTAATTATGCTATTAATGCTATTAATGCTAATATGTATCCTATTAATGCTATTAATAATGCTATTAATGCTAATAATAATGCTATTAATGCTATTAATAATGTTATTAATGCTATTATTAATGCTAATAATGCTAATATTAATGCTATTAATGCTAATAATAATGCTATTAATGCTATTCATAATGTTATTAATGCTATTATTAATGCTAATAATGCTATTATTAATGCTATTAATGCTAATAATAATGCTATTAATGCTATTAATAATGTTATTAATGCTATTATTAATGCTAATAATGCTATTAATGCCAATAATAATGCTATTAATGCTATTAATACTGTTATTAATGCTCATAATACTGCTAATAATGCTATTAATACTGCTATTACTGCTAATAATAATGCTATGGCTTATATTATTGCTATTGATGATGCGATTATTATTTAAAAATCTTTAAAAAAACAATAAACATATTTTAGATACCCGATGCATTTGCATCAGGCTAACAGCTATAACTACTATAATCAAATTAATGCACGTTCTAGAATCCCGATGCATTTGCATCGGGCTCACAGCTAGTATATATATATATACGTATATACTATCTCTTATCTCACTATTAATTATCTACCGTATTATTTATTTTAGATCTATATAATAAAGAGATTATACAATAGATATTTATCTATCTATCTATCTATCTATCTATCTTTCTAGAAAAAAGAAAAACAAAACAGCACAACTGTTATTTGACGGGTGCAAAGCCCCCTACCATACAGATGATAGAAATCCAAGTAAAAAATGGAGGCAGCACTTCCTTCAGTTCAGTTATATGGGCTTTATTCCCAGGACCAGGGACGTCGCTATGCATTAAGAATCGGGGCTGCAGCCCCGATTCTTAAGCATAGAGCCCCGAATCTCGCCGGCGTCAGCTGTCTGGGGGGCCCGGAGGTGATCTGCTGCAGCCTGCAGGACAGCGTCTCCTGCCCTGCATCCTCCGATGGCTGTGGGACAGTGGGCGCTGTTAATGTGCCCCTGATAGTTGGCCCCCGGGAGCCCCCCTGTGTGCTGCTACGGCCCCCGCCCTCTCCTCTCACTCCTAACCTGTCACTGTGTTCAGCTATGTGGCAGACGCTCTGAGCTGCTGGAGGACCACAGATGTCAGGACCAGGCTCAGTGCAGATGGGCATGTGAATCACATGCCCTTCTGCACTGAGCCTGCAGCTGAAGTCTATGACCTGTAGTTCTCCTCCAGCAGCTCAGTGATGATCGCGTCTGCCACATAATAGCTGCATGCAGGTTAGGAGTGAGAGGAGAGAGGGTCCCCCGGAACACAGGGAGCCTGGTCCCCCCAGCACACAGGAAGCCGGGCCCCCCAGAACACAGGGAGCCTGGCCCCCCAGAACACAGGGAGCCTGGCCACCCCAGCACACAGGGAGCCGGGCCCCCGGAACACAGGGAGCCTGGCCCCCCCAGAACACAGGGAGCCTGGTCCCCCAGCACACAGGGAGCTGGGCCCCCCAGAACACAGGGAGCCTGGCCCCCCCAGAACACAGGGAGCCTGGTCCCCCCAGCACACAGGGAGCCGGGCCCCCCAGAACACAGGGAGCCTGGCCCCCCCAGAACACAGGGAGCCTGGTCCCCCCAGCACACAGGGAGCCTGGCCCCCCGGAACACAGGGAGCCTGGCCCCCCCAGAACACAGGGAGCCTGGTCCCCCCAGCACACAGGGAGACGGGCCCCCCAGAACACAGGGAGCCTGGCCCCCCCCAGCACACAGGGAGCTGGGCCCCCCAGAACACAGGGAGCCTGGTCCCCCCAGCACACAGGGAGCCGGGCCCCCCGACACAGGGAGCCTGGTCCCCCCAGCACACAGGGAGCCGGGCCCCCCAGAACACAGGGAGACTGGCCCCCCCAGAACACAGGGAGCCTGGCCCCCCCAGCACACAGGGAGCCGGGCCCCCCAGAACACAGAGAGCCTGGTCCCCCCAGCACACAGGGAGCCTGGCCCCCCGGAACACAGGGAGCCTGGTCCCCCCAGCACACAGGGAGCCTGGCCCCCCCAGCACACAGGGATCCGGGCCCCCCAGAACACAGGGAGCCTGGTCCCCCCAGCACACAGGGAGCCAGGCCCCCCGGAACACAGGGAGCCTGGTCCCCCCAGCACACAGGGAGCCGGGCCCCCCAGAACACAGGGAGCCTGGCCCCCCAGAACACAGGGAGCCTGGCCCCCCCAGAACACAGGGAGCCTGGCCCCCCCAGAACACAGGGAGCCTGGCCCCCCCAGCACACAGGGAGCCTGGCCCCCCCAGCACACAGGGAGCCGGGCCCCCCAGAACACAGGGAGCCTGGTCCCCCCCAGCACACAGGGAGCCTGGCCCCCCAGAACACAGGGAGCCTGGCCCCCCCAGAACACAGGGAGCCTGGCCCCCCCAGAACACAGGGAGCCTGGCCCCCCCAGAACACAGGGAGCCTGGCCCCCCCAGAACACAGGGAGCCTGGCCCCCCCCAGCACACAGGGAGCCTGGCCCCCCCAGCACACAGGGAGCCGGGCCCCCCAGAACACAGGGAGCCTGGTCCCCCCCAGCACACAGGGAGCCTGTCCCCCCAGAACACAGGGAGCCTGGCCCCCCCAGAACACAGGGAGCCTGGCCCCCCCAGAACACAGGGAGCCTGGCCCCCCCAGCACACAGGGAGCCTGGCCCCCCCCAGCACATAGGGAGCCTGGCCCCCCAGCACACAGAGAGCCTGGTCCCTATGTCAGGAACAAAAACACAGTGCCCAGGGGCCCACAGCAGAGGGGACCCCGGGGCTGCTCTGTGTTCCTGGAGTTGCACTGTGTGCCCATGGCTGAGCTGTGTGCCCATGGCTGCGCTGTGTGCCCTGGGCTGCGCTGTGTGCCCGGGGCTGCGCTGTGTGCCCGGGGCTGCGCTGTGTGCCTGGAGCTGCTCTGTGTGCCTGGAGCTGCTCTGTGTGCCTGGGGCTGCGCTGTGTGCCCGGGGCTGCGCTGTGTGCCTGGAGCTGTGCTGTGTGCCCTGGGCTGCACTGTGTGCCCGGGGCTGCGCTGTGTGCCTGGAGCTGCTCTGTGTGCCCGGGGCTGCGCTGTGTGCCTGGAGCTGCTCTGTGTGCCCGGGGCTGCGCTGTGTGCCCTGGGCTGCGCTGTGTGCCCTGGGCTGCGCTGTGTGCCTGGAGCTGCGCTGTGTGCCTGGAGCTGCTCTGTGTGCCCGGGGCTGCTCTGTGTGCCTGGGGCTGCTCTGTGTATCCAGGGCTGCGCTGTTTATGTCTAGTGCCCACTGCTCTGCAGATCATGTATTGTGTCCAGTGCTCAGCTATTCTGCTGCAGTTGTGTGCATGTGATGGGCAGGGGCTGCAGAGCATTGCATCCCACCCCACCAGCCCTGCTCTGTGCACTGGCTGCTGCATTGCACTGAGCACAGGTGTAGACTGGAGGACTCTGCTGCCGCGCGTGGGCTCTGCTGTCTGTGCTCTGCTGTCCGGTGTTCTTTGCTGTCACTGTGTTCTGCTGTCAGTGGGCTCTGCTGTCTGTGCACTGCCGTCCGGTGTGCTCTGCTGTCACTGCAAGAGAAAAATTGTTGTGCCAACTGTGCGGTTTTTTTTTGCTGCGGATAATGTGTGTTTTTGTTTTCATTTCGGTTCCAGACTCTACCAAATTAATGTTTCTCTCTTTTTTCCTCTATCGCCATCTCTCCCAGAAACAGACAGAGAGAGAGACAGTGTACAAGGGGGAGACTGGCACAGAGAGGGAAAACAGCGCACATGGGGGAGAGAAATCATACAGGGAAGAGACAGACGCAGGGGAGAGGCACAGCGCACAGGAGGAAACGGGCACCTGCCGACCTGCCTTATTGAAGTAAGAACAGGGGGCACCTGGGGCAGGACATAGGGGCCAGTGGCCACAGACGTGCCACAGGGGCACAGGCAGCAGTGCAGGGGGCCAGCCAGGGGCACACTGGCCACAAGGGCTCACAGGAAGGACCCACCGGACCCTCAACCACCTCTAGTGGTAAGGACAGGCGGGAACCTGTTAAAAATATGAATCCCACCCTTGCAGCTGCCGCTTATTTAAATTTATTCCGAAAAATGCAGCTCAGTGGGCCCGAGCCCCGGATGTTTTTTGACCCTAGCAACGCCCCTGCCCAGGACTGCAACGTTTCGACTCTGTGGTCTTTCTCAAGCAATGTCACAAAAACACCTGAGGTGCACATATTTATAGCACCCATGCAAGGGGCTCATTAAGTGTACAATTAGTGTTTTACAATAAATATATCTTATAAATAAAAAGTACAGTGTATACAGTTTCAATCTTATTATATATAAAGTGCATTAGGACATGAGGTAGTTAATATCATAGTGCTTAAACATGTTAAAACGTCGCTGTGGACTTAATTAATATATTGTGCACATGTGTATATAAGTGTAAATCATCTTACTCAGGTCATATGGATTGCTGCACCTCCATCTCTATTCTCAACAGGAAACCGCTGGACTCCCAGCGTGTAGTTTCCTTTACTGCCCATGCTCCCTAACTCTATTTCCTCCTTCCGGTCTATTGCGAGCCCTCGCGCATGCGCATTAGCGCACCCGGACTCTCAATATGTAGTTTTTTACTATTCTATGTCCGAATTCTCGCGCATGCGCGCTACCGATGCGAGAATCTCGGGCGCCATCTTAGAATTCCTGTTTAAAGATAGGAATGAAGCTTTTTCTGACGGAATATCACTCTATATCTCTCGATATTTGATCACTTTGTGCCCAGCTATTTTATAATCAATGATTAAAGGCTGCTATTCCTTCATCACCATAAATTGATGACTACTCATTACCAGTTTAACTGGATTAATATTTTTAACTTCTAGCAGTCCATAGTAATATATACATTGAATTAGCTATGGGCGTTTTTGTAAGACATATAATCACCGTCCAGAGGACTATATACAGTTAAGCACCTATAATCATATAGGCACAAATGATATAGACATTCATAGGCAGATCCCCACCTTATTATGTCAATCATTCTGTTTAGGTGATAGTGTCTTACTCTACGTGATCCATCTGAGATTATTCATAAGTGTTTAGGTCACCGTCCAGAGGACTATTCACAGTTAAGTGCTCTGTTCTACCTGAGCACAAATGACACCATCATAAATTAGTATATATCAACCTAATTATGTCGGTCATTCTGTTTAAGTGACACTTTACACTGGATTTCCACAAAAACCTCATATTTTCTTTCTCAATAATTCTTTATTCATGTATATTAATGTCATATAGTCATAGTAAACCGAAAGGAGGACGTATAATAAACAAGATAGCAAATATATACATAGGGCAGCAGTTTAAATGTCGTATAGATGTTCTAGTGCAGCATTCCCATATTTCCAGTATATCTATAATAAACAAAACACAAACAAAAAACATTAAACATAAAAACAATACATTTTTTCTAGCCTTAAAATACAGAGAATTATAAAGATTCATATTTCCAAAGACTTTTTTTATATTTAAAAGAGACCTCCAATTTTATAATCAACGTTAAGACCTTTTGGTTTTAGCGTATCCAACTTGTGGATCCATTCTAATTCTCCGCTTTTTCAAAAGCTTAATACGGTCGCCCCCTCTTCTCTGTACTGGTATACAATCAATAATTCGGAATTTTAAATCTCTCTCTGAGTGTCCCATGTCCAGAAAGTGTTTTGGTACTGGTATATCTTTACGCTTCTTTTTAATTGTATATCTATGATGGGTTATACGTATTCTAAAATCAAGAGTCGTTTCACCCACGTACCATAGATGGCACGGACACTCCAGGAGATATATTACAAATTCCGACGAACATGTAAAAAAACCTTTGATCTCAAATCTCATATCTGTTATTGGATGTATAAACACTGAACCTTTGATCATCAGATTACAATTCATGCACGAAAGACATGGGTAGCATCCTTTACGTTTTGAACCAGTCAAGTATTTCTGTCCTTCTTTTTTAAAACTACCAATGTCTGAGTGCATCAATCTATCTCCTATACTTTTACACCGTCTATAGGAAAATAGTGGAGGTTCCTGGAATTCTTTATACTTATATACACATGTGCACAATATATTAATTAAGTCCACAGCGACGTTTTAACATGTTTAAGCACTATGATATTAACTACCTCATGTCCTAATGCACTTTATATATAATAAGATTGAAACTGTATACACTGTACTTTTTATTTATAAGATATATTTATTGTAAAACACTAATTGTACACTTAATGAGCCCCTTGCATGGGTGCTATAAATATGTGCACCTCAGATGTATTTGTGACACTGCTTGAGAAAGACCACAGAGTCGAAACGTTGCAGTCCTGGGAATAAAGCCCATATAACTGAACTGAAGGAAGTGCTGCCTCCATTTTTTACTTGGATATCTATCTATCTATCTAGATTAGTATATTGGTGCAGCACAGCTCCCCTTGGTGCTCAGCAGTCACAGCTCCTCTCCTCCTCCGTGCTGTATAAGTATACAAGATAAAGGCTAGGGACACATTTGGGCAGGCAATTGCGTTCACTGCATCCAGATCCGGATGTGGTGAACGCAATTGCCTTTACACACATTTTTTTGGGAAAAATGTGTGCAGAATACCGCACTCCAGTAACCGGATTGCTCAGCATGTGTAATCCTGAGCAATCCGGCTACTGCATAGTTTGTTCATCCCTGCTGCTGCTGCAGGGATGAGCAAACTGTTCTCTGTCTATTAAACAGAGCTCCTGCGTTATGATTGGTTGTCTCTTCACAGGGCGCTATTATGGATGAGCTGTCATTTCAGCACTACACATACGCGCCGTCTGCACGATCATTCATTATTATTTACAATTACGGCCCCACACAAGGGCGCAAAGTAAAAAAAGTATAGTGGGGTATGGTCCCATATAGTGTGCACATTCTCATACACCACACAAAGGAAT
Organism: Allobates femoralis; assembly: GCA_033576535.1. Classification (NCBI taxonomy): domain Eukaryota; kingdom Metazoa; phylum Chordata; class Amphibia; order Anura; family Aromobatidae; genus Allobates; species Allobates femoralis. The sequence goes on along the minus strand of JARQOC010000009.1, from coordinate 114,171,733 downwards.
ATTGCTGTACGCAGTGCACAAGGTTGCGTTACGCAACGCCCCTTTGTTATTGTCCCGTAGGTGCCGCAGAAGTGTTTATCCCGTGTCTGCGCGTACGGCGACTTTGAATGTTGTTACGCCACGCAAGCGGCTGTACTGACGTCATGACGTTGGTTTCAGTTTCATTCTGCCTGCAAAGTGCTAGCCCCTCCTCTGCACATAGTCATGGCCACCACACACCGCGCTGCAGCGTGGGGGATGGCGGAGCTTTTGATTCTCATTGATATGTGTGACCGCTATGACTATTGGGGCCACCATCACCACCGACACCCCAGGCTGCGCAACCGCAGCACAGTGATGAAGATCCAGCGGTCCCTGCTCCACAAACTGGGGGTGGAGAGAAGCATCCAACAGATCCAGAAAAAAATTGCGGGTCTGAAGTTCAAGTGCCCGGGCCGCATTGTGGAGATCCGTGCCAGGATTGCCAGGCTGCGTGGTGAGTAATTGTTGGCCCCAAACACACACCTGCACATGTACATGTACCAAACTACACAGCAATGTCTGAAAACATATTAGAAGGAGAGTGTGGTCCCCGGCCTGTCCCCGCCAATGTGCTAACATATATTCAGCATAATTTGGAGGCAGTGCCTACACTTCGGCCTGGTCGTCCAACCTCCAAAAAAACATTATTCCAAGTTTAATCTTTACCTAAACTGATTGACAATCTTCAGTCTGCATCTTTAATTCGATTCAATGCAGGTCACAGGCAGCATGGCAAGGGAACGGACTGTGGAGTACAGGTGACATATAGTACAGGTGACTGTACACTCCCTCCCCTTGCCATGCTGCATGAAACCTGCCTCAAATAAAATAACATTTGCAGACTGAGGATTGACGCTCATTTTTCTAAGGACCTATAACAAATGAATGTTAATCACCCTACATTTGTAAAATGTGTATTGACCCACCATGTGGATGTGACAACAATGTGTATTGGCAGGTTGTTAACACCCAAACAGGAATATGGCCAAACCAGTAATTTGCAGCACAAATGGTGAGGCCGGACTCAGCCGTAACCTCACTATATTTGTGCCTAACCTGACTCCACATTGTCAATGTGATTTTGCAAAATATTGACCATCTTAAACACACACATGACACACTGCCCCACAGATGTTGCCCCCTACACAGGGGACAATATAGACACACCATGATGTTCGAACTGAACAAACAATAGTACGTGAACAAGAGGTGTACGCAGCCATGGGGCAAAAACACCAGTGGCTTCTGGCCCTTCATAAAATACAACACACATACACATACCATGTGTTGGTGTGTTTGCCCACAAGCAAACATATCTTGCCAGTGTAGTGGACCTCCTGTCAGTAAACATACTGAGTCCTACCCACAAATAAAAAAGCCAAGAAGCCAGCGCTGCCTAAGGTTAGCACGCAATACAAAAAGTGCATGTGCACATAATTTCTAACTGTACTTTAAACTGAGACATTTGGCAAACAATAGATCAATTCTTTGAGCTACCCCGCCACGTCACGGCATTCTCAGATGGGGCAGTCCTACTCTACATTTTTTAATTCGCTGTGCCATTACAGCCTCCTGAATGCATTAAAAGCAGAACCATATCAAATGCACACGTACCTGAAGCATTACTGAACTACTCCCATGGGGCCAGAAAAGCAGCGCAGATAAAGGCAGACCAGGTCCGGACATGACATCCGGACATTATCAGATCTGACCCCCACACTGCCCAACCAACAACCATGGATGAGGGTAGAACAGGCCCAAACACATGTGCAACAATCAAGCAGAGCCTATGGGCAGGGTATGGCCGCTGTATGTATGTACAGCGGCCTAGATCAATCACATTAAAGACAGATAGAATGGCATGCACAACCAAGCGCGCACGGCAAAAAGTGGTGGTCAGCCACAAACCTATAACAAATAAAAAAGCCAAGAAGCCAGCGCTGCCTACCCACAGTACATGCATCCTACATGAGTATATGCATCCAACATGATCTTGTACCATATTTGTTAAAGGGGTTGTCCGGGTTCGTGACATAATCTCAGTGCATATCCAGGCTGCCTAATGCTGACAATGTGTAATGTACTATGTGTCAGCTTTCTGCAGGGTTTCATAGATAACACTTGTTTTGCGTCTGAACAGAACGACCAGGGGGGGTGTTCTGGCATGATAATGAACACTGGTCGTTTCCACCTACTGTACCCCAACCCCTCCCCCATAGCAACATCCCCGCCCTCCCCATCTACATGACTCAGCCTCTCCACAGGAAGAAATCCTCCTCTAGCAGCCATCCGTGTGATCAGACCTGCCCGGTGTCTCTGCTCCTCCCCCGGCCAGACACAGTGATGTATGGAGAGTCTGCACTGAAGAGACAATGTGCTGCACTCAGGGGGGGCCGCTCCGGGATTACAGTGTGTCCCGGGCTGTGATTAGGAGCAGTGAAGGAGAATGTACAGTGTGCAGACACAGTGATGTATGGAGAGTCTGCACTGAAGAGACAATGTGCTGCACTCAGGGGGGGCCGCTCCGGGATTACAGTGTGTCCCGGGCTGTGATTAGGAGCAGTGAAGGAGAATGTACAGTGTGCAGACACAGTGATGTATGGAGAGTCTGCACTGAAGAGACAATGTGCTGCACTCAGGGGGGGCCGCTCCGGGATTACAGTGTGTCCCGGGCTGTGATTAGGAGCAGTGAAGGAGAATGTACAGTGTGCAGACACAGTGATGTATGGAAAGTCTGCACTGAAGAGACAATGTGCTGCACTCAGGGCCGCTCCGTGATTACAATGAATAGCTCCCTGTTATCAGTGATTCCTTCCCTGCACTGTCTCGGGCTGTCAGTGATTCTTCCCTCATTGTCCTGTGATCAGGAGCAGGGAAGGAGAATGTACTGTGTGCAGACACGAGTGATGGGGGGCTGAAGCTTCTAATCTACACAAGGGACAGCAGACACTGAGGTAATCTGTGACACACAGTGTAACAAAACCTCTGCTGTGTGAATGACATCTCTGTGTCACTGATGTCTTCGCACAGCAGAGGAGCTGGTGCATTGTATCAGGGTGAAGGATGGACAGCACTGTGTCTCTAATGACACAAATACTGACTGAAGCAGCCTGTCCACTCAGTAACTGCAGCAGTGTGAAGTGTTGGGGGGTGTATGTATGGAGAGATAGATGATACTAAGGATTTTGATATTGTTGAGGAGTCCTTGCTTCCGTCGCCCCATCAGTCCGCCCGTCCTTCCTTCTTTCTTTCCTTCCTTCCATCCATCCTTCCTCCCGTTCATCCTTCTGTCCTTCTTTCAGTCCGTCTTTCGTCCTTTCTTTCCATCCATCTGACCGTCCTTCCTTCTTTCCATCCGTCCTTCCCTCCTTCCTTTTTTCCGTCCGTCCTTCTTTCTGTCCTTCCTTCTTTCCATCCTTCCATCTGTCCTTCTTTACGTCGTCCTTTCTTTCCATCTGTCCTTCCTTCTTTCCGTCCATCTATCCGTCTGTCCATCAGTCGTTCCTACTTTCTGTCCTTCCTTCTTTTTGTCCGTCCTTCCGTCCTTTCTTCCTTCTGTCAGTCTGTCCTTTCTTCTTTCCGTCTTCCTTCTTTCCATCCGTCCGTCCTTCCTTCTTCCCGTCCGTCCTTCCTTCTTCCCGTCCGTCCATCCTTCTTCCCGTCCGTCCTTCCTTCTTTCCGTCCGTCCTTCCTTCTTTCCGTCCGTCCTTCCTTCTTTCCGTCCTTATTTCTTTCCGTCCATCCTTCATTCTTTCCGTCCATCCATCCGTCCTTCCTTCTTTCCGTCCATCCTTCAGTCTTTCCATCCGTCCATCCGTTCTTCCCCTCAAGCCTGTATTTTCCCTTCACCCCTGGGTGATTTCCTGTTTTCCTTCCTCTTCTTCCATATTTTTTCTATTTTTCCGTCAATACAGACATATGAGGCTTCTTGTTGTTTTTTGCAGGACGAGTTGTACTTTTGAATGACGACATTTATTTAAAAATTGCAAAAAAATAGTGCAATTATACATTTGTTTTTTGGGTTTTTTATTCACCATGTTCACTATATGGTGACACTGAGGTGTCGGTATGATGTCTGGGGTCAGTACTATATGGTAACACTGAGGTGTCGGTATGATGTCTGGGGTCAGTACTATATGGTAACACTGAGGTGTCGGTATGATGTCTGGGGTCAGTACTATATGGTAACACTGAGGTGTCAATGATGATGTCTCGGGTCAGTACTATATGGTAACACTGTGGTGTCAGTATGATGTCTGGGGTCAGTACTATATGGTAACACTGACGTGTCAGTATGATGTCTGGGGTCAGTACTATATGGTAACACTGACGTGTCGGTACGATATCTGGGGTCAGTACTATATGGTAACACTGAGGTGTCTGTCTAATGTCTGGGGTCAGTACTCTATGGTATCAATGACGTGTTGGTATGATTCCTGGGGTCAGTACTATATAGTAACACTGACATGTCGGTACGATATCTGGGGTCAGTACTATATGGTAACACTGAGGTGTCTGTCTAATGTCTGGGGTCAGTACTCTATGGTATCAAGGACATGTTGGTATGATGTCTGGGGTCAGTACTATATGGTAACACTGACGTGTCGGTATGATGTCTGGGTCAGTACTATATGGTAACACTGAGGTGTCTGTCTAATGTCTGGGGTCAGTACTCTATGGTATCAATGACGTGTTGGTATGATATCTGGGGTCAGTACTATATGGTAACACTGAGGTGTCGGTATGATGTCTGGGGTCAATACTATATGGTAACACTGAGGTGTCGGTATGATGTCTGGGGTCAGTACTATATGGTGACACTGATGTGTCGGTACGATATCTGGGGTCAGTACTATATGGTAACACTGAGGTGTCGGTATGATGTCTGGGGTCAGTACTATATGGTAACACTGATGTGTCAGTATGATGTCTGGGGTCAGTACTATATGGTAACACTGAGGTGTCGGTATGATGTCTGGGGTCAGTACTATATGGTAACACTGAGGTGTCGGTATGATGTCTGGTGTCAGTACTATATGGTAACACTGAGGTGTCGGTATGATGTCTGGGGTCAGTACTATATGGTAACACTGATGTGTCAGTATGATGTCTGGGGTCAGTACTATATGGTAACACTGAGGTGTCGGTATGATGTCTGGGGTCAGTACTATATGGTAACACTGAGGTGTCGGTATGATGTCTGGGGTCAGTACTATATGGCAACACTGAGGTGTCGGTATGATGTCTGGGGTCAGTACTATATGGTAACACTGACGTGTCGATATGATATCTGGGGTCAGTACTATATGGTAACACTGAGGTGTCGGTATGATGCCCCGTGTCAGTACTATATGGCAACACTGAGGTGTCGGTATGATGTCTGGGGTCAGTACTATATGGTAACACTGAGATGTCGGTATGATGTCTGGGGTCAGTACTATATGGTAACACTGACGTGTCGGTATGATGTTTTTTGAAAAAAAACGCAAGTTTTTACATTTTTTCTCATATATAAAGCTTGTCAGCATATGTACATCATTGGTTGTAGCTGAGTGCTGCAAGGTTTTTTTCTAGTATATTGACCCAGCGTCCCTGCTGGCACCAGTTCACATTGTCTGTGAGTGCTGTGCAGTTTTTTTCTCATATATATATATATATATCTATTATATAATCACGAATGGGTTTTTTGCCCCTTTTGAGACTGCACTCGCTGCGAGTCAATGTCGTCATGTGGATACGAACGAAGCATTGGCCGCGCAGCGGCCATTGCGAGCAGCTCTAAGGCGACTCGCTATGCCCGCGCAGCGGGCATGGCGAGTCGCCTTAGTAGCGCGAAGCATTGGCCGCGAAGCGGCCATTGCGAGTCAGAGACTCGCTCTGCTAGAATCCCGATGCATTGTGCATCGGGCACCCAGCTAGTATATAATATATATGTATACATATTCCACAAATAGGCCAGATGCAGTTGCATCGGGAGTGCGGTGAAATGAACAGGTCCCGTAGAAATAGCTGCTGAATAGTACAGTCCTCTCTTCAGAAACTACGCGGTTGTTCCGAAAATTATATGGTGTATTTGGTGGCTCAGTGGTTAGCACTGTATGGTGGCTCAGTGGTTAGCACTGTATGGTGGCTCAGTGGTTAGCACTGTATATGGTGGCTCCGTGGTTATCACAGTATATGGTGGCTCAGTGGTTAGCATTGTATGGTGGCTAAGTGGTTAGCACAGTATGGTGGCAGGGGATTTGAATCCCACGAGCTCCTTGTCCACCAGCTGAGCCAATGAGCGTCGCTGGATTCAAAGCTTTGAATCTTGCGCCGCTCAACGGTCACCGTCGACTGCGACGATTGCTAAGCGAGATTGAAATCACGCACCAACATCGCTCATTGGTCGGCGCCGATGAATAAGCGGTGTTGGCCCGTGATTTAAATCCCTCTGCGCTCATTCGTCGACGCCACAGAGACCCCTAAGTTTCCTCATGGTTGGATGACTTTTAAGTTCTTCCCGAGGAGGCGTTATCCATATCACCCAGAAGAGGGGACAGGCAGTCAAATGGCAGGATAGGCGGGATGGACGATGACGAAAAGCAGGATGGACGGCGGGAGAGCCTTGATGGACAACAGGTGAGGCAGGACTAACCAATCTGCAAGCGTGCCCATCGGACCGGAAACAGGTAATTATTATACAGAGCGGGAGATTTGTGTAAGTTATTTATTGTGTTTACGGGGCAGTCAGGGCATAATAGCCTCCTTGCTAGGCTGGGTTCACATTAGGGTTCCCCTCCGCAGCGTTCTGCGGAGGGGATCCGCAATGTGTCCGCAGCGGCCGCCAGCTCCTATCTTTATAATGGGAGCGCACGGTGCTGCGCTTAACAGCGCATGACCGTGTGCACCCATTCACTCCTATACGTGATCTGTGTGCAGCCGGACTCCTGCGCACAAATCACACAGTCTAGTCCGCACCAGGAATGCAACATGTCGCGTCTCTGGTGCGGAAGAGACTGTGTGATTTGTATGCAGGCATCCGCCTGCGCACAGATCACATATAGGAGTGAATGGGTGCACACGGTCATGCGCTGTTAAGCGCAGCACCGTGCACTCCCATTATAAAGATAGGAGCTGGCGGCCGCTGCGGACACATTGCGGATCCCCTCCGCAGAACGCTGCGGAGGGGAACTCTAATGTGAACCCACCCTTAGAATGCAGGATAGTCCCTGATACAAAAGGGAGCTTTTATTTTAATACACAAAAATGGGTTGACGGTTCTCTTTAAAATAAAAATGGATATAGATTTTGATTGTCAGAATAAATGTTTGACTGTATGAACACTGCGGATCATGGAAATGGTGCAAGAGCGCAATTCTTCTTTTTTTGTTTCTTTAATTCTTCAATTATTCATACCAACACGTCATTGATACCATAGAGTACTGACCCCAGACATTAGACAGACACCTCAGTGTTACCATATAGTACTGACCCCAGACATCATACCGACATGTCAGTGTTACCATATAGTACTGACCCCAGACATCATACCAACATGTCCTTGATACCATAGAGTACTGACCCCAGACATTAGACAGACACCTCAGTGTTACCATATAGTACTGACCCCAGACATCATACCGACACGTCAGTGTTACCATATAGTACTGACCCCAGACTTCATACCAACACGTCAGTGTTACCATATAGTACTGACCCCAGACATCATACCAACATGTCCTTGATACCATAGAGTACTGACCCCAGACATTAGACAGACACCTCAGTGTTACCATATAGTACTGACCCCAGACATCATACCGACACCTCAGTGTTACCATATAGTACTGACCCCAGATATCGTACCGACATGTCAGTGTTACTATATAGTACTGACCCCAGACATCATACCAACACGTCATTGATACCATAGAGTACTGACCCCAGACATTAGACAGACACCTCAGTGTTACCATATAGTACTGACCCCAGATATCGTACCGACACCTCAGTGTTACCATATAGTACTGACCCCAGACATCATACTGACACCACAGTGTTACCATATAGTACTGACCCGAGACATCATACCGACATGTCAGTGTTACCATATAGTACTGACCCCAGACATCATACTGACACCACAGTGTTACCATATAGTACTGACCCCAGACATCATACTGACACGTCAGTGTTACCATATAGTACTGACCCCAGACATCATACTGACACCACAGTGTTACCATATAGTACTGACCCGAGACATCATACCGACACGTCAGTGTTACCATATAGTACTGACCCCAGACATCATACCGACACCTCAGTGTTACCATATAGTACTGACCCGAGACATCATACCGACACGTCAGTGTTACCATGTAGTACTGACCCAAGGCATCATACCGACACATCAGTTTTACCATATAGTACTGACCCCAGACATCATACCGACACGTCAGTGTTACCATATAGTACTGACCCCAGACATCATACCGACACATCAGTGTTACCATATAGTACTGACCCCAGACATCATACCAACACCTCAGTGTTACCATATAGTACTGACCCCAGACATCATACTGACACATCAGTGTTACCATATAGTACTGACCCCAGACATCATACCGACACATCAGTGTTACCATATAGTACTGACCCCAGACATCATACTGACACGTCAGTGTTACCATATAGTACTGACCCCAGACATCATACCGACACCTCAGTGTTACCATATAGTACTGACCCCAGACATCATACTGACACCTCAGTGTTACCATATAGTACTGACCCCAGACATCATACTGACACCACAGTGTTACCATATAGTACTGACCCCAGACATCATACCGACACGTCAGTGTTACCATATAGTACAGACCCCAGACATCATACCGACACCTCAGTGTCACCATATAGTGAACATGGTGAATAAAAAACCCAAAAAACAAATGTATAATTGCACTATTTTTTTGCAATTTTTAAATAAATGTCGTCATTCAAAAGTACAACTCGTCCTGCAAAAAACAACAAGAAGCTTCATATGTCTGTATTGACGGAAAAATAGAAAAGTTATGGAAGAAGAGGAAGGAAAACAGGAAATCACCCAGGGGTGAAGGGAAAATACAGGCTTGAGGGGAAGAACGGATGGACGGATGGAAAGACTGAAGGATGGACGGAAAGAAGGAAGGACGGATGGATGGACGGAAAGAATGAAGGATGGACGGAAAGAAATAAGGACGGAAAGAAGGAAGGACGGACGGGAAGAAGGATGGACGGACGGGAAGAAGGAAGGACGGACGGGAAGAAGGAAGGACGGACGGATGGAAAGAAGGAAGACGGAAAGAAGAAAGGACAGACTGACAGAAGGAAGAAAGGACGGAAGGACGGACAAAAAGAAGGAAGGACAGAAAGTAGGAACGACTGATGGACAGACGGATAGATGGACGGAAAGAAGGAAGGACAGATGGAAAGAAAGGACGACGTAAAGAAGGACAGATGGAAGGATGGAAAGAAGGAAGGACAGAAAGAAGGACGGACGGAAAAAAGGAAGGAGGGAAGGACGGATGGAAAGAAGGAAGGACGGTCAGATGGATGGAAAGAAAGGACGAAAGACGGACTGAAAGAAGGACAGAAGGATGAACGGGAGGAAGGATGGATGGAAGGAAGGAAGGAAAGAAAGAAGGAAGGACGGGCGGACTGATGGGGCGACGGAAGCAAGGACTCCTCAACAATATCAAAATCCTTAGTATCATCTATCTCTCCATACATACACCCCCCAACACTTCACACTGCTGCAGTTACTGAGTGGACAGGCTGCTTCAGTCAGTATTTGTGTCATTAGAGACACAGTGCTGTCCATCCTTCACCCTGATACAATGCACCAGCTCCTCTGCTGTGCGAAGACATCAGTGACACAGAGATGTCATTCACACAGCAGAGGTTTTGTTACACTGTGTGTCACAGATTACCTCAGTGTCTGCTGTCCCTTGTGTAGATTAGAAGCTTCAGCCCCCCATCACTCGTGTCTGCACACAGTACATTCTCCTTCCCTGCTCCTGATCACAGGACAATGAGGGAAGAATCACTGACAGCCCGAGACAGTGCAGGGAAGGAATCACTGATAACAGGGAGCTATTCATTGTAATCACGGAGCGGCCCTGAGTGCAGCACATTGTCTCTTCAGTGCAGACTCTCCATACATCACTGTGTCTGCACACTGTACATTCTCCTTCACTGCTCCTAATCACAGCCCGGGACACACTGTAATCCCGGAGCGGCCCCCCCTGAGTGCAGCACATTGTCTCTTCAGTGCAGACTCTCCATACATCACTGTGTCTGCACACTGTACATTCTCCTTCACTGCTCCTAATCACAGCCCGGGACACACTGTAATCCCGGAGCGGCCCCCCTGAGTGCAGCACATTGTCTCTTCAGTGCAGACTCTCCATACATCACTGTGTCTGCACACTGTACATTCTCCTTCACTGCTCCTAATCACAGCCCGGGACACACTGTAATCCCGGAGCGGCCCCCCCTGAGTGCAGCACATTGTCTCTTCAGTGCAGACTCTCCATACATCACTGTGTCTGCACACTGTACATTCTCCTTCACTGCTCCTAATCACAGCCCGGGACACACTGTAATCCCGGAGCGGCCCCCCCTGAGTGCAGCACATTGTCTCTTCAGTGCAGACTCTCCATACATCACTGTGTCTGGCCGGGGGAGGAGCAGAGACACCGGGCAGGTCTGATCACACGGATGGCTGCTAGAGGAGGATTTCTTCCTGTGGAGAGGCTGAGTCATGTAGATGGGGAGGGCGGGGATGTTGCTATGGGGGAGGGGTTGGGGTACAGTAGGTGGAAACGACCAGTGTTCATTATCATGCCAGAACACCCCCCCTGGTCGTTCTGTTCAGACGCAAAACAAGTGTTATCTATGAAACCCTGCAGAAAGCTGACACATAGTACATTACACATTGTCAGCATTAGGCAGCCTGGATATGCACTGAGATTATGTCACGAACCCGGACAACCCCTTTAATGCTGGAACTACAATAGGCACACAATCAAAATGTTTGACAACAATGTGTTTAACCTTTCTCCTAAAAGCTCTGTGATTGTGTTTCCAAATACAGATGGGGAGGATTCATCCTCCGAAGATGGCCACCATGCCCCACCCGCAGGTGGGCCAGCGACCCCACCGCCACATTAGGCTGCAGGGACACCATCGCCCCCTAGGAATCCAGGGCCTGACGATGAGGAGCTCCCATCAGCTGCAGGGCCGGAGGACCCAGAGGACTGGTCATCACAGGAAGGGACGGAGGACTCTCATGACGTGTCATCCCGTGCATTGATGGAGGAGGATGACGACCTCCCATCCCCACCATGGCCACAGGAGGCCGAGGAGCTGCCAGCACCTGCTGGGCTGGAAGATGTTACGCCCTCAAGCCCAGGCCCCCTTTTGCCACCAAGCCACGTCATGTGGCCACAGAGTCCCGGCCAAGGAGTTACCCCACCTCCCACTGTGTCCAGCTCAGTGGCGAGCCCAGAGGTGTCCATGTCCCCAAAGCCGGAGGAGGAGGAGGTGCCCTCAACAACAGGGCCTGAGGAGGAGGAGGTGCCCTCAACACCAGGGCCTGAGGAGGAGGAGGAGATGCCTGAGACTGATATGGACCCAGATTTTGATGACTGTGGTGGTATGTGTGTATTTGTGGGGCATACGCCCTGCATACTGGAATTAGTGTTGTGTTTATCATCCCTCATTAATGTGTCTGAGTTAGTTTGTTCTTTTTTTCTACTGTTTGTGCACATGGCAAACGTGCTGGGGCTGCCAGGTGGAGTCTGAGTGCCTCCCCATCACCTCCTGATAGTGCTGATGATGGCGAGTCACAGGGTAAGGAGCATAGTTTCTTTTGAACTTACAAAACCTCCCCATAGACTGTTTGATTTGAAATGTGTTTTTCATCCCAATACAGGTGTCCCTACTCTGGAGGACGTGATACGTGCCCACAATGAGGTCTCAAGAGGTCTCCACTGGGCACACCAACGCGGGCTCCAAGAGCTGGCCCGGTTGGGGGAGATGCTGGCTGCCCTCCAGCGAAGACATGGTGGGCTCCCATGATCTGGCTGAACTGAGAGACAGAAATGGGCCAACCTGCCCTGAAGGACTGTTGTCCATGTTGGACCCAAAAGCTTGTGTTTTGCCATGTTGGCATTGTTTTTTGTTTTTGGGTTTTTTTCTTATAGTTTCCACATTGGGACCGTAGGGAGTGTGTTGGGGCTACCACGTTGGCCTCTTTTCTTATAGTGTCCCACATTGGGACCGTAGGGAGTGTGTTGGGGCTACCACATTGTCCTCTTTTCTTATAGTGTCCCACATTGGGACCGTAGGGAGTGTGTTGGGGCTACCACGTTGGCCTCTTTTCTTATAGTGTCCCACATTGGGACCGTAGGGAGTGTGTTGGGGCTACCACATTGGCCTTTTTTCTTATAGTGTCACACATTGGGACCGTAGGGAGTGTGTTGGGGCTATCACGTTGGCCTCTTTTCTTATAGTGTCCCACATTGGGACCGTAGGGAGTATGTTGGGGCTACTCCTACACACAAACAGCAATGTGTACTTTGTGGGCACGGTGTGTCACAGATTGTTTGGAAAATTAATTTTGAAAGGAATCTTTCTGTGTGTTCCTTGATGTAACCACACACATAGTAACATATTTTTTAAGGTTGAAGGAAGACTTTAAGTCCATTTAGTTCAACACATAGCCTAACATGTTGATCCAGAGGAAGGGAACAAAAACCCATGTTCCAACACTAGCTCCTCATTGTGGGAAAAAATTCCTTCCTGACTCCAGATATGGCAATCAGACTAGTTCACTGGATCAACGCCCTATCAAAGAATCGACTATATATGACCGGTAATATTATAGTTTTAAAGAAAGGCATCCAGGCCCTTCTTAAATGTTAGTAGTGAGTCACTCATTACAACATCATGTGGCAGAGAGTTCCATAGTCTCACTGCTCTTACAGTAAAGAATCCACGTCAGTGATTATGATTAAACCTTCTTTCCTCCAGACGTAGAGGATGCCCCCTTGTCACAGTCTCAGGCCTAAGAGTAAAGAGATCATTAGAAATTTCCCTGTACTGTCCCCTCATATATTTAAACATTATTATAAGATCACCCCCAAGACTCCGTTTTTCCAAGCTAAATATTCCCACGTTTAATAACCTGTCTTGGTATTGCAGACCCCTCAGTCCTCTAGTAACCTTGATCGGTCTTCTCTGGACCCGCTCTAGTTCAGCTATGTCTTTCTTATACACCGGAGACCAGAATTGTACACAGTATTCGAAGTGTGGTTGCACTAATGACTTGTATAGAGGTAAAATTATGTTCTCCTCATGACCATCTATGCCTCTTTTAATGCATCCCATTATTTTATTTGCCTTTGCAGCAGCTGGCTGACAATGGCCACTAATTGTGAGTTTGTCATCTACCCATAAATCCAGGTTTTTTTAATTGACAGTTGTGCCCAGTGATGTACAAATAAGCACATAATTATACCTTTTGTTTCCTCGGCCCAAGTGCATGACCTTACAAGTTTCCCCATTAAAGCTCATTTGCCATTCATCAGCCCAAGCTTATATTTTTCATAAATCCTCCTGTAATATAAAATTGTCCTCCTTTGTATTGATTACCCTGCAGAGTTTATTGTCATCTGCAAATATTGAGATTCTACTCAGTATGCCCCCAACAAGGTCATTAACCAAAATATATTATAAAGAAGCGGGCCCAATACTAACCCCTGTGGTGCTCCACTGTTAACTGTGACCCATTCTGAGTGTGTTCCATTAATGACCACCCTTTGTTTCCTATTGGTAAGTCAGTTTTTAAACCACTTACACATATTTCCCCCTATCCCATTGCTCTAATTTTATGTATCAACCTTTTGTGTGGCACCGTATCAAAAGCTTTTGAAAAGTCCATATACACCACATCCTCTGCATTTCTTTGATCCAGTCCACAACTTACTTCTTCATAGAAGCTTAACAGATTAGTTTGACAGGAACGGTCCCTCGTAAAACCATGTTGATATTGGGTAATGTTGTCCTAACAATCATCTGAACTCCCTAAAACTGTGTGTCCCAGTTTTGTAGACCTCTTTGATGTATTAATAGACGTTACCAGCCAACATCGGGTTGAAGCACTTCCACCATTGGCCAGAATGTGTTTACTATTCAAAACACGAGCATCACTACACAAGCCTTCTCTAAAAAAACACCCAAAAGACCATGCATGGTGGCCACAAAGCAAACACACATCCATCGTGGATGCACTGTTTTTTTAGTTTGGAAATGGCCTAACCCCATAACCAACAATGTGTGTTCACTATGTAGACATATAACTGCTGGGCACTACACCCACAAAAAGTCCTTAAAAGGTGGTCACCAAATAGAATGATGTTAAGGCCATCTCTGAGCTGATTTTGGTGAACCTCAAATTAGTGTTGGCTACTGTTAAAGAACCAATATGTAAGTATTAAGCCCCTCTACATATGATGGTAGTATGACCAACATCATCTTGCATAATAGCGGAAGGGCCAACAATGATGCCTTCAGAAATACAATGAATGCTAGAATCATGGGCAACATGTGCACCTACTGTTTAATAATCTTGTTATTTGGAAAACAAAATCCAGTACATCCGTACATTAATAACACAACAAAATGGATCCATATAGAAGGAAGTAAAGTCACAAAACATTATTGAGATTCACAAAACACAAAAGGCACACTTTGGTATAGTCCATCCACAAAAAAAAAAAAAAAGGCACAAACTCCCTATAATTGTTGGTACTGTGGCTCATCATTGTCGTAGTCTTCTGCAGGGTTGAAGCTGGGCTCGGGCCCTAGGTCATCAAAATATCCACCCCTGGACCTATGTGTCGGGTAATTTGGTCGCACAGATCTCCGCACAGGGGATGAATGTGCAGGGACATAGGTATGTTGTCTGTGATGATGGGTGCCGCATGGCCGTTCAATGCCAGTTCTGAATACTGATGTGTTAGTCAGCTTACCCGCACGCGCTTTATCCATCACTTGCAACATCACACGTTCAGCATGATTCCTCTGATCGGGGTCCAGCGATGGTAGCCTCTCTTGGACAAGGCTGGCAAAGGCACACTGTGGTTCCCTATTTTGCTGTTGAAGCACCCTTTGAGCAAGAGTCAGCATTTCGTTAGGGTTTGGCGCTGGTGTGTTCCTTCTGTACCACCTAATCTCGATGGAGCCTGAGAGTGGGGTAACCCCGAGGTGGCGGCCTCCTCCACGGTTGAGATATCCGATGTGGTGTCCTGTGTGTTATTAGGGGACCCAGTAGAGGTGCCTTCAAACGGATCCTACATGTGGTAATGCATAACAGGTCAGGCAACCTACACATTTAAGCTGAGAATACATTATAAAAAGTGTTTTGAAAGGTACATGTATGTCACTACACCACACTGTAACAGATGTCATTACATCATGTCCTGACAGGGCCTTAAGGTTTGGGACAATAAGACAACACACACTCGTTGTGTATGAAATGATTGATTGATACAATCTAACTTGCTCAAACAAGACTAAAGACATTTTTTACGCCATTCTGTGGGTAATGTAGTGAACCAAAATAACAAACAAGGATATTAAATCCGGACAATATGTGTCTTGTGTGATAAGTGTGCCTTAGGATTGGCATAGAATACAAAAAGAGAGAGAAAAGCGCTCCCATAGGGAGAACCCACATGCACTTTGAAGGGGAAGGGAAGGTTGTGACAGGGGGGGCTCTCACCTTTTCTGGTTGTGCCGCCTCCGCACAACCCCAGTGTATTCTTAAGGCCACCTGGGCCGGAAGAGCCGTCCAAGTGCCAGCCGACTGTCAGTCACGTGGTGTCTGTGGTCACATAAACGATTAGCACCATTCACAGGTGTCGACGTTCCCACAGGTCCTGTGCTCCACAGGTAGTGAAGGATTTTTAGCAATGTGCCCCGCCACCTGAGGAAGACGATAAGCCTTCGTGGAAACATGTTGTGGTGAATAAAGAGGATTCTTGATCCATAACTACCTGCCTTATCTGTGCACCTGCGCTCGCTATAGAATAACCTTTAATTGAACTGTTAGGATTGGCATAGGTCACAGACTTACATGGTGTTGGTCACCGGCGTCTTCATTATTGGACTGTGGTGGTTGGCTGAACATGTCACTCTCTAACATGGGTCTTGGTTCTTGTTGTTCCATTGTGAACATTAGCAGGTCATAATAACATAGTGTGGGCACATATAGGTCATCTGTCGACATTCTCGACCGCTGTGAATTGTTAACCTTGTCAAACTCCTTTTTAAATACCGTCCTCAATGATTGGATCTTGTGCCTGACATATTCCGCATCACAGTTGTGCCCAGGCATATACTGCTCACAGACGGTGACAAGTTGCTGATAAGCCACTTGTTTCAGGGCCCTGTTCGTGTAGGCTGCACATCGCATTTGCCATAAGCAGGGGTTGGACCTGTACACCTCAATGAAAGAACGCTCAAATTCACAATCCGTTCTCGGCATCTGCAACAAAAAAAACAGTACAATTCACTACCTCAGAGGGGACCATGGAAAAAAACATTGTCAGATCCAGATGATGGCAAGTCAGCCAAAATGAGCCACGACCTATTATGATGTGCAAATTCACTTCAGCAGCATTGGTTACCGATACTTATGTGTCCCAGCCATGCGTGTGTGCTTGTGTGAAAGTGACAATCAGAATGTGTGTCATGACTCCAATAGAAACAAGATTTAGATGTGGATGCCTCATCTGATATGAACATACCTTGGCTTCAGAAGACACAGTGTCTTATGGGAGCTTGCTGCAGCAGCTGTGTTGCCAAATCCACAAGTCGGTAGGGAAGCACACAAGAGCAGGGAGAACAAACATGTTTGCATACACTATTTATCCTAAATGACGCACAAGCCATGTGATCATCACAGGTGCGATGTGCAAATGCATCGCAAGTGCCACGCCTGTCGGAAGACGTTACATCGTGGTCGGGTGTGGTACAACGCTGGAGCCACGCCTGTTGGAGAACGTTGCTGCATTGTGGTTGGGTGTGGTAAGTATATAGCGACGGGACGTCTACACAGACACGTGATTGCTGCAGAGTCGTCAACAGTATGTATTGATTCCACATGTGATACATTTGCAACGGCGACACTGTTGCGTTGCCAAATCACTCTTGCATTAGGATGTTATCACTCGAGTCCACCCATATGACGTAGATGCTATCTTTAAAACAGTGTTTTTTTGTGGTAGTTGTGTAGGTCACTTTGCCAACTACAGCATTGCACAATTGGATTATTACCATCACGAAAATCTTCCTATTTGTTGCATTGACATTTGAGTGGCACCCATCTCAGCGACCAGTGCATGTGAGTTTTTATGTTTTTGTAGTGTTCTTTGCTTTACACCATACATATAGTCCTCCATGTGTGTGATGTATTTGGGAGTAGCTTTAATGCTGTAGAAAGTGTGATGTGGGTTTGGAGCTAGATGTATCACTACCTTGTTTTGGAATGGCAATTTATTGTCAGGAGCATTTTGGTATGTAAAACATCTTGAAGTACTCGACGCCTACATTACTATAGATGTGTTTGCTTGTTGGGGGACATCATTTCCACATATGTGTTTTGCCACAGTACATATTTCTGCAAAGTCATGTTCAGTATTGGACACTTTGACATATCAAATTTTAGGCAAACCACCTTTCAGCTTTGTCACCATGCTTTTTTTTATTTGGCGTCTAACAGCATGAATCCTGGCGAACGTGCCGTGGTGGGGGCTGCGTTTCTTGTGAAGGCTGCTTGGCAGGAGGAGGAGAGGCAGGAGAGCTGCAGGAGGAGACCACGACGCATCTGGACCAGGGAGTGGCTTCAAGAGCGCAATGAGCATTCACACATGGTTCTTGTGCGCCAACTCCAAAGAGACTTTCCACGGGACTACCAGAACTACCTGAGGATGTCTGAGGAGTCATTTAAAATCCTGCCAGATGCAGTGACACTGCTTATTGCCCGCAATGACACTGTCATGCGTCCAGCAGTCCCTGCAGAGGAGAGTTTGACAGCTACGCTGTGCTTTCTTGCACCATGCAGGACATTGAGTACACATCAGCTGTGTCCCGTCCACTCCTTAGCCAACTGATCCCTGAGACCTGTGAGGCTATAGTCCGCTGTCTGGCTCCCACATATATGCGTTTGCCCCAAAACCCAGAGGAATGGCTGGCCACTGCCACAGAATTTAGCCAGAAATGGCAATATCCCAACTGTTGGGGTGCCATAGATGGCAAACACATTCGAATCAGCCAACCACACAACAGTGGGTCATACTTCTTCACTTACATAGGCTATTTTAGCATTGTTTTGTTGGCAGTGGTCAATGCCAACTATGAGTTTATGTATGCGTCAGTGGGTACAAATGGCCGAGTGTCAGATGGCGGTGTTTTTGACCAATTTTCTTTTGGCCAGAAGTTAAAAACTGGCCGCCTAAATTTGCCAACAAATAATGTGACCTGCGGAAACCTAAACTTTGTATTTCTGGCGGATGATGCGTTCCCACTCCATCGGAATTTGCTCAAACCATACCCCCAGAGGCATCTTACTCCGCCACAAAGAATCTTTAACAATAGGCTTTCCCGGGCAAGCCGAGTGGTGGAGAATGCTTTTGGCATAATGGCGAGCCGATTCCGGATCTTCCACACCGCCATAAATATACAGGCCGCCTCAAGGTGCTCCACAGAAGGTCTTTTCCTACCCGACAGTGCTGACGGGTGCCGCAGGTTACCATCTGTGGAGCACCTTCCCTGATTTAGACGCCGCTACCACAAGGGAATATGGTCGGACCAGGGGCAGCAGGGACAACACATAGGCGTGCCACAGTCCCTTAAGCCGTGCAAAAACGACAACCAATGTCCAACACAATAGTGTTCTGATTGGGCACGGCGCACAAACCTTGTGGATCTCTGATGAAGTGGTCTGAAGTACCACGAAACGCGTAAGAATTAGACATTAAAGGTGTTACTTTTAACATTTTGTGATTCCTTGGATTTCTTGGAACCAACGGATAGACGGCAGCTCACGTATTACCACCTTTCATCTAATGCTTTAATCGGTTTCCCTTGGGCGAAGTGCTGCAAGCCGGCTTATGCTTCAATAGTTGTTGTGAAAGGCAGTAATTCTGGTATTATTTAGGAGCGCTCAGTAAAGAGAAGCAGATACCAATAATTAAAGTAGACCTGTTTATCCTGGTTTGTCCACTACGGGCGTTTCAACAGCGACCTGCTGTCTTCCTCAGGTGGGGGTTTACAGGAATTGTGAGGAATAGTCTATTTAAAGGGGTAACATACAATCACAAAGCAAAAACACATGTGGTCAATTTAACCCCTACATACTCTTATAACAACAACTCAGCATAATGGATAGATTCTAGATTCCTATACAGACACTAATTTCCCTAAAAACACCATAAATCATTTTAAAATTATTCATAAAACGTCGCTTATTTCACATTCTAAATATTATTTTGAGTTAAATCCCCACAAAAAAAAAAAAAATTTTGAAAGTTAAAATTATTTTAAAAATTTAACTGAAAATAATATTTAGAATGTGAAATAAGCGATGTTTTATGAATAATTTTAAAATGATTTATGGTGTTTTTAGGGAAATTAGTGTCTGTATAGGAATCTAGAATCTATCCATTATGCTGAGTTGTTGTTATAAGAGTATGTAGGGGTTAAATTGACCACGTGTTTTTGCTTTGTGATTGTATGTTACCCCTTTAAATAGACCATTCCTCACAATTCCTGTAAACCCCCACCTGAGGAAGACAGCAGGTCGCTGTTGAAACGCGCGTAGTGGACAAACCAGAATAAACAGGTCTACTTTAATTATTGGTATCTGCTTCTCTTTACTGAGCGCTCCTAAATAATACCAGAATTACTGCCTTTCATTACCATTATCCCTTATGGGATCTGGCTGGAGCTGCACAGTAGTGAGGAAGCTTAGTTAGAGAATCAAAGAACCTGCCCTGATGTCAGAGATCCCTGGTTAGAAGACCTAGGAGGAACACGTGACCTAAGGAGACGGCTGGGAGCGGCGACACTTGGAGCGATAAATTGGAATCAGCAGCTACACGCTGACACCGTGGTTGTGCACGGACAGCATAACCAGTCCAGGTGAGTGGTGATTACCGCCACTAACAATATATGCCCATTAGACCACCGGGTATTATTCAAGATTGCGCCTCTCAATTTTTGTTATTTCAATAGTTGTTGTGACTCTCACAACAACATAAGGTTAGTGCAACAGCACACAATACAACACCCCGGTTACACCCGGATAAGACCCTATGTGCTCTTTTTGTACTTTTCTTCTAGTTTTGAATAACATGGGAAAGGAGTCCAGTTACAAGAAGCCTAGCTCCATTACATAGACCACTCTTTGTATCAAGATTCTGCAGCAACATCACAATTGTCCCAACTTTAAGTTGAAGTCTGTGGGATGGCATTCCTGATGGTGTAACAGTATTTAAAAATTGAACCGGATAATGCTCTTGTTCTTCTTCATTATCTACATCCACTGAATCATCACTGGTGTACACATTATACTTTCCAGACATTCTATCCATCACACGGGCATTTAGCAAAGCCACATCATCATTTTTGGGACACAGAATTGCAAGGGTAGAGGCTCTGTCAGCACTACTTTGGTCATTTACATCAATTTCAATACGTTGTCCAAAAACATCAGTTACAATGTAGGCAGTACACAACATGTCTTCCGGTATTTCAATAATATCTTTTCCAAGATTTTATTCATTGGTAAGATCACCATTATCAAGCTTGAGAAGCCAATTGGTATACTTTGGGTCTGAGGATCGTATGCGGTTAGTGAGTTGTAGTTTAGTAAACTGTTGCCAAAGATCAGCCATTTTTAAGCTGGACTCAATCACATCTGTTCTTGTTCTATTTGTTATAACTGGAAGACATTGCCTAAAATCTCCACCAATAACAAAAACTTTACCTCCAAATGGAATGTCATTCTTTTCTGCAACATTTGTAGTCAGAACTTCACACAGAAGTCTGTCAATTACAGTCAAAGCATATTTGGGTGCCATAGTACCCTCATCAAGTATCAACAGATGTGCATTTTGTAACTGTTTTCCAGCAAAAGTATCTTGTTTGATTCTGGAAACGGATATTTCATTCACAGGAACTGGCATTCCAAACAGGGAATGCATAGAACGACCTCCTTGTAACAGATCTGCTGCAATACCTGTTGTAGCTGACGGCAATACAACTTTTCCCAACCCTCTAACATGATGCATCAAAACTTCATATAAGTAGGTTTTACCACTCCCTCCTGGACCATCAATGAAGAAACATTTTGCCCTTCTATCGGCTTGATTTTCTATGGCAGTTACAATTGTATCATACCCAACACGTTGTTCTTCATTTAAAGAATTGACTTTCTGTGCTTCCAACAATAGTTCATTTACTTCATCATACTCTTGAAGTTGTAGAACATGAGTAGAAGGCTTTGGCAAATTAAAGTCTGAAAATGTTTTTCCATGCAGTAATAACACATTTTGGACATCACGCATGGCATAAGACTGACAATGTTGACAATCTCCACTTTTATTATGAAGACGTAAGCAATAATCCTCAATTAGATGTTCCTCAAAATTTGTCCAAAGTTCTGCGGGATTTGTATGTAAACAATTGCCGAAGTTGATAAGGCATATTTAAGGAAACTGCATCTTTTAAGGTTGAAGTCTAAACACTTTAATCTAATAAAAGTCCTAAAGCCAAAGCTGCAGCTTTAAATGCATCGTGCACTACTCCATTAACTGTTTTCAAAAACTCATAACTCGTAGCACCTTTCACATGCAGCAGTATCAGACGAAGGCAATATCTTTCTAGATCTTTGACACTTACAGTATACATACGTCCAATAATTATACTAACTCCTCATTGTCTTGGCTTCCAACCTTTATTCCAAACATAATGCTCTGGAATCTCACGATAGAAATACTGCCTTGCATTGTTGTCATGTTGGTTCAGCAAAAACCATTCCAATAATGTTGACGTCGAACCTAAACGTTTTGACACATCTTCAACTGCAGAATTTTCATGGAAATAAACCTGATGTTGATTTGGTAAATGGACAGCTAAACGTATAATAGCATGTGACTGAGCATGCATAGGAAATGCAAATATTCTCCAAGCATCTTCTGGAGCACTGCCATATCTTGAGTCAAGAAAACTTGTTGATTCATCATGACTCACTGTTGTTTGCTGTATTTCCACATTAGCTCTTAAAGAGATATTTCACACTTTTTATTGACGCACAAATTTCAACATTGATGTGACAATTGTAGCGTTTAGATAAATAAGGATTATATGGCACTATCCATGAGTTGTTTATAATTCTTTTCTCGTGCACAATGTTTTCAATGTGTGTTCGCCGATATGAAGGATACCCATCCAAATCTTTCACAGTGTGCTCTTGTAACTGTTTTGGAAATCCTTTCGTACACTTCCCAGTTTCCATACATGCACTTTTTGGATTGGTCTCACCACATGGACCATGAACCATATGATTGATGACAATATCATATAGTTCAGGGAATTTTTCTTGGTCTGGAATTTCAGCCCACACTGAAATTGATTGTCAATATCTTCCTCTGTCCGAAACTTAGACACTGCATCTAAGATGATAAATATATGTGCATGTGGGAGACCTCGTTTCTGAAACTCAATGACATGTACCATTGCTACCACTGTCCCAAAAAGGCCATTTTTTAGATCTTTCAAAAGGCTGATGAGCTTCAATCGAAATATGCGGGCCACTGAGTCTGGCCTATGTTCCACTTGCTGCCAGGGTTCGAGATTTTCTGTAATTTCTGGCCATTTTGGATTGCACGTCATTGTAACAAAAATGTCAGGTGTTCCATACTTTGTCACTATCGCCATTGCATCTTGGTAACGTTGCTACATGTTCCGGGGACTACTTTCGAATGGCGATGGAAAAATAACTGTTTTCCCAATAGGAATTCCTTTTTCAATGGATTTCTTTACTAAATGTTCTTGAAGAACACAGTAATCCTCCACTTTCAGATTTTTTTGGTTCATACGTATAAAATTGAGGCGATTACCTTCAATTTTAACATATGCATCAACAAAGTACTGCTGAGTAAGTTTGCCACCGTTTAGAATAGGGTTAAACTCAGGTCGCACAGAAAAAGGAAACTGTAATACTGCATTTGAGTAATTCGTCTTAGAGTGCCTTGCTGCTGTAGATTTTCATGCCACCCTTGATCACCTCTTGGAAAAAATAATGGATACAGAAAAGCATCAAGGTTGCTATGCAAAATACTGATGCGCTGTGTTTTAGGAAGCAGACGATTGTTCACATCTAACCCTTTGAAAAGGAGGCTCTCCATCATCATTTTGGAAAACAATGGCAACCTCACTTAGACGTAGTTTATCATAATGTCGAGGCTCTTGGGTACGTTCTTGTTTAATTGCCCTAACAATGGAAGGCATTTCAGTCCCATTTTGTATAGCCCTCTGTTGCTCCTCAGCTTCAACATCCTTAAGCATGCGATATGCAGCAGCAAATGGATTGATGTCTTGTAAATGTATAGCAATCAGATTCATGAGTTCCGCATTACACTTTTCATTTTCTTTCACATTCATCCTTTCTTCTGTAGCCTCATTTGCATCAAGGATGTATAATTGAGCACATTTTGGTGGTTCTCCTACTTCTGGGTACAGTGTTCCAGTACGATGATAGATCTGGCCATGAATTTTGAAACAATATGGTCCAAATCCAGGTGGTGGTGGTGCAATGTTGGCACCAAATGAAGCAAATGCATGTGAACTGTTGATGCTTCTGATATTATCCATGAAATTTCGACTATATTTATGCTGTCCTCTCATCAATTCCTCAAACAGATCTGAGTATTGAGATCTCGGTAACATTACTTTCCCTTTTTGACAGCATTGACTAAACTGATTATCAGAAGGTTTCTCATTAGGGATAGGCGAATCTACTCGCTAGGACTCGTTACTCGGCGAGTAGTAAGGGACTCACAGGACTCGGTACTCTGCGAGTTTCCCAGTGATTACTCGCACGAGTCCAATGCAAATCAATATCAATCCTAGTTTTGTCAGAAACGCTGACAAAACTAGGATTGCCATTGTTTGCATTAGACTCGGCTACTGTGCCAGTGATAGCAGGGAAATTCGCAAAGTAACTGCTGTTTCTTTGCGAGCCGAGTCCAGCTGTCTTCTCTGTGCAGCTCCAGGGTCCTAGAGCCCGCCTGCTCACAGAGATGATGTAGCAGTGCTGAGATTGTTCTCAGTCTGCTCATCCCTGTGCATAGACATCTATATCTATGCACAGGGGATGTAGCAGAGAGGACATCGCGTTTTGGACTGCGTCGGACAGAAGAGGATTTTTTTTAATTAAAGATGGAGTCCCTAATGGCTTTTTTTTTATTTCAAATAAAAATTTTTCTCTGTGTTGTGTTTTTTTAACCCTTTATTGGAGATTCTTAGTGGCTGGGTCAAACGTGGCCTGACATTAAGAATCTCGGGCTTAATACCAGCTTGTATAACAAAGCTGGTATTAACCCCTTTATTACCCAGCGTGCTACCGCCACCAGGGCCGCTGGAAGAGCGGGGTTCAGCGCCAGAGGATGGCGCTTCAATGAACGCGCCATCTTCTGGGGCGGCTGCGGGCTGCAATTTGCAGCGGGGGGTGCCCAGAAAGCTTGGGCATCCCTGCGCTGCGGATTCCAGCCCCTAGCTGCTTAGCTGTACCTGGCTAGACATAGAAATTGCGCGGAGCCCCACGCATTTTTTTTTTATTATTTCATGAATTTCAGAGTCAGAGTCTCAGAGTCAGAGTCTCAGAGTCAGAATCTCAGAATTTCATGAAATAATTAAAAAAAAATGCGTGGGGCTCCGCGCAATTTCTATGTCTAGCCAGTTACAGCTAAGCAGCTGGGGGCTGGAATCCGCAGCGCAGGGATGCCCAAGCTTTGTGGGCACCCCCCGCTGCAAATTGCAGCCCGCAGCCGCCCCAGAAGATGGCGCGTTCATTGAAGCGCCATCCTCTGGCACTGAACCCCGCTCTTCCAGCGGCCCTGGTAGCGGTGGCACGCTGGGTAATAAAGAGGTTAGGGCCAGCTTTGTATTATCAGCTGGCCCTAAGCCCGAAATTTATGGCGGTCACGCCAATATTAGACATGACCGCCATGAATTTCTATTAAATTGTTTTAAAAAAAACACAACACAAAGAAAAATTTTTATTAGAAATAAAAAAAAAAAGCCATTAGGGACTCCATCTTTAATTAAAAAAATCCTCTTCCGTCCGACGCAGTCCAAAACGCGATGTCCTCTCTGCTACATCCCCTGTGCATAGATATAGATGTCTATGCACAGGGAATGAGCAGACTGAGAACAATCTCAGCTCTGCTACATCATCTCTGTGCACAGACATTCATGTCTGTACACAGGGAATGAGCAGACTGAGAACAATCTCAGCTCTGCTACATCAGGCAGCAGGCGGGCTCTAGGACCCTGGAGCTGGCAGCCAGCACACAGAGCAGACAGGACTCTTATCTGTGCGAGTTTCCCAGCGATTACTTACAAAGTAAACGAGCAATGCAAATAAATGACAAAACTAGGATTGCTTCAGGCTGAAGCTTCCGAGACACATCTGCGATTTGTAAATCTCACACTACTCGCTATTACTCGCTTCCCCATTCATTAACATTGGACTCACTAGACTCACAACGAGTAGCGAGTCCTGTGCTCGGACTCGCTAGAGTCAAGCGATTTCGAGTAATTTAGGATTCGCCCATCACTATTTCTCATCCATAAAATTCAAAGAGTTGCATTTACAGCAAACAGCATCCATTTTTACCACAGTAATGTTGAAGAATCATAGTTTCATCATTTGTGACATACTTAGCAAGTTTATGAACACTCTGCTGAGCTTGCCTTGCTTTTCAGTTAATATGAATGGCACGAACAAATCCTTTGTCTCCCATAGCTAATAAAGATGCACTTAGCCGATATTGTGATTGACATACGGCATTTTGTGCTTTTCTGCCAGCAGTTTCTTCTACTGTTTCCTGTTGTCGATAAAGTCTGTGATATTCTGCATCCAGGCCTTGTCTCACAGCAGTTTCTTCTCATGTCTCTTGGTCTCTACGTTGTCATCGCATTGCTGCTTTTGCAGCTTTTCTGTCATCATTATTCACATATTTGCGCTTACGACTGACTAAACCCATTTAGTAAGCGTGAATAAATTAATTCAAAGTGTGAAAAACAGACTAACTGAAGTACGTGACACTATGGCTGACTGACTTCTAAACAGGAGTAAAGTTCATCAGACTATAACTGACAGCCTTGTAGATGGGAGTGTAGGATATCACACTGACAGCCTTGTAGACAGGAACAAAGTTCGTCACACTTACTGACAGCCTTGTAGACAGGAGTTAAAAACGTCACACTGACAGCCTTGTACACAGGAGTGAAGGACGTCACATGACTGACAGACCTAGTAGACAGAAATAAACTTCATCACACTTTGACTGACAGCCTTGTAGACAGGAGTGAAGGACAACACACTGACTGACATGCCTTGTAGACAGGAATGAAGGACGTCACACAAACTGACAGCCTTGTAGAGAGGAATGAAGGATGTCACACTGACTGACATTTGTAGACAGGATGGAAGTTTGTCACACTGACTGACAGCCTTGTAGACAGGAGTACAGGATACCACACTGACTGCCTTGTAGATAGGAATGAAGTTTGTCTCACTGACAGCCTTGCAGACCACAGTGAAGAACGTCACACTGACTGAGATCCTTGTAGAGAGGAGTGAAAAACGTCACGCTGACTGACAGATCTAGTAGACAGGAGTAAACTTCATCACACTAAGACTAACAGCCTTATAGACAGGAGTGAGAGATGACATACTGACTGACATACCTTGAGGACAGGAGTGAAGGACATCACTCAAACTGACACCCTTGTAAAGAGGAGGGAAGCATGTCCCACTGACTGATGGCCTTGAAGACAGGATGGAAGTTTGACACACTGACTGACAGCCTTGTAGACAGTAGTGAAGTTTATCACACTGACTGACAGTCTTGTAGACACGAGTACAGGTTATCACACTGACAGCCTTGTAGATGGAAATGAAGTTCGTCTCACTGACTGACAGCCTTGTAGAAAGGAGTGAAAGAACTCACACTGACTGACAGACCTAGTCGACAGGAGTAAACTTCATCACACTATGACTGACAGCCTTGTAGACAGGAGTGAAGAACGTCACAATGACTGACAGCCTTGTAGTCAGGAGTGAAGGACAACACACTGACTGACATGCCTTGTAGACAGGAATGAAGGACGTCACACAAACTGACAGCCTTGTAGAGAGGAATGAAGGATGTCACACTGACTGACATTTGTAGACAGGATGGAAGTTTGTCACACTGACTGACAGCCTTGTAGACAGGAGTACAGGATATCACACTGACTGCCTTGTAGATAGGAATGAAGTTTGTCTCACTGACAGCCTTGCAGACCACAGTGAAGAACGTCACACTGACTGAGATCCTTGTAGAGAGGAGTGAAAAACGTCACGCTGACTGACAGATCTAGTAGACAGGAGTAAACTTCATCACACTAAGACTAACAGCCTTATAGACAGGAGTGAGAGATGACATACTGACTGACATACCTTGAGGACAGGAGTGAAGGACATCACTCAAACTGACACCCTTGTAAAGAGGAGGGAAGCATGTCCCACTGACTGATGGCCTTGAAGACAGGATGGAAGTTTGACACACTGACTGACAGCCTTGTAGACAGTAGTGAAGTTTATCACACTGACTGACAGTCTTGTAGACACGAGTACAGGTTATCACACTGACAGCCTTGTAGATGGAAATGAAGTTCGTCTCACTGACTGACAGCCTTGTAGAAAGGAGTGAAAGAACTCACACTGACTGACAGACCTAGTCGACAGGAGTAAACTTCATCACACTATGACTGACAGCCTTGTAGACAGGAGTGAAGGACGACACAATAACTGACATACCTTGAAGACAGGACTGAAGGATGTCACACAGACTGACAGCCTTGTAGAAAGAAGTGAAGTTCGTCACAGTAAATGAAACCCTTGTAGACAGGAGTGAAGGACGTTACACGGACTGACAGCCTTGTACACAGGAATGAACAACGTCACACTGACTGATGGCCTTGTAGACAGGAGTGACGTTTGTCACATTGACTGACAGCCTTGTAGATAGGAGTAAAAGACGTCACACTAACTGACAGACTTCTAAACAGGACTGAAGGACGTCTCACTGACTGACAACCTTGTAGACAGGAGTAAAGGACTTCACAATGACTGACAGACCTTAAAGACCGGAGTAAACTATGTCACACTGGCTGATAGACAGGAGAACACTATCACACTGACTGACAGACCTGATAGAAGTAAACTGCGTCTCATTGATGGACAGACCTGATAGGACTAAACTGTGTCACAGTGACTGACAGACCTAACACGACTAAATTGTATCAAAATGACTGACAGACCTGATAGGACTAAACTGCGTCACACTGACAGACAGACAGCATTAAACTGTGTCACACTGACGGACAGAACTGATAGGACTAAACTGTGTCACAGTGACTGACACACCTGACAGGACTAAATTTTATCAAATTGATTGACAGACCTAATAGGACTAAACTGCGTCACACTGACAGACAGACAGCATTAAACTGTGTCACACTGACGGACACACCTGATAGGAATAAACTATGTCACACTGGCTGACAGAGAGGAAGAAACTGCGTCACAATGGCTGACAGACCTTCCTGACAGGATTCAACTACGTCACACTAAGAGCGCCAGTTCAAATTACGCGCCAATACCGCAATTTGCATACCGCGACGCTCATTGGTTGCCGCGGCTAGCAACGACCAATGAAAGATTTGTCGCGCAGTTTAAATGCCGATCCTCTGATTGGTCGCCGCCAGCTGGCGGCGATCAATCAGGATAGCGGCACTCGACATGACACCATATTTAAAATCTGAAGTCATCGGTGGATTTTACACATGGCGCGCGCCGCTATGCCGATTGGCCGCCCGCGTTCAGCGCTGAACGCGGCGACCAATGAGAAAAGTGGCGCGCAGTTTGAATGCCGCTCCTCTGATTTGTTGCCGCGTTCAGCGCCGACCAATCAGGATAGCGGCGCGCGCCATGGCGCGATATTTCAAATACACTATACTCAGTGTATTTGAAATATCGCGCCATGGCACGCGGCATTCAAACTGCGCACCACTTTTCTCATTGGTCGTCGCGTTCAGCGCTGACCAATCAGAATAGTGGCGTTCGCTATGGCGCCATATTTCAAATACACTGAGTACAGTGTATTTGAAATATGGCGCCATGGCGCGCGCCGCTATTCTGATTGGTCGCCGCATTCAGCGCCGACCAATCAGAAAAATACTGCAGCTTGGTGCTCGGTTTGAATCCCAAGCGGGGCACCACCGCTGCGAGCAGCCGGGAAATGACCAGCTGACGGGGACAAGGGGGCATCCTCTACCTCTGGAGGAAAGAAGGTTTAATCATACCCACAGACGTGGAATCTTTACTGTAAGAGCAGTGAGACTATGGAACTCTCTGCCACATGATGTTGTAATTAGTGAGTCACTACTAAAATTTAAGAATGGCCTGGATGCCTTTCTTGAAAAATATAATATTAGCAGTTATATATACTAGATTCTTTGATAGGGCGTTGATCCTGGCAACTAGTCTGATTGCCATATGTGGAGTCAGGAAGGAATTTTTTCCCCAATGTGGAGCTTAAGGTACATTTACAAGCCGCCACAGTGCCTAGCAACAGGTATCAACCGTACGTGCACGTGCACATTTTTGACGGTTGAAACCGATCGCCGATGCCGCATGTACATGCTGCCATTGCGTTGTCAACTGAAGGTATTGTGGTTCCCTGGAAGTTCCCACAGATCCTACGGATAACTGCCTGTTGAATACCCTCGCCCCTTCACACGCCGCAACCACTGAGGGAATGTGGGCGTACATCTTTTGTGCCGCAAGTACATAGGCGTGACAGAGTTGTGTATTCCGTGTCGCAAAAACGTTGATTGGACAACGCAATAGCGTCATGATTGGCCAGCCTGTGCAGGAAGGCTGGCTAATACATGACGCCATTGCAATTGTTGTGTGTAAATGGATAGCTCTTTAAATATGGCGCCCTGTGAAGGGACAGCCAATGGAAACACAGCAGCCCCCACCAATCATCGCTGATGGGGAGCAGTATCCATGAGGCTGTGTCACGCCCCTGGGAATTCACTAGGCGATGCTGATTCAATCCCTGTGCCCCGTTTAGACGCCACTACCATGGCAATTGTGCCTTTGTGTTGCCTTGGGTTTTTGAACACAGCTCAGAAACAGGTATCCGAGTCAACTGCAAGAAACCCGATAACTTCCCCAATTTACACGTCCGCGCCACCGGGTACCAAGGAATCACCTGGGATGCAGGAAGTTATTTCAAGCTTAATCTTTAATCTTTTGTACTGTCATACACCTTTTCCCAGCTTCCTGAGAGTCTTCCACGTGCGAGTGGTTGGTGGAGGTCCTGCAGCAGCCGGTATTGATTGTATGCCTTCAAGCCAGTTGTGGGTCATCACAACTGGAATAGGTGAGTGGTTTTGACTTTACACCTCTCATCTTTTAGTGTCTGAGTGATAGGGCACTATTGCGCCTCTTGTTCCCTTTTTATATTACCAATTTACACGTCGCCATTTCATAGCAATTTCAAGGCAACAGGCACAAAAATCCCCATTCCCAGGCAGTTGCTACCACGCAGTGGCGGCGTGTAAAGGTTACCTTACCTAACGATGATTGGTGGGGGCTACTGTGTTTCCATTGGCTGTCCCTTCATAGGGCACCATATTTAAAGAGCTAACCATTCACACTCCACAATTGCAATGGTGTCATGTATTAGCCAGCCTTCCTGCGCAGGCTGGCCAATCATGACGCTATTGCATTGTCCAATCAACATTTTTGCATCACGGAATACACTACTCCGTCATGCCTATGTACTTGTGGCGAGAAAGATGTACGCCCACATTCCCTTAGTGGTTACGGCGTGTGAAGCGGCGAGGGTATTCAACAGGCAGTTATCCGCAGGATCTGTGGGAACTTCCGGGGAACCACAATGCCTTCAGTTGACAACGCAATGGCGGCGTGTACATGCGGTTGATACCTGTTGCTAGGCACTGTGGCAGCGTGTAAAGGTACCTTAAGGTCTTCTTTCATCCTTAAATACTATGTTACTATGTTACTATGTTAGACAGCCCGGAGGCAGATGATGGGTGTGAGATGGGAAGGCCTCTTACAGTTTAAAAATGTCCTACCTCTTCTCCATCTTGGTATTCTTCTGCAGAGGCATAATTACATGAAGCTAGGGTATACCCAGGAACTAGGTTGGCCCCATGCTGCCCTGGTGGTGCCACCAGCATTAAGGTAAATAATCACATGTGTCTGTAATTCTGTGTGTATCCCATTTATCTTTTATTTGCATAACTGATTGTAATATCTGTAATATCTTATATTTCCTGTAAATATTAATCAAACAAGAAACGGGTGGCAGCAATAGTGCTTGGGGTTATTCAGGGTCTCTATCAGTGATAGTCGCAGACTAGAAGGTGTATATCACCCTCAGTGAGAGGTGTCTTAATAAGCCAGCGCTGACAGGGCAGCTGCGATCCTTCTTTTATCCTCAGGTAGTTCCCTGACTAGCCTGAATTTAGAAGAGGCGCTATAGAGCTGCCAGGTTCAGTGGCCGATCCGCCACAACAATGAACAAACTAACAGTGACTGACTGGTACAGAGGGGATAGAAGACAATACCCTTGCAGGCTTGCATTCTACAGGGCAATGGGAGGAAGACAGTAGGTTGGGTCTGCTCTGGTGGTGGTGGTGGAGCGCCGGGTCCAGTGGTGATGAGGTGGCACCATAGTTATTGCAGGCTGTAGGCCTGTAGGGTTTTCAGGTTCCGCTTGAAGGTTCCGAGTGTAGGGGATAGTCAGATGTTTTGGGGTGCAGAATTCCACAGGATGGGGGATGCTTGGGCGAAGTCTTGCAGCTGGTTAGATGAGAAACGTACAAGTGTGGAGCAAAGATGGAGGTCTTGGGAGGATCAAAGATTATAAGTTGGATGATATCAGGAGATTAGTTCAGAAATAAATGGGGAGACAGATTGTAGATGGCTTTGTAAGTAAATATTAGTAGTTTGAATTGGATAAGCTGGGAAATAGGGAGCCAGTGGAGGCATTTGAAGAGGGTAGAAGTGGAAGAGCGGCGAGCAGAGAGGTGGATTAGTCAGGCGCCATAGTTAATTCTTCCCCCATCTCATTCTACCACACCACCAGACCTATCCATCAAAATCAATGGCTACTCATTCACCCCAGCCCCGCATGCTCGCTGCCTCAGCATAATCCTTGACCCCTCACTCTATTTCAAACTGCATAACCAAGCCCTTGCCACCTCCTCCTGACTTTGACTCCAAAATATTTCCTGGATCTGTACATTCATTGATCATGAAACTTGAAAAACACTTGTGTATACCATCATCATCTCCATCCTCGACTACAGCAACCTCCTACTTACTCTCTGGCATTCCCTCTAGCACTCTTTGCACCCCTTCAATCTATCCTAAGCTATGCTTTCGGACTTCTCTCCATGTTATTCCCCAATCTCTCCTCTCTGCCAAGCCCTCCACTGGCTCCCCATTGCCCTGAGACTCCAGTTCAAAACCCTTACTATGACATACAAAGCCATCGACAACTTGTCCCCTTCATACATTTGTGAAATGGTCTCCTGGTACTTACCTACATGCAACCTGCGATCCTCTCAAGATTTCTTCTCTATACCCTTCTTATCTCTTCTTCCCACAATTGCATACAAGCTTTCTCCCATGCATCCCCTTTACTCTGGAACTCTTTGCTGCAACACATCAGACTTTTGACTACCCTGGAAACCTTCAAAAAGAAGAAGACCCCCCTCTTCTGACAAGCCTACAACCTGCAGTGAGCCTCAGTTCACCCACCGCCACACGACCAACTGTACCCTCACCTACTGTATTCTCACCCATCCATTGTTAACTGTGAGCCCTTGGAGGCAGGGTCCTCTCTCGTCTCGTACCTGTGTGTGCCTTGTATTGTTCATGATTATTGTATTTGTCTATGTATTCCCCCTTTTCACATGTAAAGTATTATATTTGCATATACAGTGGTGTAAAAATGGCGCTAATTCTGAGGAGGCTGCGGGCTGCAATTTTTAGTGTGGGAGTGCCCAGAACACTGGGGCCTCACCACGCTGAGAATTCCATCTTCATGAGATACCTTGGCTTGCAATCACAAACTCATATGCCGCTATTGGACCTTTGGTGATGTCATGGTCATTTGATCAGTCACGTGCAAGTGACTGATCACATTACCATGTCATCACCACAGGGTCTTTGTGAGCCACACTCAGGCTCTGGGAGGTCAAGGGTAGGCTCAGTGAGGCGGCTACAGACAGCACAGTGAGGCATGGGTGGGCCACTGTGAGGTGGGGGAAAGCACAAACAATACAGTGAGATATGGGGGGGGAACAGTGAGGTACGATGGGACCAAATTGAGGTAGAGGGGGAAAGCACAGAAAGTTCATAGAGGTGAGGGCAATAGTGAAGTGCGGGGGCTGCAGTGTGGTGGAGGAATATACAAACATCACAGTGAGGCATGGGGAGCACAGTGAAGCAAAGATGGGCTACAGTGATGTGTGGGGGGCACAGTGAGGTGTGGGGGACCACAGAAAGGCAAGGGAAAAGCACATACAGCAGTGAGGCATGGGAGGCCACAATGATTCATAGGTGGCCATAGAGGGGTGGGGTAAGCACAAACACCACAGAGAGGCATGGCAGGGCCACAGTAAGGAAGGGGGGCCACAATGAGGTAAAAGGGAAAGCACAGACAAAACAGTGAGGGGCAGGGGGCACAGTGAGGCATGGGGGGGCACAGTGAGGTGAGAGGGAAAGCACAGACAGCACAGGTAGGAAGGGGGGCTACAAACAGCACAGTGAGGTGGGGGACCACAGACAGAACAGGAGGATGGGGGGTCACAGTGAAGCATGTGGGGCTACAGTGAGGTGGAGGGGAAGCACATACAGCACAGTGAAGTGTGGTAGGGTAAGTGAAACAGGGGAAAAGCACAGACAGCACAGTGAGGCACAAGGTGCCACAGTGAGGCACAAGGTGCCACAGTGAGGCATGGGGGGCCAGAGTGAGGCAGGGGAGAAAGCACAGACAGCACAGGGAGGTGGGGGGGCACAGACAGTGTGGCACCCTGTGCCAGGTCACCACAGAATCCCTTGGTACATGAAAGGATGGTACACAGCAAGCAGACCCCACTAACAAACAACACTTTTCACCCCAGACCTGTAGGGGGAGCTCCACTGGTTGCCTTAAGCCAGTTCCCCCTATAAATACAGGTCCTGGAGGGAGAAACACCAGAGTGTGCAGTCACTACAGAACTGTGAAGAGCTGAGTGAGCTGACCTGGTACGGGAGCCACGCTAGGCCCATATCAGAGACACCTGAAACAGTGGTAGACCCTCAGAGTAGGGGTCACAGGAAAAGGAGAGAAGCAAGTACAAAAAGAGGCAGAGGAGTCATACCGACTCACCCTAACAGAGTTCTGGTCACTGGGTCCGAGCTACAAGAACACAGTATAGACCTTGCAGAGAAACCAGCACTACAAATAGGGGGTTTAGCTCCCCGAACACGCGAAGCACCACCAAATGAGAGCCCGGAGTCTAGGCCAAGACAGGAATCCCATAGAGTGCCCTCAGTGCAGCAAATCCAGGTGTGAAGAGTCACACAGAAAGTGCAGTAACGGTTTGGTCGGGTTTCATGCCCGTCAGACTCCAGCAGAGTAACAGACACAAGGAAGTCTACAACCCTGCTTGTTGTGGAAAGTCCTGAAGTGTTTACCTCATCTCTGGTCAAGTGTACCCGTCAACATCAGTAAAGGTACCAAAAGACTTTATGTGTGCGTGTCCCTCCTTCCAGTCGCGCTACACCAACCGCGCTACCCTATTCCCCTCAACTCCATTAACTGCCCCGGGGAACCCCGCTCGTCCTGTAGGGAGTGGTTCCATCTAGCTG
Source organism: Allobates femoralis (assembly GCA_033576535.1). Lineage (NCBI taxonomy): Eukaryota > Metazoa > Chordata > Amphibia > Anura > Aromobatidae > Allobates > Allobates femoralis. The sequence continues at coordinate 114,136,380 of JARQOC010000009.1, read as the reverse complement.
CCGCACATCACCCTGGATGCCAAAGCAGCGCCGGTGCCATCACCGGACCCCTACAGGTGGCGTCACGACAGACATTTTATTATTTTATTGCCACCTTCCCTCTTTTATCTGCATTCCCCCGGGCCCACGGCCTCAGGCACCGCTACCCGTGACTTCCTCCCCAGAGGCCGACGCTTGAGTGACCGAGTACCCCACGGGCCTGGGCTAGACAGATTCTGGCATCGCGAACAGGATTCCGTGCCCGGTGTAACCGGGTACTGTGCGCCATTTATTGACTGTGATTTGTGAACTGTAAAATTTGAATCGCCATTACAAAAAAAGGGGCGTTACTGTGCAAGGGCGCGAAGATAGGCCCCGCCCCACGCTCTGACGAGATCCGCCGGACGCAGCAGGATCTGGAAACTCCTCACTCTCCACCGCCGAGCCGACAACTTCCGTTGAATTTGAAAGAGACTGGCCGCGATTAACTAGGGGGGAGCGAGGTTGAGTAACCCGGACCCCAGTAACGCAGTAACCCCGCCGGTGATCCCGCCTGTTGCCCCACCAGGGGCCCGGAAGATACAGCCCCCAGTTGTCAACCCACCCGACGGCGTCATACTGCTACCGTCGCCTGCACCGGCGGCCCCGATAATGCCAATATCTCTGCCGTACGAATGCAGCCTGGTTACCCAAATACAGCGGCAAGCCCGGCACCCTCAATGCATTCCAGAGGAAGATATGCACCGTGTTGGATATGTACGCGATGACCGGTAAGCAGAGAGCGTCAGTAGTAATGGGACAGTTAACAGATGCAGCAGAGCTGGAAACCCGAAACTGGTCTGTGGAAGATCAGGAGTCCATTGAAGAAATCTTTATAAAGCTAAAGAGAGTTTTTGAGCATCATACTGAATCTGAGTTAAGACTGTTGTTTCATTATTGCAAACAAGGGGCACAGGAGAGTGTCCTGGACTATTCACTACATCTGCAAGAGGCACTGAGACTGTTAAAACAGGCCAATCCCGGTGGCGTTTGTGATGAACACAAAACGCTAATTGAACAATTCGTTATCGGCCTCAAATTACCTGATGATAGAAAACAAGCACGCTGGTGGGCTCTGCAGAATCCTGATGCAGAGTTTGCTACATTTAAAGACTTAACGGTTCGGGGACAGCAGCTCCCTGCAGTGCCAGACTTAACCCCACAGCCGCAGTGGACTAAAACCCCTTTCATGCCGGAAGCACCTTCTTCATCCCCAGCAGCACAATCCAGCACGTAGACTGTGACACCCGACCGGTTTGACAAACTGTGCTCCGATGTGCAGCAGCTGACCAAAGAGGTGGCGAGGCTCTGAGGTGCAAGGTGACCCAAGACAGAAGCAAAGCCATCAGACAAGATCCAGCTCGCTGACAACCCCGACGATGTTCCATGGATGAAGAAGAGGACACCACCAGTTCGAGGGAGACCCAAAGATCGCTACAGCGCCGATGGACAGCCCATCTGTCGCAAGTGCGACAAAGAAGGACACGTCTACCGTTCCTTTCCTTTAAATGAGCAGTCCCTGGGAGAGGAGGGCCAACCCCAGGAGTAGACAGTCCAGGCCCGACCAACTGGGAGCACAAGTACGTGGGAGATCGTTCGTACTTGTCCATCATCATTGACGGCACCGCTACCACTGCATTGATAGACACCGGATCCCAAGTGACTACCATCTCGAGTATCCTTTACAAACGGTTCTGGTCCAACATCAAACTAGAACCCCCAAACCCTGACTTGAACATTGAAGCAACCAATGGGATGCTAGTTACAATAGAGGGGCAGTGGGGAGCAACAGTAAAGGTGGGGAGGGTACAGTTAAAGAACCAGGGAATTATAGTGGTCCAGGCAAACCCTACAAGCGGGATCCACATGTGATACTGGGTACCAATGTGATGGTTAAATGCCTAGATGAAGTGCTGTTTTGCTCCAACAGAGTGCAGATACCGCTAAGCCCAGTGAGAGGAGAGCTCTTCAGAGGGAGATCTGAGCTCAGGTGTATCAACAGCAGGTAACAATGTCAAATGGTGAAATTGGCAGTGTACGTGTGACCGATCCAATTCCTATTGTAGTGCCACCAAGAAGTGTAATGATGATCTGGTGTCAGGCAGCAGTAGGCCTCAGAGGGCAGGACTACCAGGCAGTAGTGGAGCTCGTGATGTCTGAAAGTAGTCCTACACTCCTGACAGCCACGGGGGTGGTTGATGTAGGAAAAGGAAGGGACCCTGTACTTGTACTAAATTATGGTGATGATGAAATAAAACTGCCAAGATACTCCACTGTTGCAAAACTGTACCATGTTGATAACAATGCAATACATGAAGTTAAGTCATTTTCTCAGACAGTGTCAGACGAACCCCACCACTCCAAAGATCAGCTAGAGAAATGGAGCTCAGCGTAGGAACTGACAACACTTTTTCTCACCAGAAAAATGGGGTCTATCGGTTAGTTCGAGAGTACGAACAAGTATTTAGCAAACATCCACTTGATTTTGGGAGGATTAAAAGGGTACAACATCATATACCCACAGGTGACCATGCACCCATCAAAGAAAGATACAGGCCTATACCACCCGCACACTACCAAAAAGCAAAAGAGATGCTGCAGGATATGAAAAATGCAGGGGTCATTAGAGACAGTTGTAGTCCCTGGGCAGCACCACTGGTCCTGGTTAAAAAGAAAAATGGTAGTATGAGAATGTGCGTAGATTATAGGCAGATCAATCGAATAACACACAAAGATGCATACCCGTTACCCCGCATAGAAGAGTCACTAGCTGCATTAAAGTCTGCCAATTACTTCTCAACCTTGGATCTTACTAGTGGGTACTGGCAGGTCTCCGTTGCAGAAGAAGATCGTGAGAAGACAGCCTTCATGACGCCAATGGGATTATGCGAGTTCAACAGTATGCCATTCGGGTTATGCAATGCACCAGGAACATTCCAGAGGCTGATGGTGTGTTGCCTAGGCCACAGAAACTTCGAGACTGTACTGCTGTACTTGGATGATGTCATAGTGTACTCTCAGACCTATGAAGATCACCTGCAACATCTGAGTGAAGTGTTTGAGTCATTGTCCAAGTATGGTATGAAGCTGAAACCGTCAAAATGTCACTTGTTAAAACCCAAAGTCCAGTACCTGGGAGATGTGGTGAGTGCAGAAAGCGTAGCACCCGACCCGGACAAGGTCACAGTCATCAAGAACTGGCCAGCGCCAACCACCTTCAAAGAGGTACGTCAATTCTTAGGACTGGTCGGGTACTAAATAAGGTTTATCAAGGGCTATATGAAGATAGCAGTGCCCATGCAAGATCTCCTGGTAGGTCAATCCAAGAAAGGCAAGATCAAAGGTCCTTCGTTCGAGTGGGGACCAGAGCAAGAACAGTCTTTCCAGAAGCTGAAAGATGCCTTAACTGGAGAAGAGATCCTGACCTACCCTGATTATAATCTACCGTTCCTGTTATACACAGATGCAAGTAACGAAGGCTTAGGAGCAGTCTTAGCACAGAGACAGCAAGGCAACTAGAAGGTCATAGCTAGTGATGAGCGATTGTGCTTGTGACTACTCGGTACTCACACGAGTATCACTGTACTCGGGCTACTCGGCGAGTACCGAGTAATCTCGCGATACTCGTTCTGTACTCGGGGTCCTCATTCCTGCATGTTGGCGCTCTTTAGAGAGCCAGCCCACATGCAGGGATTGGCTGGCAGTCACTGCAATGCCACAGCCATGTTAGTTGTGGCATTGCAGTGATTGGCCGGCCTGCACAGCGTGACCGAGCCTTTATAAGACCCGGCCACGATGTGCTCTGCACACAGCCATCCAGACAGTCAGTGTAGGGAGAGTGTCTGCTGCTGCTTAGGGACAGATTTGAGGCCCTCATAGGTAGATCCGGAGCAGGGCTGCAAACTGCTGCTGACCAGAACAGTCCTTCTCAGGACTAATCTAGGAGGATATAGGCAGGGTGATCCAGATCGGAGTCCAAGCTTTCCAGTGACCAGAACAGTCCTCAGAAGACTGTTGGAGCTGACTAGCTGTATACAGGCAGGGTGTAATATCCATATCCAGCTTTCCTGTGACCAGAACAGTCAGGAGACTGTTGTAGCTGACTAGAAGTATACAGGCAGGGTGTATTATCCATATCCAGCTTTCCTGTGACCAGAACAGTCACCAGAATGTAGTACTTGACTAGCTCTATACAGGCAGGGTCTAATATCCAGCTTTCCTGTGACCAGAACAGTCACCAGAGTGTTGTACTTGACTAGCTCTATACAGGCAGGGTCTAATATCCAGCTTTCCTGTGACCAGAACAGTCACCAGACTGTTATACTTGACTAGCTCTATACAGGCAGGGTCTAATATCCAGCTTTCCTGTGACCAGAACAGTCACCAGACTGTAGTACTTGACTAGCTCTATACAGGCAGGGTCTAATATCCAGCTTTCCTGTGACCAGAACAGTCACCAGACTGTTATACTTGACTAGCTCTGTACAGGCAGGGTCTAATATTCAGCTTTCCTGTGACCAGAAGAGTCACCAGACTGTAGTACTTGACTAGCTCTATACAGGCAGGGTCTAATATCCAGCTTTCCTGTGACCAGAACAGTCACCAGACTGTAATACTTGACTAGCTCTATACAGGCAGGGTCTAATATCCAGCTTTCCTGTGACCAGAACAGTCACCAGACTGTAGTACTTGACTAGCTCTATACAGGCAGGGTCTAATATCCAGCTTTCCTGTGACCAGAACAGTCACCAGACTGTTGTACTTGACTAGCTCTATACAGGCAGGGTCTAATATCCAGCTTTCCTGTGACCAGAACAGTCACCAGACTGTAATACTTGACTAGCTCTATACAGGCAGGGTCTAATATCCAGCTTTTCTGTGACCAGAACAGTCACCAGACTGTTGTACTTGACTAGCGCTATACAGGCAGGGTCTAATATCCAGCTTTCCTGTGACCAGAACAGTCACCAGACTTTTATACTTGACTAGCTCTATACAGGCAGGGTCTAATATCCAGCTTTCCTGTGACCAGAACAGTCACCAGACTGTAGTACTTGACTAGCTCTATACAGGCAGGGTCTAATATCCAGCTTTCCTGTGACCAGAACAGTCACCAGACTGTTATACTTGACTAGCTCTGTACAGGCAGGGTCTAATATCCAGCTTTCCTGTGACCAGAAGAGTCACCAGACTGTAGTACTTGACTAGCTCTATACAGGCAGGGTCTAATATCCAGCTTTCCTGTGACCAGAACAGTCACCAGACTGTTGTACTTGACTAGCTCTATACAGGCAGGGTCTAATATCCAGCTTTCCTGTGACCATAACAGTCACCGGACTGTAGTACTTGACTAGCTCTATACAGACAGGGTCTAATATCCAGCTTTCCTGTGACCAGAACAGTCACCAGACTGTAGTACTTGACTAGCTCTATACAGGCAGGGTCCAATATCCAGCTTTCCTGTGACCAGAACAGTCACCAGACTGTTGTATTTGACTAGCTCTATACAGGCAGGGTCTAATATCCAGCTTTCCTGTGACCAGAACAGTCACCAGACTGTTGTAGCTGTATACAGGCAAAATGCGCAAGGGCGTTGGCAAGGAACAAGGAAGTGGACGTGATGGTGGCGCAGGCAGAGGCAGTGGTCGTGTGCAAGCACTAATTTCGCAACAACAAAGTGCCACATCTACTCGCTCTCACATCCTGTCCCAAATTTTTGGGGCCCGCAGCAGTACACCGCTCTTGAACCAAGACTAGTGTCAACAGGTTGTTACTTGGATAGCGGATAATGCTTCAAGTCAGATTGGCACCTCCACAAACACCCTGTCTTCCACACGGTTAAGTGTCAGTAGCCGTGATACTGCACCGCACATTTCCCAACCTGATCCTCCTTCCTACCACCAGGCCGAGTACATGTCCACGGACATTACTGATCCCACACTTGGACACTCGGAAGAGCTGTTCACGTATCCATTCGCACAATCTGGCCTCTCACCAGCTCCTGTTGAAGTGGGTGATGAGGAGATGGTATGTACAGATGCCCAAATATTTGAGCTGCCACGTTCTCACGAACAGAACGTTGGCAACGTCTCTCAACAAGGGGTGGACGATGATGAGACACAATTGCCAGGAAGTCAGGAGGAGGATCAGGGTGCGGAAGAGGAAGACGACGTGGTGGATGATCCAGTAGCTGACCCAACCTGGCAGGAGGATATCCAGAGCGAGGACAGCAGTGCGCAGGGGGAGGGAGGCGTAGCATCCCAACAGGCAGTAAGAAGCAGGGTCGTGTCCGCAGGCAGAAGGCAGGCAACCATTCCCCGAAACAACAACACGACACAAGGTGCCTGTGCAAATGTTAGGTCTTCCCGAGTCTGGCAGTTTTTTAAGTTGGCTCCAGATTACTCTAAAAAGGTCATTTGCAACTTCTGCCATGCCAGCATCAGCAGGGGTACGAAAACTACCAGCCTGAACACCACCAGCATGATCAGGCACATGTCAGCCAAGCACCCGACTTTGTGGGAAGTACAACAGAGTCGAGGAGCGGTGCTTGCTGATATCACTGTTACATCTTCGCGTGTTGTGCGTGCGAGCCAATCCCCTGTCCATGCTGGCCATGAACAAGCCTCCGGCCCTGCACCTGAAGTTGCCCACGCACAAATAACACCACCATCAAGCACATCCTTGTCCCAGCGCAGCGTTCAATTATCCATTCAGCAAACCTTTGAATGCAGGCGCAAATACGCTGCCAACGCCCCACATGCCACAGTCCTAAATGCTCACATTTTGCGACTGCTTGCGCTAGAAATGTTATCTTTCAGGCTGGTGGAGACGGAAACATTCCGCGACCTGATGGCGGCTGCTGTCCCACGTTACTCAGTCCCCAGCCGTCACTATTTCTCCAGATGTACCATCCCCGCATTGCATAACCATGTGTCACAAAGCATCACACGTGCCCTGAACAACGCTGTTTCAGCCAAAGTCCACCTCACCACAGACACGTGGACAAGTGCTTGTGGGCAAGGCCGCTACATCTCCTTGACGGCACACTGGGTTAATATTGTGGAAGCTGGGACCCAGTCTGAGCGAGGGACGGAACACGTCCTTCCCACACCAAGGATTGCAGGCCCTACCTCAGTCAGGGTTTCACCCACACTCTACAGATCCGGAATGTCATGCTCCTCAGCCTCCTCCTCCTCCTCCTCCTGCGCATCCTCATCCACTTTACCCCCACACCAGTCCAAAGCTGGAAGCACTGCAGCACTGCCTCTGCAAAGCGGCAACAGGCTGTGCTGAAGCTAAAATGCATAGGTGACAAACCACACAATGCAGAAGAGGTGTGGACAGCTCTGAAACAGCAGGCAGATCACTGGCTCACACCTCTGAACCTAAAGCCAGGAAAGGTTGTGTGTGACAATGGCCGGAACCTGGTGGCAGCTTTGAGGCGAGGCCAGCTGACGCATGTTCCATGCGTGGCCCATGTGCTCAACCTGGTGGTTCAGCGGTTTCTAAAGTCATACCCAGAGCTGTCTGGTGTACGGCCAAGAGGGGCACAAGTCCAATCTGCCAGAGGTAGGGGAACAGTATTTACGATGTAGGACAGTTTTCTCAGCCCCTCACGTACCACAGCCCCTGAGGTGCGGGGTAGTGCCACAAGAAATGCTAAGTTTGCCCAGATGCTGAAGGAGTACCTTGCAGATCGAACAACTGTACTGCGAGATTCCTCTGTGCCTTACAATTAATGGGTCTCCAAGCTGGACACGTGGCATGAATTGGCTCTCTACGCCTTGGAAGTTCTGGCCTGCCCTGCCGCTAGCGTTTTGTCAGAGCGTGTTTTCACTGCCGCAGGTGGAATCATTACTGATAAACACACCCGCCTGTCAACTGAAAATGCTGACAGGATGACTCTGATCAAGATGAACAAGGGTTGGATTGGGCCAGACTTCACCACACCACCAACAAATGACAGCGGAATTTAAATTTTGTTATTGGAATTTGCCATGTACCTCCACTCACCCATGGGTACACACTTCTGGACTTTGGCTAATCGCTGGACTGCTCCTCCTTCTCCTCATGTGCCACCATGATGACTGTTACAATAGTTAGGCTGTTGTTTCAGGTACACCCCCAGTGGTAAATTTTTTTGCCCATTCTTTCAGAATGGGCATTACAACGACAGGAGACCCGCTCCGTTTCAATGGGAAAAATGTTTTGAGGCCCTCATGCACGTCTCTATCCAGGGACAATGTGGAGCCTCCCAATTTTTGGCTGCCCTGCCAAAGGGCTATACTACAATATACCCACTTCAGGTTTACAGGCCCTCATGCATGTCTGTATGCATGGGTCATTGTTGAACCTCCCAATTTTTGGCTGCCCTGCCAAAGGGCTATACTACAATACACCCACTTCAGGTTTACAGGCGCTCATGCACATCTGTATCCAGGGGCATTGTTGAACCTCCCAATATTTGGCTGCCCTGCCAAAGGGCTATAAGACAATACACCCACTTCAGGTTTACAGGCCCTCCTGCATGTCTGTATCCAGGGGCATTGTTGAACCTCACAATTTTTGGCTGCCCTGCCAAAGGACTATACTACAATACACCCACTTCAGGTTTACAGGCCCTCATGCATGTCTGTATGCATGGGTCATTGTTGAACCTCCCAATTTTTGGCTGCCCTGCCAAAGTGCTATACTACAATACACCCACTTCAGGTTTACAGGCCCTTCTGCACGTCTGTATACAGGGGCATTGTTGAACCTCCCAATGTTTGGCAGACCTGCCAAAGGGCTATACTACAATACACCCACTTCAGGTTTACAGGCCCTCCTGCACGTCTGTATCCAGGGGCATTTTTGAACCTCCCAATTTTTGGCTGCCCTGACAAAGGGCTATACTACAATACACCCACTTCAGGTTTACAGGCCCTCATGCATGTCTGTATGCATGGGTCATTGTTGAACCTCCCAATTTTTGGCTACCCTGCCAAAGGGCTATACTACAATACACCCACTTCCGGTTTACAGGCCCTCCTGCATGTCTGTATCCAGGGGCATTGTTGAACCTCACAATTTTTGGCTGCCCTGCCAAAGGGCTATACTACAATACACCCACTTCAGGTTTACAGGCCCTCCTGCACGTCTGTATCCAGGGTCATTGTTGAACCTCCTAATTTTTGGCTGCCCTGCCAAAGGGCTATACTACAATACACCCACTTCAGGTTTACAGGCCCTCCTGCACGTCTGTATCCAGGGGCATTTTTGAACCTCCCAATTTTTGGCTGCCCTGCCAAAAGGCTATACTACAATACACCCACTTCAGGTTTACAGGCCCTCATGCATGTCTGTATGCATGGGTCATTGTTGAACCTCCCAATTTTTGGCTGCCCTGCCAAAGTGCTATACTACAATACACCCACTTCAGGTTTACAGGCCCTTCTGCACGTCTGTATACAGGGGCATTGTTGAACCTCCCAATTTTTGGCAGACCTGCCAAAGGGCTATACTACAATACACCCACTTCAGGTTTACAGGCCCTCCTGCATGTCTGTATCCAGGGGCATTTTTGAACCTCCCAATTTTTGGCTGCCCTGCCAAAAGGCTATACTACAATACACCCACTTCAGGTTTACAGGCCCTCATGCATGTCTGTATGCATGGGTCATTGTTGAACATCCCAATTTTTGGCTGCCCTGCCAAAGTGCTATACTACAATACACCCACTTCAGGTTTACAGGCCCTTCTGCACGTCTGTATACAGGGGCATTGTTGAACCTCCCAATTTTTGGCAGACCTGCCAAAGGGCTATAGTACAATACACCCACTTCAGGTTTACAGGCCCTCCTGCACGTCTGTATCCATGGGTCATTGTTGAATCTCCTAATTTTTGGCTGCCCTGCCAAAGGGCTATACTACAATACACCCACTTCAGGTTTACAGGCCCTCCTGCACGTCTGTATCCAGGGGCATTGTTGAACCTCACAATTTTGGACTGCCCTGTTAAAGGAAAATACTACAATATACACACTTCCTCAAAATGGGCACATTATGTCAAGACAGGGCTTCATGTACGTCTCTTCTCAGGGACATCGGAGTGCCGCACAATGTTTTCACTTAAAATCTTTCATGTAATCATAAAAAGTAACATACACCAGCTGTATCTCACTATTGGATATGTGCCCGTAACATTTCCACCCAAAATATTCATTTTGGTGTCATTTTGGAAGGTTTTCTGGTGACTCCTTAAAATTGGCATGACGCTCGGACAACATTGTTCACAGCTGTGAGTTTTGAGTGAGAAATGCTTACATTTGTGTTGCCATGGTGTTGCCATGTCATTTGAGCACTCTTCTGAGACTTTTGTGACATTTTTAGGGTTTCTACATGCTGCCGGCAGTCATTTCATAAAAATACTCGGGTCTCCCATAGGATAACATTGGGCTCGGTGCTCAGGCCGAGTACACGAGTATCTTGGGATGCTCGGCCCGAGCATCGAGCACCCAAGCATTTTGGTACTCACTCATCACTAGTGATAGCCTACGCCAGCATAAAACTTCGTCAAACTGAGAGGAACCCTGAAAATTACAGTTCTTTTAAGTTAGAGTTCCTAGCCCTGGTCTGTGAAATCAAAGAACGCTTCAAGCACTACCTGGCGTCCTCCCCGTTCACAGCTTTCACTGACAACAACCCTCTAACCCACTTAGAGACTGCAAAGCTGGGAGCCCTGGAGCAGCGTTGGATGGCAAGATTGTCAAACTATGACTTCACTGTTAAGTACCGGGCAGGTCACAAGAATGGCAACGCAGATGCCCTGTCCAGAATGCCTAACCTCCTAGAAGAAGGAGAAGACATAGATGAACTGGAAGAAATAGAATTGCCAGCTTTCCACTGTACAAATACAGCCTCATGTCATCAGGCCAGTCAAAGGTGTAAAGAGAGAACCGTAAACCCGTTACCCCACCATGACTGGAAGGAAACTCAAGCCAATGATCCAGATGTTAGCTTAGTCAAAGAGCTGATAACCCAAGAACACTCCAGTCTGAGTTCAGATGCTTCGCAAGATGCCAAATACCTGTGGAAGGAGAAAGGAAAGATATTTGTTTACCAAGGAAAGCTATGCAGACGTTATCTGAACCCAAGAACTCATGAACTTATATGGGAGATAGTAGTTCCAAAAACAGATGTCAAAATGATCCTAGAAGCCTACCACGATGAAGCAGGACACTTTGGTTGGAAGAAACTAGAGATGCTGTTAAAAGACTGTTTCTACTGGGTCAGCATGAGAGGTTCTATTGAAAGATGGTGCAGGAACTGTGGACCGTGTCACCTTATAAGAAAAGACCAGCAAAGTCAAAAAGCCCGGTTACAGCCAATCATTACCAAGAGACCTCTTGAAATCGTCGCTCTAGACCATGTGATGCTAACACCAATCATAACAGGTTACACTTATGCCCTCACAATGGTTGATCACTACTCAAGATTCCTCATAGTAGTACCAGTCAAGGACTTAACCACAGAAGTAGCAGCTAAAGCATTCCAGAGTTACTTTTGTCGCCCGCATAGGTATCCAGATCAAGTATTAACAGATCAACTACCAGCGTTCGAGTCAGAACTATTCCACGCGTTCTTAGGATTATATGGATGTAAGAAGATAAGGACCACACCGTATCATCCGCAAACAAATGGTCTGTGCGAAAAGATGAACAACATCGTCATCGACATGCTGAAGACTTTACCGCTCGATGAGAGAAATCAATGGCCAGAAAAGCTACCTGACCTTGTGGATATCTACAACCACATCCCTGTCAGTTCTACCAGCTACGCACCAGCTTACTTAATGCGAGCAAGACCAGGAAAACTTCCAATTGACTTAGAGATGGGAACAGTAGAACCAACCCAAGATTCTCCAGATGAAGATTGGAATTATCGTCGTCAAGAACAATACAGAAAAGTCCAAGAGAGTGTTGAAAAGAACTTAAACCAGAGTAGAAGCAAGCAAGAACATGACTTCAATAAGCACGCTTCAGCAGAACCCTTAATACCAGGTGAACTAGTTCTCAAGAGAAAGAAAAAAAACAACAAACGAGATGACCATCGGGAGCAGAACCATACACAGTATTGCAATCCAATTTTGACAATTCCAAGACTTGTGTAATCAGCAGAGATCAAGGAAGAACAACAGCATCTGTATCAAGAGATCACTTAAAGAAATGCCCTGATCAATTGAAACCCCAACAAACAGCTTATCCCTTATCAACAGTTGAAGAACCCAAAGAAGATGTAGTCCACACTGAAATTGGAGATTGGACTGGCCCCAATACAATGGAGCATTTATGATACCAGTTATTTCATTCTATCAACCTGTAGAAAACCAAGAAGAACCAGAACCAAGAAGATAAGAAGAACCCGTTCAATTGCAAGAATTGCAGCCTGTTATACCGAAACCTGAGATTCCTATAATCGGTGAATCTGCTAGTCTCACAGTAAGACCAAGAATTCGCAGACAGCTACCTGCATTACCACCTCTAACAGAAGTCAGTACACATGCAACACCTAGTCTACGTAGATCATGTCACAGTACACAAGGACAGGCCCCATCTAGGTATAGAGAGTGGGTTTAAAATGTAAAGTATCATAGTACCTGTTATTACAATGTAAATAAGTGACCCCAGTCCGCAAGTGTAAATACTAGTGTATAGAAGGGTGGAGGAACTGGGCACAGCCCCAAGCATATCAAGTTAGGAATAGAAAGTGCCAGGGGTAGAGAAAGTAGGTAAGACCCGGCCTCCTAAGCAAAGACACCCATAGGGAATTTGTGTAAAGTTTAAAGTGTGTATCCGTAAATGTGTTAAAGCCATCAGAGACTTTACTGCTGGACTTTACCTTTTCCCGTTTGTTTGAACCTGGACTATGGTCACAGGACTAGTGTGACAAAAACTGCTTTTCCTTCCCTTTTCCCCAGCCTGCGGCAAATGGACTAGTGCCGTAAGGACTGGTTTTTCATATTTTTCTCTTTCTTTTTCAGTGATTTTTGTGAATTTTGACTTTGAGACTCTGTAAATACTGGTTATTAAATGTATATAAAATGTTTGAACTTGTAAACAAAAACTTTTGCTCAGTCCGGGAGAACAGAGGTTAACTAGGGGGAATGTGCCAGGTCACACCAGAATCCCTTGGTACATGGAAGGATGGTACACAGCAAGCAGACCCCACTAACAAACAACACTTTTCACCCCAGACCGGTAGGGGGAGCTCTACTGGTTGCCTTAAGCCAGTTCCCCCTATAAATACAGGTCCTGGAGGGAGAAACACCAGAGTGTGCAGACACTACAGAACTGTGAAAAGCTGAGTGAGCTGACCTGGTACTGGAGCCACGCTAGGCCCATATTAGTGAGCCCTGAAACAGTGGTAGACCCTCAGAGTAGGGGTCACAGGAAAAGGAGAGAAGCAAGTACAAAAAGAGGCAGAGGAGTCAAACCGACTCACCCTAACAGAGTTCTGGTCACTGGGTCCGAGCTACAAGGACACAGTATAGACCTTGCAGAGAAACCAGCACTACAAATAGGGGGTTTAGCTCCCCGGACACGCGAAGCACCACCAAATGAGAGCCCGGAGTCTAGGCCGAGGCAGGAATCCCATAGAGTGCCCTCAGTGCAGCAAATCCAGGTGTGAAGAGTCACACAGAAAGTGCAGTAACGGTTTGGTCGGGTTTCATGCCCGTCAGACTCCAGCAGAGTAACAGACACAAGGAAGTCTACAACCCTGCTTGCTGTGAAAAGTCCTGAAGTGTTTACCTCATCTCTGGTCAAGTGTACCCGTCAACATCAGTAAAGGTACCAAAAGACTTTATGTGTGCGTGTCCCTCCTTCCAGTCGCGTTAGACCAACCGCGCTACCCTATTCCACTCAACTCCTTTAACTACCCCGGGGAACCCCGCTCGTCCTGTAGGGAGCGGTTCCATCTAGCTGCCGCACATCACCCCGGAGGCCAAAGCAGCACCGGTGCCATCACCGGACCCCTACAGGTGGCGTTACGACAGATATTTTATTATTTTATTGCCATCATCCCCTTTTCATCTGCACTCCCCCGGGCCCACGGCCTCAGGCACCGCTACCCGTGACTTCCCCCAGAGACCTGTGCCTGAGTGACCGAGTACCCCACGGGCCTGGGCCGGACAACAGCACAGGGAAGTAGGGAACCACAGCAGCACAGGGATGTAGGGGGCCACAGACAGCAAAGGGAGGAAGGGGGCACATGACAACAAAGGGAGGCAGAGGGCCACAGAAAACACAGGGAGGTGGGGGCCACAGAAAGCACAGGGAATTGAAAGGCCACAGACAACACAGGGAGGTTGGGACCCACAGACAGCACAGGGATGTGGGGGACAACAAACAACACAGGGTGGTGGGGGGCTACAGACAGGCTCAAGGAGGCTGGGTGCCACAGACAACACATGTAGGCGGGAGGCCACAGACAGCACAAGTAAGCAGGGGGTACTGACAATACAGGGAGTCGAGGGGGCCACAGACAGGCTTAGGGAGGCTGGGGGGCCACAGACAGCAGAGGGAGGCAGGTTGCCACAAACAGCACAGGGAGTTGGGGGGGCCACAGACAGCACTGGGAGGCGAGCTGCCACAGGAAAGCAGGGAGAACAGAGAGCACAGTGAGGCCAAAGGGAGGCGGGGGAAAGCACCAACAGGCTCAGGGAGGTAGGGGGGCCACAGAGAGGCATAGGGTGGCAGGGGGTGGTCACAGACAGGCACAGGGAGGCGGGGGCACAGAGAAGCCAAGGAGATAGGGGCCCAGACAGGTACAGGGAGACCTGGCAAGCATCCACAGGCAGAAGGAGGCCAGGGGGATCACAGGGAGGTAAGAGGCCAGACACAGAATGCACAGCAGGTAGAAAGGGGCAGAGAGGGTGCACTTACGCAGCTGCTATCTTTGAACGCTTAAATATACAAAGATGGCGACGGCATAATGCATCACTCTGCCCCACCACAATATAATCATAATTACAGGATTACGTCAGAGGGGAACTTGGTGAGAGCTAATAAAGTGGATAATGAGGTGCCTCTATCTATTTTGTATGCAATAAAGGATTTCTTTGTGTTTTTTTTCTCTTAAGTTAAAGTACTGTAATGGCTTGCTGACATGCTGATGGTTGACATTAGCAATAGGGCCTGATGCCAGCTGTCAAACAAGGCTGACATCAACCCCATTATTACCCAGTCTGCTACCACTACACGGCAACTGTAAGCACGGGTTAACTGCCAGTTTTGGTGTCTCTCATGGAGGTTCCAGATCTAGGGCAGCTGCTTACTGCAATTTTCAGCGTGGGGGGGGTACAGAATGCTTGGGCCTCACTATGCTGAAAATTCCAGCCCCCAGCTGCCTGGGTTACCTTGTCTGGCATAGAAAATATGGCAAAGCCCAAACCAATTGTTTTCTTAATTATTTAACTAAATAATTGAAAAAATAAGGGCTCCACTGTATTTTGCATTGCCAGTGAAAGTAACACCAGCCAGTGGGGGTTGGCAGCCAGTAGCTGCTTGGTTTACCTGTACTGGCAATAGAAAATACAGCGAAGACCTACACATTTTTTACTAGAGAATTAAACACATTATTGCTAAAAAAAACAAAACAGAGACAGGTTTTTAAGGAAAAATACATTTATTTACATATATTGGGAGAGAACATGAGGGGAAGAGAGACAGGAGACAGAGCAGAGACTGCATGGAGGAAGAGACGACTGTCACCCCCATCATCACAGAGGCCATCCCCATTGTCATGTCACTATCCTTCCGGTGCGATAGCATCTGGCCCATATCTGGTATGATAATCTACTATATAATTGCCGTAGGCATTTTCGTGTCGGCCCCCGAAATCGCCGTGGCTATGTCACTATGTGACGTCACCACGCGCGAGCAATGGCCGCGAAGCGGCCATTGCGAGTCGCTGGCCGAAAATAGAACCAGAGGGTCGGCTACAAAGTTAGCGATTTACCGCTGAGGTAGCGTGAGCAATGGCCGCGAGGCCATTGCGAGTCGCTACCTCAGCTGCCGCACGTCCCACTATACTTTCAATGGGGATTCATTGCGACTCGCTGTGTAGCGCGAGCAATGGCCGCGAGACCATTGCGAGTCGCTACGTCAGCCGCCGCAAGTCCCCTTATACGTTGAATGGGGATCCATGCGAGTCGCTGGGTAGTGCAAGCATTGCGAGTCACAGATCATCATCATCATCATCATCATCATCATCCTACTACTACTACTACTACTACTACTACCCGCACAGACCCCCCCCCCCTCAATGGCCGCACAGACCCCCCCCTCAATGGCCGCACAGACCCCCCCCCTCAATGGCCGCACAGACCCCCCCCCTCCCCCCTCAATGGCCGCACAGACCCCCCCCCTCCCCCCTCAATGGCGCCGCACAAGACCCCCCCCCCCTCAATGGCCGCACAGACCCCCCCCCTCAATGGCCGCACAGACCCCCCCCCTCAATGGCCGCACAGACCCCCCCCCCCTCAATGGCCGCACAGACCCCCCCCCTCCCCCCTCAATGGCCGCACAGACCCCCCCCCCCTCAATGGCCGCACAGACCCCCCCCCTCAATGGCCGCACAGACCCCCCCCCTCAATGGCCGCACAGACCCCCCCCCCTCAATGGCCGCACAGACCCCCCCCTCAATGTCCCAAAGTCAGCTGTGACCGCCTGGCCCTTGGACACTGGCTGCCATGCACACATCAGCTGGTAGGCTCCCATCACTTACCCACTGAGGACGGATCACTTCCAGCACCTCTTCACATGGCAGTGCTCTGAACTTCTGAATCGTCCTCTCCTCACTCAGACACCTGGCAGGTTCCTATCCAGCCTACTCACTCCCAGCTGCAACCCAGTGAGTCAATCAGCACATCTTCACTCACACACAGACCTGACATGTGATTAACCCCCTGTGCACCATTCAGGTTTAGCCCAGCAAAGCACTCCAAAAAGTATTGAACACACCCCAATAAGTATTGAACGCGCCCCAAAAAGTATTGAACGCACCCCAATAAGTATTGAACGCGCCCCAAAAAGTATTGAACGCACCCCAATAAGTATTGAACGCGCCCCAAAAAGTATTGAACGCGCCCCAAAAAGTATTGAACACACCCCAATAAGTATTGAACGCGTCACAAAAAGTATTGCACGCGCCCCAAAAAGTATTGAACACACCCCAATAAGTATTGAATGCGCCCCAAAAAGTATTGAACGCACCCCAATAAGTATTGAACACACCCCAATAAGTATTGAACACACCCCAATAAGTATTGAATGCGCCCCAAAAAGTATTGAACGCACCCCAATAAGTATTGAACACGCCCCAAAAAGTATTGAACGCGCCACAAAAAGTATTGAACGCATCCCAATAAGTATTGAACACACCCCAATAAGTATTGAACACACCCCAATAAGTATTGAATGCGCCCCAAAAAGTATTGAACGCACCCCAATAAGTATTGAACACGCCCCAAAAAGTATTGAACGCGCCACAAAAAGTATTGAACGCATCCCAATAAGTATTGAACACACCCCAATAAGTATTGAACGCGCCCAAAAAAGTATTGAACGCACCCCAATAAGTATTGAACGCCCCCCAAAAAGTATTGAACACGCCCCAAAAAGCATTGAACGCGCCCCAAAAAGCATTGAACGCGCCCCAATAAGTATTGAACGCACCCCAAAAAGCATTGAACGCGCCCCAATAAGTATTGGACCCCCCCCAAAAAGTATTGGACCCCCCAAAAAAAGTATTGGACTCCCCCAAAAAGTAGCTATAACTACTATAATCAAATTAATGCACGTTCTAGAATCCCGATGCATTTGCATCGGGCTCACAGCTAGTATTACATATATTGCAATATTAAATTAACAATAACAATAAATATAGAATGATTGAGTTCTTGCAGTGATAATTTCCATTGTTAGTGCATGTGATGATGATATATATAAAATAATAGTATTATGTAATGCACTTGCTCATGTACGTTTTTAGATGCATTTCTCCTTTTTTCTTAATGCTATTTGATGGCTAATTTTGTGAAATCTGTTTTATGTTCTATTCTGAACTCTTGATTCAGTAAGGCTAGGGTAACATTACTGCTAAACGGGGGGTCGCGCTAAAAACATAGAATTTGGCAGCATAAACGCAGTACTACCACCATGGTAGCACCGCGTAAACGCTGCCAATGTTACCCTATAGAGACGGGGCCCGTAGCGCGGCTCCAATGCAGCCATCTGAGTGAAATTTCACGTTCTTTCCTAATGCTAGTAAAGACGTTGTTTAAAGCGTCTTTTCTTGCTTTATTTCCTAACGCGAGATTTCACTCAGATGGCCGCGTTGGAGCCGCACTATGGGCCGCCTCTCTATAGGGTAACATTGGCAGCGTTAACGCGGCGCTACCATGGCAATAGCATCACGTTTATGCTGCCAAATCCTATGTTTTTAATGCTACCCCCTGTTTAGCGGTAATGTTAACCTAGCCTAACTGCTTTTTCTGGTAAGACACATAAATAGGAGGTATATCCAATTTGCATTTCATTGGTTAATTGAAAATCAGAATTTATTCCATTCACATGGGTGTTTAAGAGATTTAATATGTATACATTCTGTGTGTTTAGTGTGTTTTGTTATGCCTAAGACTAAGGACTCTGTCCGAAACTCATCTGGCATATAGGGCTGTGTGCCCTGATATTGATGGTTTTATCATCTGTGGAGCATGTTTAATTAAAGGACTATACATTTTATAGAAATTCCAGGTGCCAGAATTTCTTCCTTTTAAACTATTTACAATTGGATACCAGCCATAACTTCCAGATACTAGTGGATCTGGGGAACTTATAGTGAGCAATTTTCCCTCTTTCTGTTCCCTATTTGTATGTATGCCACATTATTTTGTAGATGTAACACAGCATGTTAAAAAAGAAACATCATACCAACAGTAACATTTGGTGGTGGTAGTGTTATGGTTTGGGGCTGTTTTGTTGCTTCAAGACGTTTAAGACTTGCTGTGGTAAATGGAACCATGAATTCTGCTGTCTAGCAAAAAATCCTGATGGGGAATGTCTGGCAAACTGTTCGTGACCTCAAACTGAAGCACACTTAAGGTTATGCAGTCGGACAATGATCCAAAACAAACCAGTAAGTCCACCTATGAATGGCTTAAGAAAAAATAAGGCCTTAGAGTGGCCTAGTCAAAGTCCTAACCTTAATCTGGTTCAGATGCTGTGGCATGAACTTGAAAAGGTGGCTCATGCTCTAAACCCTCCAATGTGGCTAAATTACAACAATTTTGCAAAGATGAGTGAGCCAAAATTCCTCCAGAGTATTGTAAAATACTGTATTTTTCGCTTTATAAGACGCACCTGATTATAAGACGCACCCCAAAATTTGGTGAAGGAAAAGAGAAAAAAGCATAGTAACATAACATAGCAACATAGTATTTAAAGTTGACGGAAGACCATAAGTCCATCTAGTTCAACCTATAGCCTAACATGTTGATCCAGAGGAAGGCAAAAAAGACCCATGTGGCAACACTAAACTCCACATTGGGGAATATAATTCCTTCCTGACTCCACATACGGCAATCAGACTAGTTCCCTGGTTCAACGCCCTATCAAGGAATCTAGTACCGTATTTTAGGCACTATAAGGCGCACCTGATTATAAGGCGCACCATCAAAAAAGGGCTGCTAAGCCGTCTTGGTCCACATATAAGGCGCACCAGATTATAAGGCGCACCTTATTACCATAAATAAAACAAAGCTCAGACCCCCCCATCATCCTCCACTATCCATCTGTAGCCCCCATCATCATCCAGTATCCCTCTGTAGCCACCAATCATCCTCCAGTATCACTCTGTAGCCCCCCATCATCCTCTGCTGTCCATCTGTAGCTCCCATCATCCTCCACTATCCATCTGTAGCCCCCCATCATCCTCCACTATCCATCTGTAGCCCCCGATCATCCTCCAGTATCACTCTGTAGTCCCCCATCATCCTCCGCTGTCCATCTGTAGCCCCCATCATCCTCCACTATCCCTCTGCAGCCCCCTATCATCCTCCACACACACACAGTCAGACACACACACACGCACACACCCATACCCACACCGTGTTTCCCCGAAAATAAGGCACACCTTGTTTGTACCCGCCGTCCCCGCTGTCTGGGGCCCACCACTGTATCCTGTATGCTGCATTTTCCTATTTCAAAACCGGGCCAGCAGCCGCACAGCTCACAGCCCAGGAGCCCAGCAGCCAATCACGGCGCAGGAGCCCTGAGCCAATCACGGTGCAGGAACCATGAGCCAATCAGAGGCTATGGACTGACGTCAGCTGGCCTCAGATTGGCTCACGGTTCCTGCGCTGTGATTGGCGCAAGGCTCCTGGGCGGAGATCGGCACACAGCTTCAGAGCTGTGATTGGCTGATGGGCTCCTGGGCTGTGAGCGGGGCAGCTGCTGGCATACTGACTACAGTGATGCTGAATACAGCGGCAAGCACCGGACAGCGGGGACGGCGGGATAAGTCACACATGCATGCCCTGGTCGGTGTGATCAGTGGCATGCTGATCAGGTATGCCATATTTTCTGGGGGGTGCATTATAGTTGCAGGCACATGGCACCCCCTAGCATCCAGTATTTTCGGGGAAAAAACGTATATAAGGCGCACCTCACTATAAGGCGCACTTTTGATTTCTAAGAAAATCTTAGTCTTTTAGGTGCGCCTTATAGTGCGGAAAATACGGTGTATATATAACCAGTAATATTATATTTTTCAAGAAAGGCATCCAGGTCATTCTTAAATTTTAGTAGTGACTCATTACAACATCATGTGGCAGAGAGTTCCATAGTCTCACTGCTCTTACAATAAAGAATCCACGTCTGTGATTATGATTAAACCTTCGTTCCTCCAAATGTAGAGGATGCCCCCTTGTCCCCATCTCAGGCCTAAGAGTAAAAAGATCATTGAAAGGTCTCTGTACTGTCCCCTCATATATTTAAACATTATTATAAGATCACCCCTAAACCTTCGTTTTTCCAAACTAAATAGCCCCAAGCTTAATAAGCTGTCAGTATTTCAGACCCCTCAGTCCTCTAATAACCTTGGTCGCTCTTCTCTGCACCCGTTCTAGTTCAGCTATGTCTTTCTTATACACCAGAAACCAGAATTGTACACAGTATTGTAAGTGTGATCGCACTAGTGACTTGTTTAGAGGTAAAATTATGTTCTCCTCATGAGCATCTATGCCTCTTTTAATGCATCCCATTATTTTATTTGCCTTTGCAGCAGCTGCCTGACACTGGGCACTAAATGTGAGTTTGTCATCTACCCATACACCCAGGTCTTTCTCAGTGGTAGTTTTGCCCAGTGTTTTACAATTAGGCACATAATTATACCTTTTATTTCCTCTGCCCAATAAATCTTTAAAGATTAATTCCTGCAGTACTCTGGGGTGTATCCCATCCCGGCCTGGAGATTTGTCAACTTTAGTGATTTTTAGGAAGTGCCGTACTTCCTGGTGGGTTAAGCAGGTTACATTTAATGGAGAGTTTTTGTTATCACTGATCATGTAGTCTGTCATGAGATTTTCTTGTGTAAATACTGTTGCAAAAAAGTGATTTAGCATATTTGCTTTTTCCTCATCCTCATCTACCATTTCACCCAGACTATTTTTAAGGGGGTCAACACAATCATGTTTTAGTTTATTACTATTTATGTAGTTAAAGAATATTTTGGGATTTTTTTTTACTTTCTCTGGCAATGAGTGTCTCTGTCTCAATCTTTGCTGCCTTGATTTGCTTTTTAGAGATGTTATTTAATTTTCTGTATTTATTTAATGCCTCATCACTACCTACTTGCTTTAATTCCCTAAATACTTTCTTTTTGTCACTTATTGCGCCCCTTACAGCTTTATTTAACCACAGTGGTTCCCTCCTATTTCTAGCATGTTTATTCCCATAGGGTATATATTTTGCACAGGTCCTATTCAGGATGCTAATAAATGTCTCCCATTTGCTTTGTATACTTTTGTGCCTCAGGACAGTTTATTGCACTAAGTTCATCTCTCAACAGTTGGAAATTGCCTTCCTGAAGTTTAGTGTCCCTGTAGCCCCTCTACTACACGTCTTATTAAAGGATACAACATTTTTAACATTTTTAATGTTAAATGGGGTCCATCTTATAACACCAGTGTCTGTCTTACAATGAGTATATATGTCCCCCATCCTGGTACTTGGCCCCCCATCCTGTTATATATATCTTCCATATTAGTACAAGGTCCCACATGCTGGATATGGCCCCCAGTGATGTTACCTAGCTCCCTATCCTGAATATGGCCCCCAGTGATGGTACATAGCCTCTTATCCTGCATATGGCCCCCAGTGATGGTACATAGTCCCCATCCTGCATATGGCTCCCTGTGATGGTACACAGCCCCCCATCCTGAAAATGGCCCCCAGTGTTGGTACACATAGCCTCCAATCCTGGATTTGGCCCCAGTGATGGTACATAGACCCCATCCTGCATATAGCCCCCAGTGATGGTACATAGCCTCCCATCCTGCATATGGCCCACAGTGATGCTACACAGCCCCCCCATCCTTAATATGGCCCCCAGTGATGGTACACATAGTCCCCCGTACTGGATTTGGCCCCCAGTGCCGGCACACATAACCTTCCATCCTGGATTTGGCCCCCAGTGATGGGCCACATAGTCTCCCATCCTGTATATGACCCCCAGTGATGATACACACAGCTGCCCCATCCTGACTATGGCCCCCAGTGATGGTACATAGCCACCCCACCTTGGATATGGCCCCCTGTCCTGCACTCACCTCCTCCTGCACTCACCCCCCACCTTGAATATGGCCCCCCATTCTGCACTCACCTCTCCCCACCTAAGATATGGCCCCCGTTGTGAACTCACTCCATCCATGCCCCTGTAACTCATTATGTCTCCATGCTGGCATGTGTCTGGTAAAATAATAAACAGCTGATTACAGCTGATCATTTACCCTCTGGTGAACAGTGCTGACATCTCGACGCTTGCTCCCTGTTTCTGTGACCGGCAGCTTCCGATCATGTGATCGGGGTCTACAGTGATGACATCATCGCTGTGGGCCCGGTCACATGATCAGATACCGAGAAGCATAGAGGATGAAAGAGGAGAACTGTGAGCACCGAGTAATCAGCTGTTTATTATTTACCAGGTGCAAGGAGATATAATGAGTGGCAGGGTCATGGAGTGGTAAGTTCACAACGGGGGCCATATCTAAGGTGGGGGGAAAGGAGTGCAGGAGGGGTGAGTGCAGCATGGGGGGCGATATCCAAGGCGGGGGGTGAGTACAGTATGGGGGGTGAGAGCAGACTCGCATAACATGCATCGCTCTCCTCGTCCATCTTCCAGTGCAACTTCAGCACTGAGAGGTGGACAGCGGCAAGTGCAGTGCATATTAAATGAGTAAAATCAGCGGGGTCGGATTCGGATTATAAAATGCACCCCCCACTTTCCCCCAAAATTCGGGGTAACAAAAGTGCATTTTATAATATACTAGTAGAAATAGGCCCGATGCTATTGCATCGGGAGTGCGTTGAAATGAAGAGGTACCGTAGAAATAGGCGCTGAATAGTACAGACCTTTCTCCAGAAACTACGCTGTTGTTGCAGGATCTATATGGTGGGTCACTTGTTAACAGTATATGGTGGCTCAGTGGTTTGCACTGTATATGGTGGCTCAGTGGTTAGCACTGTATGGTGGCTCAGTGATTAGCACTGTATATGGTGGGTCAGTGGTTAGCACATTATATGGTGGCTGAGTGGTCAGCACTGTACGGTGGCTCAGTAGTTAGCACTGTGTGGTGGCTCAGTGGTTAGCACATTATATGGTGGCTCACTGGTTAGCACTATATGGTGGCTTAGTGGTTAGCACTGTATACGGTGGCTCAGTGGTTAGCACTGTATGGTGGCTCAGTGGTTAGCACTGTATAGGGCTCATGGTTAGGACATTATATGGTGGCTGAGTGGTCAGCATTGTACGTGGCACAGTGTTAGCACTGTATGGTGGCTCAGTGGTTAGCACTGTATATGGTGGCTCAGTGGTTAGCACTGTATATGGTGGCTCAGTGGTTAGCACTGTATACGGTGGCTCAGTGGTTAGCACTGTATGGTGGCTCAGTGGTTAGCACTGTATGGTGGCTCAGTGGTTAGCACTGTATGGTGGCCAGTGGTTAGCACTGTATATGGTGGCTGAGTGGTCAGCACTGTACTGGTGGCTCAGTGGTTACCACTGTATATGGTGGCTCAGTGGTTAGCACTTTATATGGTGGCTCAGTGGTTAGCACATTATAGGTGGCTCACTGGTTAGCACTATATGGTGGCTTAGTGGTTAGCACTGTATACGGTGGCTCAGTGGTTAGCACTGTATATGGTGGCTCAGTGGTTAGGGACATTATATGGTGGCTACTGGTTAGCACTATATGGTGGCTTAGTGGTTACACTGATATGGTGGCTCAGTGGTTAGCAGTGTATATGGTGGCTCAGTGGTTAGCACATTATATGGTAGCTGAGTGGTCAGCACTGTACGGTGGCACAGTGGTTAGCACTGTATAGTGGCTCAGTGGTTAGCACTGTATATGGCGGCTCAGTGGTTAGCACTGTATATGGTGGCTCAGTGGTTAGCACTGTATATGGTGGCTCAGTGGTTAGCACTGTATATGGTGGCTCAGTGGTTAGCAGTGTATATGGTGGCTCAGTGGTTAGCACTGTATGGTGGCTCAGTGGTTAGCACTGTAGATGGTGGCTCAGTGGTTAGCACTGTATATGGTGGCTCAGTGGTTAGCACTGTATACGGTGGCTTAGTGGTTAGCACTGTATACGGTGGCTCAGTGGTTAGCACTGTATATGGTGGCTCAGTGGTTAGGACATTATATGGTGGCTCATGGTTAGCACTATATGGTGGCTTAGTGGTTAGCAGTGTATATGGTGGCTCAGTGGTTAGCACATTATATGGTGGCTGAGTGGTCAGCACTGTACGGTGGCACAGTGGTTAGTACTGTATATGGTGGCTCAGTGTTTAGCACTGTATATGGTGGCTCAGTGTTTAGCACTGTACATGGTGGCTCAGTGTTTAGCACTGTATATGGTGGCTCAGTGGTTAGCACTGTATATGGTGGCTCAGTGGTTGGCACTGCCTGTGTTCTGTGTCCCCCTGTCCGTTGTGCCCCTGTCCGTTGTGCCACTGTCCGTTGTGCCACTGTCTGTTGTGCCCCTGTCCTGTGTGGCCCTGTCCTCTGCCTCTGTGTCCCCCTGTCCTGTGTGCCCCTGTTCTGTGTCCCCCTGTCCTCTGCCCCTGTTGTGTCCCCCTGTCCTGTGTGCCTGAGTCCTCTGCTCCTGTTGTGTGTCCTCCTGTCCTGTGTGCCCCTGTCGGGTGTCCCCCTGTCCTGTGTGGCCCTGTCCGGTGTCACACTGTCCTGTTTCCCCCTGTCCGGTGTGCCTCTGTTCTGTGTCCCCCTATGCTGTGCGCCCCTGTTCTGTGTCCCCCTGTCCTGTGTGGCCTTGTCCTGTGTCCCTCTGTCCTGTGTGCCTCTGTCCTGTGTGCCCCTGTTGTGTCCCCCTGTCCTGTGTCCCTCTGTCCTGTGTGCCCCTGTTCTGTGTCCCCTTGTCCTGTGTCCCCGTGTCCTGTGTGCCCGTGTTATGTCCCCATGTCCTGTCCCCATGCCCTGTGTCGCCTTGTCCTGTGTCCTGTGTGGCTCTGTCCTGTGTGCCCCTGTTCTGTGTCCCCCTGTTCTGTGTCCCCCTGTCCTCTGCCCCTGTTGTGTCCCTCTGTCCTGTGTGCCCCTTTCCTCTACCCCTGTTCTGTGTCCCCTTGTCCTCTGCCCCTGTTGTGTCCCCATGTCCTGTGTGCCTGTGTCCTGTGTGCCCCTGAGCTGTGTCCCCCTGTCCTGTGCCCCTGTTGTGTCGCCCTGACCTGTGGCACTGTTCTTTGTCCCCCAGTCATGTGTTTCCTCTGCTCTCTGTATTCCTTGCACCGGCATTGAAGCCGGTCATGTGAGAGGGCGGGCTAATGAGACGTCACAGAGGGCCTGTCACATGACCGGCTCCAAAAAGAAAGTTTTCCTCCAGGCAGCAGAGCGGGGAGGGAGAAGTGTGGAGTGGCCGGGGGAGAGCGGGCGATAGCGCTGGTACTGGGCGCCATATGCGGCGGGAGATGGTAGACACCGCTCGTCAGGAGATCAGCGGCTTGCACATGAGCGGCTGATCTCCCGACGGGCGCTGGGCGGTGACCTCAGCGCTATGTTGGTGGGATGGCGGAGTCCCTGCGGCGACATGTAATATGCAAGATGGCGCCGAAATCTCGCGAGATTTTGGACGCCATGTTGGAAATTACATTTCGACGCAAGGACACCGCTGCTCCAGCTGCATGGCGTCAGCGAGGCTCCCGCGGTGATAGAACAGCGAGGGGCAGCGGTGAACTCGCGGCGGCGGGGTGGACGGGTGGGCGGCAGAGACGGTGGGTGGGCAGCGGAGACTGCTCGCGATGACGCTAACGCGTCATCGCTCGCAGTGCCGCAAAGGATTTTGGGATTCGGCTACAGTGCCCGAATCCCAAACTCCCAATTATATAAGTAGATGGTACTCTTTGCCAGTTATTGCAAACACTTGCTGTTGATGCTCTGGATACCTTAACCAGTTATTTGGTTTAGGGGTCAATCACTTTTTTCACACAAGGCGCAAAAGGATTGGATTTTTTTTTACCATTAATAATAAAGACCTTCATTTATAAACTGCACTTTGTGTTTATTCGTGTTATATTTGTGTAAAACTTACATTTGTTTGGTGATCTGAAACATTTAAAGAGGACCGGTCACCCCAGAGGTGCATGGCAATCTAAATGCACCAGCATGTCTGCTGCATTCAGGGAAGGGGTCCCCCATGGCTCTAGCTTCCCCCCCCCCGTACTTTGAGACATTTATCTTAGAAAGCTTATAGAAAACTAGTCTAATGGGTGGGATCATTTTTCCAGCTCTTCAGCGCTGGCACAGTAATCCAGCCTGCTGCGTGGTTGTTCCTCCCCATCCAGGTCTCTGCCGCCGTCTCCTACTCTGCCCTCAGCTTCTGCTGTCTGTCAATCACGCCAGCTGCACAGAGTGGCCATGCGTGACGTCACCGGCTGAGCCTGCCCTGCTTGTGCTTTTGTCCAATAGCAGGGCGGGAGTCTTGCACCAGATTCCCACCCTGCTATTTGCATAAAGCCTACAGCAGGGCAAGCTCAGCCAGTGATGTCACGCAAGGCCGCTCTATGCGGCCAGTGTTAGTGACAAGCTTTATTCAAATAGCAGTGCAGGAATCTGGCACCAGATTCCTGCCCTGCTATTTGAATAAAGCACAAGCAGGGCAGGCTCAGCCGGTGAAGTCAGGCATGGCCGTTCTGTGTAGCCAGCGTGATTGACAGACAGCAGAAGCTGAGGGCAGAGGAGGAGACGGCGGCAGAGATCTGGATAGGGAGGAACAACCACGCAGCAGGCTGGATGACTGTGCCAGTGCCGAAGAGCTGGTTAAATGATCCCACCCATTAGACTAGTTTTCTATAAGCTTTCTAAGGTATATATCTTGGGGTACAGGGTGGCTAGATCCATGGGGGACCCCTTCCCTGAATGCAGCAAACATGCTGCATTCAGTGTTGCATTTAGATTGCCATGCACCTCCGGGATGACAGGTCCTCTTTAAGTTTGACAAACATGCAAAAGAAATTAGTAAAGGGCAAAAACACTTTTTCACACCACTGTAGCTCAAAGTTAAATTATACTTAGATAACTGCGATCCCCATCCACAGAGTTTCAGATGTTTCTTATTATATACTTGAGCTGTTAAGATCTACACACATATAATACATGAAGAAAATGATGGAAGTCCAAATGTGCCATTTTGATAAATAGAGTGGAAACTGGCCTCTGGGATGTCTATGTCCACTAATATATTTGGAAGACAACGTTTCAACAAAGAAAATATATTCCTCACTTCTCTAAACATCACATAGATATGATATATCATCATTTAAACATAAACAAATGTTACCTGGATTAGAATCGCTGCCTACATCTGCATTGCGTTTGTATGTTTTTTCTGCTACTCTGGTTTTCTTCCACGCTCTAGAACATGATTCTGTTCTTTGGCATTCTGCTAAATTCACAAGTAGATGGGAGATAGGGCACAAAATGCACTCTAGGTATAAAGACCTTTCTCCGAGTGAGTGCATCTTCAGTTATGTGCTGAAGATTGCATTTATGCCATACTTTACTGATTAAAACATCATTTGGCATTGGTAAACAATGTTTATATTGTTACAAATTTAACAAAATAGTTAATAGTTAACTTTAAAAGAATTATGGTTGGCGAGTGGTGACTGAACATTAGTACAGGTCAATCATAACTATTTACTAATAGTGATACAGTATGTCATAATACAAATTATTTAAATAGAATTCTTGGGTTTTCAAACAGCAAATGTGAATGGTGTATTATCTTTATAGGAAACAGCTACAGCTATAAAGTGACTTGTTGGCATGCAACATAAGATTGCAGCATTGCAACCAGAGTCGAGTGGATTGTTTTGCGCAACCTCAATCTGTGGTCCAGGTTAGTGCTCTTAAACAGTGGAAAGGAGCTCAAATTTACAGAGTTTCTATGTGATTCACCAACCTACAGATTACCAACTCTTTTAAGGTTTTGTTTGGGTCGCTAAAGTTTGAAGTGTTGAGTTAACCTATTTGGGTTCAGAGTGTGGGTGCTTTACAAAGCAATGGAGCGAGCATTGCTGTGGTCGGGTACAGTTAG
The DNA here is from genome assembly GCA_033576535.1 of Allobates femoralis. Classification (NCBI taxonomy): domain Eukaryota; kingdom Metazoa; phylum Chordata; class Amphibia; order Anura; family Aromobatidae; genus Allobates; species Allobates femoralis. Next base: position 114,107,494 of record JARQOC010000009.1, on the reverse strand, counting down.
TGAGGCCCAGTGTGTGCCGTGAGCAATGTGTGATTGCCTTGAACTGGATTTAAAAGCACAGTATTGTGTCCAAATTTAATTTGGAAAAAATAACACTGCCCTCCCACACCCTGGAGTGCTTTACTTATGGCTGGCTGTATGTGGTCAGAGATCTAAACTGACAATCAGTGACTTCAATTCAGATTCGGGTCAAGTTCGGGGTCATGAACAGTGTGCCAAAAAGTTTGGCTGCACCACATGAACACAAACTTAAAAGGGTTCACTCATCTGTAATGATGTCATCTGTGCTGCGCATGACACACAGGTGAGGCCTAATTAGCCCAGCTAATGATAAGCCAAGCCTGGGATCCTGGAGAGTAAGGAAATTTGCACAGCTTCTGTCCCTGACCAGGGAGTTCTGAGCTGGATCATGGACTGGCGTCACACGAAGCCATCTGCTAATCTTTAATTGCAACCAATCAAAATTATGACAAGACAATCAGCAAAAATCCCAATCTGTCCCCACATTAACTATGATTAGTGGTCATTTTAAAAGCACAAGATTACAATCTTATAATACTGTAACACAAGTCACCGTGTAACCTAAATTGAAATGTCAGATAAGAAAGTTATCAGAAATAGCCCTTTATCTGTTGCAAGAAAAAATGCATTAAATGAACAGTGTGTCAGCATATGGTTCAGTCAACTGGGGATTATGAAGCTGCCATGAGATCATTTCCCCACAGTGTATTTCCTAAAGCATCACCTATGCTGGCTTTCTCCATCTGTCTTCGTCTTTCACTAGCCCCCCTCCAGTGGACACACAGGCTCGAGCTCCAGCCACTCCCTCCTGTGATGTCATTAGTTTGTCTTTCTGAATGGTGCTACCATCCAACCCTAGTATCAAATAAAGCCACCCCTCCTCTATAGGTTGTGCTCTCCAGACACTTCTGCCTAGAAAAGGAATCTACACTTGAAGTATATATGCTTTCCACAATCCCTACTCTCACACACTCCTAGAAATGGAAAACTTTCTGTCCTAACTTATAGCAGAGTTATGGGTGATTTAAACCAAATGAGAGAAAATTAAAACCACTAAAACTGGAGTCTTCAAGGAAAGCAGATGTCAACAACATGGTAAGTGACAGATGCAGCTCTGACCATGTTATCTTCCAGAACAAGACTTTTTAGCTGTGTTTATTTGTTAAACATTTTCTGCCTGTTGCATTTAACTCTTTTATGTCTAAGCTCAAACCACATAGCATGTCTAGTCCACAACCAGCTGAACCCTGCTATTTCAATTATTGTGTGAATTTTGATAAAAATATATTAACAAATAAACAAACAGGAGTGTAGGAAAACAAGTTGTAAAGGGAATCAAAATCACTTGTTTGTTTAACTGACCTTCCCTTCATAAATAGAGTAACGACTTCACACTTTTCATCTTGAATGCTGCATTTCATTCCCTTTTTATGTTTATTCCATTGTAAATTAAATTTAGCTCCCAGAAACTGAAGTTCATGATTATACATTTACTCCAAGTGCAAATTAATGTTGCACCAAATATAGGCATAAATAATCCATGAATAATATATGCAAAATAATATTAATATATCCATAATAATAATCCATGAAGAATACAGCCAAAATAATAATATATCTATAATAATAATAATAATTCATGAATAATGTATCCAAAATAATAATATATATTAATAACCCCTGAAAAATATATAAAAAAAATAAGATATCCAAAATAGTAAGTCATAAATATTACATAAAAATAAATAAATACTATTAATAATACTACTACTACTACTACTACTACAACTACTACTACTACTAATAATAATAATAATAAATCCATAATAACCCAAATAATAATATATCCAAAATATGAATCCATTAGTAATATATCCCAAATAATATATATATCAATAATAATAATAATCCTTGAATACAATATCCATAATAATAAACCAATAATAGTCCATGAATAATATATCCAAAGTAAAAATATGTCCATAATAATAATCCATGAATAATATCCATCTCTACTGTAGTTATCACTATACGTTTGATCTAAGAGAGTTACTATCACCCAGCGGGTCATACTTTGTAGGAATATTTTAGTTTATTTTATTGAACTGGACACTATGGAATATACCGCAAACACATCTATTATTTTGCTATTTATCAGGTTTTATAAAATGTAGTGTTATGCTTTAGAAATTGAAAAAATATTCACATTAGACAACTATTTTTGAATCTGAGATCAATTTGTCATCATTGATTGTTATATCCTATGTGAAATCACAATTGTACTATATAATAATGTTACTACCTGTTTATGAGACAACATCCTTAGACCTTTACAAGAGATATGTCATTTTTCTTTACATTGACAAATATTCATCAATGAAACATCCATTGTTTCTCTATACATAGTTGGAAGGTGCTGCAAGTTCTACTTTTCGCAGTAAAGTTTGTTTCCCCAGCAGATCTACCTGGAGGAGATACTTACTAATGAGCAGGTGCTTTATTTGACAAACAGCTTCTATATATCCCCAAGGATTTAGATCTCAGAGTTATTCAGTTTAGAAAATGCAGAAAATTCTACTGTTCCAATTTATTAGGACACTTTTACAGGCAGGACGGAGACTACATTTAGAAATGCAATGAAACTTTGTTTAATCCTTTCCTTTAAAGCTAAAGGTTTTAGACAGCTTGGTCTGTCTAGTTTACATATTAACTGCAATAGTAGAGCAGAATCTAAGCTTCAAAGGAAGAATCATGCTAAATAGTCACTAGACTGGTGTTTGTAAAGGCTGAACTGCTGCCTAATCACAGAGATGCAGTGGATAAGATGGATCAGTAAGATGTTTGTGTGTAACATTATGCCTAAGGGATTCACCAACTTCAGAGTATTTTTTTGCTCTGTATTTCTGGTTACCATAAAGTACTCTCATCTCAGTCTATCTATATCTATTCTATCTATCTGTGTAGCAGTAAAAAAGATTATGTTCTATCTATCTATCTATCTATCTATCTATCAAAGAAAGCAGCACAGCTTTTTCTTCGGGTGCAATTCAGTCACAGCTCTTCTCCCATCCGCTGATTGAGATTATGATAACAAGTAAATCGACTGCAGCACTCCTTTTTCGTGTTAAGTTATGCCTTTATTGGGCCATCAGGTGTCCAGCAACGTTTCGGGATCAAACTGCCTTCTTCTAGAGGAAGTGAGTTTGATCCCGAAACGTTGCTGGACACCTGATGGCCCAATAAAGGCATAACTTAACACGAAAAAGGAGTGCTGCAGTCGATTTACTTGTTATCTATCTATCTATCTATCTATCTATCTATCTATGTCTAGCTCTATCTATCTCAGTTTATCTATAGCAGACTATCTATCCTATTATTATTATTATTATCTCAGACTATCAATTCATTTACCTATGTATCCATCCAGGTCTACATATCTATCTATCTATTGTATGTCTATCTATCTATCTATCTATCTATCTATCTATCTATCTATCTATGTCTAGCTCTATCTATCTCAGTTTATCTATAGCAGACTATCTATCCTATTATTATTATTATTATCTCAGACTATCTATTCATTTATCTATGTATCCATCCAGGTCTACATATCTATCTATCTATTGTATGTCTATCTATCTATCTATCTATCTATCTATCTATCTATCTATCCCAACACTATCTATCCTTCTATCTATTTTATGTGTATTTTTAATGTATCATAATAAATAACTCCTGCATTTAAGTAAATATACATGTGTGTTGCTGAATAAACATATGGTTATCAGGGTATTGTAATTGAAATAATCTCCCCAAGTTATTTTCCATCATTGCTTGACGTCTTACACCTTACCATTATGCATTTCCTAATCTGTTATTTCATGGTAACGAGCCATTCGTCTGGTTCACGTGAAGTCATTTTCATTTTTATTCTAATAGAGGATATACAATTGTAAAGCAGTATAAACAAGCAGTGATGCAAAACAGAATAAATTATTGCAGAGAATGCTTTTGGAGATGTGCTCTGATTTTACATTGTGGTTGTGTGCAGCCCGCCCAGTTACACTGTGATTTCACAGTTCTTCACCCAGGACAATGTTCCGTAACTTGGTAACACTAAAAGGGTTCTCAGAAATGGTTCTGTTTTTCTGCATATAAATGTCTCATGCATGTCTACACATCCATTTTCTGTCTCAGAAAGTGTACAGTAGTAGAAATAGAGAAAACTCAACTGAATCCAAGTGTTATTTATTCTCCTGGGTTGGCAATCTGTCCAAATCTAGCAAGTGATTTTTGTAATTCAGGCATTGACCCTTTCATATGGAAACATACCGTCAGCTTCAGTTACTGGGCTGCCCCATAAAAAAATGGTTGCTTGTACGCATCATAATTCTGTAAAAATCTGATCTTTATTGTGATGCGGCATGGTTTTATAGAATGTGAATTAATTCTATATTAATATTAATTCAAGATTAAGACTGACATAACAAAACTATTCACTCCGAGGTTGTACACTGAAAAAGCCAGTTTTAAGGGCCAACAAAATTTGGCTAGTTTGGTGACACAAACATGCCAAATGATTTATTACTCCTGTGACTGTACTTGCTGCTAACTCAATATTTTGTCAATAATTATTTACTTAATAATCTTCCCGTGATGAATCTCATAGCTTTTAGTTCTGATAAACTCATCTAAGGATCTATATAATCTCAATCCTGATTACATAATCTCCTAAATTTTTGTTCAATTAAATATTAAATTAGCAAACTTGCTGGTAATATGAAGTATAAAGTTTGTAGTCATACGTTGTGGCTGTGCAGTGTTTTTTTTTTCCCTCCATCATGGTAAATCGTCTGGTTGCAAATTTTTTATAAAAAATTGTTGCAAAATGGCTTTTAGTGGTAAAGAACAACTGCCCAAATTCATATGGACCACAGGTGTATTGTTTCTGTTGGCTCCAGATTACACTTATAAGGGTAAATGCAATCAAACAAAGAGACAGACACATTTTTGCTATTTTACATTTTATCATTATTGTCACTTACTTCATTTGTAATCTTTATGATTTTCCAATGCATTGAAAAAAATTATTTCTGTAAATCTTGTGAAAATTGTCCAGAAAAAAATGAATCAAGTTTGCAACACTGGGCATGATTTCTATATAAATGTGAGAAAGCTAGGCAGTTAATGTCAGAAAAGTCTTACAATTAGGAGAGTCCTTTTAAGGTTGGCAGCCAAAGAGTCTTCAAGATCGAAAACTTTTCCAAGTAGCTAAGTCATATCGATCTGCACCTGTCAATATATTGAAGTGCTAGTGGTCATTTGTTGTCAATTTTAATACCAAAGAATGATAAATTAATAGACAATATGATGGAGACATATGTCTGCAACATCAGTTGGTAGGATTTTCCTTCTGGAAAATGTATTAATTTTTAAATATTTTAGCCTACTTATTCTTACAGCATTCCTTAAAACTGATAATGACAAAGAAGATTTATCATTTATCCAATGTAAAAATCTTTATATAATAATATTCCATGACAAGTTGCAGCACACATGGAAAACACAAGATCATCAATCTCTGAATAGTAGCATAATAAGTCAAGAGACTTTCCCTACAAAGAGATTATAATCATTTATCAAACATTCATAGCATAAATACAGTAATTACATGTAATGCTAAACAGACACACTCCGTTCACCTGTCATTTCTAAAATAAAACCTCCAAAGCTCCTTAGACTTTCCATGTTTGAAAAGTAATAGCTTAAAATGCCAGTGACGTAGAATATTACCAAGACTATGCAGGCCCCATACTACAAACATAGGAAAAAGCCAATGATCTCAACCACTTAGTTCTCGCTTACATTACAAATAATAATTTTTGCTGATAGCCTTCAGTGTATGTAATTACAAGATAATTAAGAGGTCTGCTGGCCTTTTTACACTCAATACAATTCAGTTGTGTGTTTGTTTACTACTGTATGCTATATCATAGAATTTAACATGTTTTACGAGAAAGTTCACAATCTCCATCCATTTCACAGCACTGTTGGGTTCAATAGAATTATTAAAGATACCACACATATTATATGATTGCAATTATTAAAGGGGTTTCTGCACAAAGAGTTATTATAGATATGGTTTATTGCAGAGTCAAAAAAAGAAATGTTCAGAAATAAATACAGGTAAAATATATGTTTGTGTTGTGTTAGCCAGTAAAGAGAAAAATATTTTTTAAAAATTGAGAGTTCTCATTGGTTGATTATTTTTAATGGCTAACTGAAAAGACAAATAGCAGCTTTTGAGACTACTCTTGTCTTTAAGATACTCGCCCAAGTCTCACATGACTCACCCAGAACGACCACCGCCTCTCTGAATGGGAGGGCGTCAGTTGCGTGTGTCTCTATGGAGCTGACGCACTCCTGTCCAGAGAGTCGGTGAGTGAGTCATGCGAGACTCGTGCGAGTATTTTGCATGCATCTTGCATAGTGTGTCTCTGTCCTTATACTGAGTCTGATGAAGAGACAGGAGTAGTCTCAAAAGATGCCATAGTTTCAGTTAGCCATAAAAAGATATAAACTTCTAAGGAATATCAATTAAAAAAAAAAAAATTGCAGGGAAAGCTATAACAATTCCCAGTCAACGATAGCCAAATTATTTAAATTTATAACATTAAAAGAAAACTATAAAGAAGGAAAGAAAGTGCAATATGGTCTTATCCTTGGAACAACTTTTGTAAAGCAAACAATTATAGTTGCTCACCTGGGATGGCTGTGTGACCCATAACCAATGTAAACGTATAATATGGCTGCTGCAGGCACTCCGAATGCTCTCCACATGCAGGCAGTGGTAACCAAAAGACAAACCCAAAAAGGACAGTGTTTCCTAGATCCGCGCTGCTCATACAATGAAAGAATGACAGTAGTCAGATAGTGATGGTTTAATTCCAACGCGTTTTGAAGCTGTATCCCTGCTTCTTCCTAACGGAGCCAACATAATACCAACTTATGTTGGGTATTATGTTGGCTCCCTGAGGAAGGAGCGGGGATACAGCTCTTAAATGCATTGGAATGAAGCCATCACTATCTGACAACTGTGGTTCTTTCATCGTATGAGCAACGTGGATTTAGGAAACACTGTCCTTATTGGGTTCGTCTTTTAATTCATAACATTAGTCACTTGAGTTTGTTTGTAGACATAGTCATTGGACTCTAGAGCTGTATATCAGCACTTTACATTACCATTACAGATTCTTCCCATGTCTACACCTTTGTAGAGAACGAGTGATGCCATATTATTTTCTAGGATTGCTGGTAGACATCCATGAACGCTTACAGACTTTATAGAGAAATAACTCAGCCTTGACAAGCCTACTCCTATATCTGAGGAAGAAAATTCGTAAGGTTTCAGTCTCACTGCTGACTTTTCTAGCCTTCTTATTATCACCGCAATTGTAGAATATATCATGTACTGTAAATTTTCTAAATTAGGTAAATCTTACTATAATGGAAGTAACCTGTTAGGAAACCAAGGCAATTAACTTTACATTCACATTAGGATACAATTTAGTTGTGTCAATCACGTGAAATAATTATTCACAGCTCAGGAATGTTTATAGATTATTTCCCCTTAATTACTGTCAAAAATGTTAAGATCAGTATCATGAGCTCCTTTCTGGATTAATCAATTATGCAAAACAACTGATTTTGGCTTGGTTATGTGATGTTGGGAAATGTGAAAATCTAGTTAGAACAGAATATCGGTCATGTTTCCCTATCTCACAGAAAATCTGTTTAATGGGAAAAGTCAGCAGAAGCTGCTCAAACTTATTAGATTAAAATAAGTGGGTATCACATCATCACTCAGTAATTAGCTTCTACCATGAAGTGTCGATTTCTCATTTCATTTAAAAAGTTGCTGAGTAGTATTTTTATAGACCAGAACTTGGAGTTCTATGGGGTTGATTTTGTCTGGATGTGACAGTCATTCTCAAAGAGGTGATCGAGCAAATAATACTAATCGCATGTCAAACAAGCTGTTTTGCAACTTCAATTTACAGCTTAGTTTAATGTACCAATATTCTGTAATACATATAATGAGCTGCAACTTAGTAAAATTACAGAACCACTATCCAATTAATTGTTTAAAAACAATTCATATGCTCCTATCTGAATAGTGTTTATATCTATATATATATATATACATATATACATATATATATATATACACATACACAGACTCTGCACTCCTCCCATTAGCCCTAGGGCACCTGTGATGTGTGTGTATGTCCTCCTACTTCCCATGTATAACATATAAAATGTAGGTTTTAAGAAGTCCATGCGAAGTGCAGGTTAGGACCCATCAGATTAAGGTCACCTTGCTGCAATTGATGGGCAAACATCTATTGACCCATATATCCACCATGAACCATACCTTATAAGATGAGTAAAGAAAAACATTTCCATCTGAGTTTTTTCTAAAAAGTATGTTTTTCTAAACATCTATACATGCATATGTTTGTAGAAAACTGTACTGCTGTAAATTTTGCTTTTATATACATTATCAAGTGTTATAGCTGTGCACCTGTGCAAATGTAGTTCTCCATGAGGTGCTGTCTTTTTTCTTTTCGTAGATATAATAATAATATTAATTTTTATTGCGCTTTACATAATCATCACTTTTCCCATTGGGGCTCACAATCTAAACATCCTATCAGTGTGTCTTTGAAATATGAGAGGAAATTGGAGAACCTGGGGCAAGCTCACGCAAATATGGGGAGAACATTGAAACTCCTTGCAAATGTGATCCTTGGTGGGATTTGAACCCAGGAACCTAGCGCTGTAAAATTGCAGTGCTAACCATTGAGCTGCTATATGTACTGTATATATATATCTATATCTATCTATCTATCTATCTATCTGTATATATATATATATATATATACAGTATATATATATATATATATTATATATATTAGCTTTAGAACTCTTGATTCTTAGGTATAAGCTGAGTGTATGTCTGTGTGTGTATGTCCACTATACGTATCAATCCTGCTCCCCGAACCAGCCCCCTCCACCCACGCTCCCCCCCAAAACTACCCTTCACCCCCCGCACCAACCCAAAATTTCTACCCCCAAACCTGCACCCCCACCCCCCTAAAAACTAACCTGAAATCCTCTAAACCCACCCCCCCAAAACACCCCTGTTGCACCCACACCCCTAAACCTGTCCCCCCACCCCCAAATCCTGAGTCAAATGGGGTGTGTGTGCAAAAGTTTGTGATTGTAGATGCAATGGTGCAAATTTCTTTAATGGACATGCATACATTCATTCATTCATTTAGGTAATTCTTACCTCCATTTAAAGCCAGATACTCAGGGCACTAAGCGGTGCTGAAAGTCAGGTCTGGGAGAACTTCCCGTTAAGGCGGATCCACTACCGGTGGTGCGCAGCCAAAGCACAAATCAAGATAACCAGGTATAAGAAGAAGCGGCACTCACCGAGGTAGTATAGATGGTCCTTTATTCCACAATTCTAGAAACGGACAGGGTGCAGGGAGGAGGCCACGGGGGGCCAACGGACGACGACGCCGTTTCGCGACAGCTGTCGCTTCTACGGATCCGGACCCGGATATACATGTTTCTAAAGAGCAGGCTGCACCCAGATGTAGTCAGACAGTACTCTTCTATATTGGTCCATATGACCAAAAAGTTTCGGTTACATCAGAACCTTTCTCAAGCAGACTGCCTACTTGAGAGAGGTTCTGATGTAAACAAGACGTTGCGGTCATATGGGCCAATAAAGAAGAGCATTTTTTAATTACATCTGAGTACTACCTGCTCTTTTGAAATGTATGTGTTGAGTAACAGAGGGAGAGGTTGCTAGCAGGATTTGCACCAAAGTATGGCTGCTGTATGCTGTGCTACCCTGATTTTGTTATATATACATATATATATATATATATATCATAAATAAATTGTCAGCACTACCGAAGCATCATGGGTGCAAAAAACCTGTAAAGGCAATGTCCAAACCTTAAGACAAATAATAAAGAAAAACAGACAGCACTCAAAAAATATAATAAAGTTTGTGGCTTTACTTATCCATAGATGGCAACGTCAAGCTTGAGAAAGAAAACCACCGAAACGTTGCCATCTATGGACAAGCAAAGAAACAAACTTTATTATATCTTTTGGAGTGCTGCCTATTTTTCTTTATTATTTGTCTATATATGTACATATATAAATATAATATTAAGTATATAATTTTACTTTGTGCATCATTTGTTTATTATTTATACTTTATATCTGAAGTATAAATTAGCAAGTGGTGCACAACATAAAATTCTATGTTGTGGTGAAAAAGTCAAATATCAAATATTAATTATAAAGCAAAAAAAGTTTAGTACAATTCTTATGGTTTGCTAGCTTTTTCTCCCAAGATATGTACCCTCTTCAGTCTTGAAAAAGTCCATAACACAAATATTCAACAGCTTTGTGTAAGCATGTGCGATGGATAAACATGTCTTCAACTCAAGCTTCCCTTTGATGCACAGTTTACTAAACTGCTGAACCTTATATGTGTTTTTCTTCTTAGTTTAATTTCAAATGAACATAAAATTAAAAATACTGATGAAAGTACCAATGGTCAGATCTCAGCACTTTGCAAATCTTGTTTAAAAAAATATCTATAGCTATTGCAATGTTTCAGAATTAATAAAAATTCGATTATATTGGACTATGTTGTAGTCTTGTAAATTACTGTAGAAATAGATAGATAAGTAGATGATAGATAGATAAGTAGATGATAGATAGGTAGACAGATAGATAGATCGATAGATAGATAGATAGATAGATAGATACACAATAGACAGACATACAATAGATAGACGTATCACTGATGCAGCCCAAAAGGAGGTAGGAGGGTCTAGTTCTAGCTCCAAAGCAGTCACAGAAATGGGTTTATTTTGATAACCTATCAAGCTATCAATGGCCCAAATACTGTATTTGCACCAGAACCCTCTTCTGTCTGTCTTCTATTTAAATAGATAGATAATAAATAGATAGCTAACAGATAGATAGATAGATAGATAGATAGATAGATAGATAGATAGATAGAGTAACTATAGGCATAAAGCTGCAAGCTGAGGTGTCATTGACGGTAACACCTTTTTACCCTTTTTTACAAACATTGGAAGTCTTTTATATAAATATATATTAGAACACATTTAAAAGAGGTTTAGTTTTCAAATAAAACAATTAACATATAAAACATAAAAAATGTGATCTATATGATATTTACTCCTAAATAATCCATGTGCTCAGTTTATAAATATGGTACTTTAAATTATTCAATTATTTGATTACACTAATGGCCGCTTTACACGTCGCGATATTGCAATGCAACATCGATAAAAAGTCACGTGGTATGGCTAACCTAACTACGATATTGCAAGAAGATTGTGCAAGCCCTTAAACCGTACGATATTGTATATGCGATGTGGCAGGATCGTGCTGTGTAACAGCGCAACTACGATTTGGAGCGCAACTTCCCCAATTCACTCCAATGTTAAATGATCGTTCCCTGAGTTGCTCATACAGAGTGTGGAAAAAGGGAGTACTACATCGTAATTGTGTTGACTGACGATATCTCCCTGTGTGACATCTACTGTGCGATCTTGGACAAGTGCCAAAAACGTGCGCGCTCCCGTGAAATCATATGCAATATCGTAACGATATTGCGACGTGTAAAGCGGCCATAAAGAGATTGTATTATAGTCTTAAAATAAATAAATAGAAAACCATAAATAAATCTAGGATTAGGTAATTTTGGTATATATTAGAATAGTCAAGGATCTTACAAACGTATAACATCATAGATAAAAAAATAAACATTATAATTATTTAATTAATTAAAAAATGTTAAGAAACCACAACATAATAACTAGAAAATTACACACTATAAATGAAATATCATGAATGCACTATGACATCATTGCATATGGAGCATTTACACAATAATATAAATATATATATATATATATATATATATATATATATATATATATATGTGTATGATTATCTGTCCCTATATTACAGTTGTTTGTCTTTGCCAGTATCATAGCAAAGCAATCTGAATAGCAAGGAAAGGAAAATGTGTACCATACTGTGTGTCTTGTAGACTGTGAGCCCTCATGGGCAGGGTCTTCTCTCCTCCTGCACCAGTCTGTACCTTGTATTGCTCATGTTTACTGTACTTGTCTATGTATGCGCCCTTTCACATGTAAAGTGCCATGGCATAAATGGCGCTATGATAAAAAATAATAATAATAATAATATGGGGAGAAAAAAGCTTGTTTACCCAAGTAATTATATACAGTTTTAGGGCAGTAAACTAAACCTTAGTACTGGACAAGAGAAAGTTTAGGCCCAGCTCTGGTCTACAGCGTAAAGAATCATGTTTTAAGAATTTGAAATCATTTTTTTATTAAATCATGATAATACTAATAATATTTTATTCTAATAATATCAGAGAATATTTGTTCAAGACCCACACGTTGAAAACTTCACACAATTATTAACTGGAGAATGTGCCTCAGTCCTGGGTGAAGGGATCCACCATTGGTACCAGCAGTAAGATCAATTTGAATAATTGAGTTATTTTGGTAACAGACTATGCATGGTGGAAAACAGTTAGATCCCTACCAACAGCTGTGGTACCAAGTCAAGTCCATATCTGCATGTCAGCTAAGTTCAGGTGTCCAGTAATCATCCACTGGAATAGATTCTGCAGAGATCCATTGGTAACAAGATGTGCACGCACAAATTTGTGGTCTTTTTAAAGAACTGACTTCTGCAGGGTATATTTTTTTTTCAACATTGGAGTCTATGGAAAAGGGATCTGTTAACTGATTGCTATTTAGCTATCTGTTTTTCTTTCTTTTTAAAGAATCTGTTTCTAATGGAAGATAAATAGCAATCCATTAACAAAGCCGTTCTCCATAGACTCTAATGTCAAAAAAAAGTTGTGTTATCACAACTAACTGCCACTGATCTCTGCAGGATCCATTCTAACGGATGATTGCTGGACATGTGAACTCAGCCTAACAGTGATTTGTATGTACAACATGGTGGAGATAGACACTAAGTAAATTTGCCACGGCTGAAACAAAACGTCTATTGGAATCTTGAATCTGGAAAAAGAGTACAACGTGAGCAGGATGTAGGAGACGTGGGACACTGGTTTGCCTGGTTTTCTTCGTTATTTTGTAGGCTAATAAAAACCTTAGATATTAAAATATAGAGAAGCTGCTCACAACGATGAAACTATGATGTTGGCTTTCTTATATTAAAGGGGAGCTAGAAGGAATACTGGATATAAAAAAACAAACAAACTATTGTATGTTGTGATGGCCAAAATTATTTTTATTTTATCACAACAGACTATTGATAACCAAAATTAGTTTCCTACAGCATGTTGCACTCATGATAGAAGATAGAGTAAGGCACAATCAGTAATTAACTGATTTCACTCACCATTGTATTTTTTGAGGTAGAATATGATTCTATAAAAAGATATGCACCTATTGGCAAAACTCAAGCAGAGCAAAATTTTCATTAGTTCTTTATTTCTACATATTTTACCAATTTACTAATTACTGTTATTACAACATACAAGCCATTCACATTTAATGTATTGTATTTCATCATTCTGTTAGCAAATAGAAGGCGAAACAATTACCCTGATGACAAAGTTGTTAATCTTTTCTCCCATGGATGAACAATTACTTCCTAACCCCCTACATTTAGATTATTTTACACAATCAATCACCTGTGTAAATGAGTTGAAAACTCAAAAGATTCTGTAATATAATGTTACAATCCATCCAACAGGTTTTAACTTATGAAACTGATGAACAATAAAAAAAATCCAGAAATTAGAAATTCTTTGTAATTCAAAAAAAAAAAAAAAAAAATCATTGATGATTAGTTATGCTTCTCGTTAATTCAATGCGCTGCTTAATATCTTAGAAACTCTGTTGTGGAACATATAATACACTAATGTGCCATTTAACTATGACTTCAAAAGTACCCTTCTTTGGTGAATAGAACAGATATGATGAGGCTGAAAGTTAAAACGGGGGAGGGGAGAATTGCACTATACAGAGAGATCAAAATATCCAGGAAACCAGACAATTGATTCCAACAAGTGAATTCCACAGAGCCGACAACCACCAAGAAAGGAAGAAAAATTGTCCAGGCTAAAAGACTGAATGTTCAAAGGTTAACCTCTTCATGTTTGTGAAAGCATTGAAATCATGCAATTCATAAATATAGTCCATATGGTAGACTTCAGAATTCTTTAGTGCCTTAGTGCGGCTGAGCCACACACATTGACGACCCGAATACAAAGCCTTGAGTGTTGTTTTTATGATTCCCTCAGTAAAGCTCCTAGCTGTGTAATTTTACACAGAAAATAGGAAGATGGCAATCCACACACATTAGAGTATACAGATTACTCCTCCATATATTTACAATTCTGCTTTAGATCAGCGCACATTATACAATGTGTCATATTAAAACTGCCATCATAAAAAGTAAGCTTGTTGGTGTCAAGCTGACTCGTACAATGTCTAGTATTTCTGAAGAAACGTGTGCCACAGTAGGTAGCTGGCAGACTATCAATATTACCGTCTGTTTCCTTTTTTTCAGCATGTATGCATGAAGAAAAAGTAAACTGACAACAAGGATGTATAAATACATGCTTTACGATAAGCTTGCTTTACACACATATAAGTAAAAAAAATGAAAAAGTACATAAATAAATGTAACTATATATTAAACAGAATATTTGATAAATTGTGTACTTTAGTGATACCAAATCAAATTTCTATGATATTGAAAACAACTGTCCACTACAGTGTGGAAGCCAAAATGCTGTGAAGTTTCTTTCTGTATTTTCTTCATGTAAATACAAAAAAATAATACAAAATAATATTAATTTGTTTAAAGAGAACCTGTCATCACAATTTGGTGTGTTAAACTGAAAGTCTGGGGCATAATGGTGCTGTTACATTGATTTCATAGCTACCTGTAGTGAAGAAATCCACAGCCTGGTTCTTGTTTAATCCACAGTATAAGTTAAGATGCAATAAAGTCTGCATGCATTGGGGTCGGCTTGTGGGATGGGACTGTGAAGATAGTTTTTGGCTCTGTCTCATCTTCTCTGTATTTATATATGTCTCCTATTTTATAAGGCCGGTTTAAAATCACGGACAGCCCCGGACCCAATTTTGCACTAATGCAGCCCTATGGGGCCAGATGCAGCTATTTGCCACCCAGTTTCAATCTGGAGGATCTGGGAGAATTCTAATTTTTCTCACGGACACAATAAACGTTTCTTGCAGCGTTTTTGTGTCTGGGAGAAAAATTGGACAAATCGGATCCTCCCAGATCCGGCGCAATTTGGTGCCCCCTAACATGGGAGTCTACTGCGAGCGCTGCTAAACCTTAGCACCATAAGCTGTCCCCTGCAGAGATTTCAGGACTGCGGCTAGCTCCCCGCTAGCCGTGATCTTAAAATTTCTGCAGCTGCTGCTGCGATGTCCCGAATCTGGTTGCAAACCGGACTGGAGGGCATATTTGCCCTCCGGTTCTGTTTCAAAATTGGGTCCAGGGCTGTCCGGTTCATACCAGACAGCCCTGGACCTGATCTTGCCGTGATGTGAAACCAGCCTAAGTTCGCACCACACCACCCTTCCCATGGGTGGTGTTTGCGGACATTAATCTCCTGGCAGTCTTCAGTTCAATTTTACTAGTGGCGGCTCATGCACACTATTCAGCTCCTGGTGGTCTTTAGTAAACTGATGCCAGTGGCAGGACATGCATAGATTGAGATCTCAGTTCATTATTGAGCTGACGTCTGAAGCTGCACATGCACCACACTGGTGTCATTATGCTGAGGACCACCAGAAGCTGAGTAGTGTGCTGGGGCCACCAACAGGGAAATTGTACTGCAGACTGCCAGAAGATGAATGTGAACTTACAAGGTCAATGCTGGCACAAATTAAAAAAGAGACAAATACAAACTCAGAGGGGCCACAGCAGTGCCAAAAACCTTCCCTATAGAACTGCCACACATTCCCACCTCGATGCATAAAAAGCATATTGCACCTGAACTTTTACTGTGGATTATACAACAACCAGGCTGCAGATTTCATATGTACAGATGTCTTTAGAATCAGTATAACAGCACCATTATGGTAATACCTTTACCACCTTTTCTGCCTGCGCACAGATCACTAATGGCGGGCAATGAGAGCGCACGGCGGTCTGCAAGCATCTGCAGACCGCCGTGCGCTCCATTATAAACATAGGGGCCGCGGTCTGCATGCAGATACTTGCAGATGCCTCTGCAAAACGCTGCGGAGGCATCTGCAAGTCTGAAGGCAGCCTAAGAAAAAGTCCAAAGGAGACTACGAAAGAGAGATAGAGTGTAAAGAAAGGAATGGGTTTTAGAAAGGAAAGGTGGACAGGTAGGGAAAGAAAGGGGTTGGTGGTCAGGGAATGGTTCCATGGGAGTATCATTATTACCTCGTAAGGCATATTACCTTGTTGTAGTATGTTATCATTGTTAGTGTAAGGTTAATTCAGGTTTTGTATGTGGGGAAGTTTATGTGGTTGCAAAGGTCGCCAAAAATTCCGGTGTATAGCCACGATGTCCAAGTTTTCTCATAGAGAGGGTATGAGCAGAAAGAAAGACCTGCTGTTTCTGCTGCACAATATAAAGAATTCACTTCCTGGATGACCTGAGATTTGGTAGGAATTTTGTTAGAATTCCAGCGGGCTGATATAAGGAGTCTGCTTGCAACTATTATATTGGAAGCTAATCAGGAAGATGAAGTTTCTTTGGGCAATATGGAGAGGTTGGGGAGTCCTGTATGTGGTGTCAGAATTACTTCTCAATTTAAGACTTCTGAAATTATCTCCGTTACTATTTCCCAATATCGTTGTATATGAGGGCATAACCATCAGATATGCAAGTACGACCCTGTATCTAGATTACATCTCCAGCACTGTTCCAATGTGGAGGTGTGCCATTTGTGTAGTAGTATTGGGGTACTGTACCAGCGGGATACCACTTTATAAAAGTTCTCCTGGACTTTCACACAGGGAGAGGGTCCATGTGATCTGCGGTATATCTGTTTAATCTGTGCATCCGTGAATTAAACGATCAAATCATGCTCCCATAGGCCCAGGAAAGCTCTTTTGACATGAGCATTCTCACTTATCAGTTGTTTGTAGCCCCATTGTCTTTCAATGGGGTTGGAAGACTCTTCCGTGGGCATAGTGTTGTCACCTTTCTACCGAGCCCAATGTAAGTCAATGAGTAACATGCTCCGCCCACAGACTTTCGGGTATAAAACGAGCATTGCTGGGAAAGGGTGGGAGGGGGGGCTTTTTTAAATTGCCGTAACATATAACACCTTACTGTGCCCCCCAGAGGGATCCTAACAATGAATCTGCTCCCTGTGTGGTGCCAGCTCACTGTGTGCACTGAAGGGAGCTGTGTATGTGTGTCAGATCGCTTATTATTACCGAGCAGTCCGAGCGTCTCGGCGGTACTCGGTGCTCGCCGAGCATCCCGAGTACCGGGATACTCGTGCGAGTAACGAGTAGCGCAGAGCATACTCGCTCATCCCTAATCTTCACTCAAAAGATTTCTATAGTGGATCAGCTCTTTGCAATCCTCCAGTCTGCAGCACAAATGTGGGAACTATGTCAGCCTTGGTACAAGACTTGCATTGGATATATTAGGGAAGAGAATTTTTCACTTTTCACTTTTTCGGCGCTTTCAGAGGATAAGGATGGTGAGAGAGGAGATATTTTTCTCAATTTCAAATTTATTCCGACGCTTTACTAAGAACAAACTTGTTCTTAGTAAAGTGTCCGAATAAATTTGATATTGAGAAAAATATCTTATCTCTAACCATCCTCATCCTCCGGAATCTCTGAAAAAGGAAATCTTCTCTCCACTACAATCACCTTAAATTATAAGCGATTAGGTGGCTTTTATTCCTCAGGTGAGTATAATTACCATTCCAGATTTATATAGTTTTCTTAACCTTGGCTACTATCACATTAAACTGCTTTTCTGCAAACTAAAGGTTTTTTCGTCAGTGAATTTTAAAGGCTAAAGTCTTTCTTTTTGTATTATGAGTTGGAGTTTTTATTGGCACCATTTTGGCCACATATCTTTTTTTATATTTTTCTATTGTGCTTTTTGCAAATTGTCGGCTCAGGGAGGTATTAAACAAACTCTAGTGCCACCTATTTTGCCTACTTCCCCCCCAAGAGATAATTTGCATACTTTCCAGAAGAGCATTGCGGTTTATGTCTCCTCACTACTGGCTGGCATGCTGGATTGGTGTCTAAGGCTAGGGTCACAGTAGCATTTTTTACAAGCATTTTTGGAGACCTGCGTTTTCAAAAACGCATGTAAAAACGCACCCTTAGGCCCCCATGTTAAAAAACACATGCCCTAATAGCAAAAACGCATATGTGACAGTACCATGCATTTTTGGTGCATTTCCAAAAACGCATGCGTTTTTTAATATGGGGCCCTATTGGAAACGCATGCAAAAACGCATGTACAATTAGTGCCATTCAAAAACGCATGCGTTTTCCATAGGAGCCCATGTTAAAAAAGCGCAAGCGTTTTAGAAAACGCATGAGTTTTTTTATCATGGGCTCCTATGGAAAACGCATGCGTTTTTGAATGGCACTAAATGGTACTAATTGTACATGAGTTTTTGCATGCGTTTTCTATAGGGGCCCATGTTAAAAAACGCACAAAAAAATAGTACATGCACTATTTTTTGGTACAGATTTAAAATCGCAGCCAAAAACGCAGGGAGTAGGGATGGGCGAGTCTTCTCGCTAGGACTCGTTACTCGGCGAGTAGTAAGGGACTCGCAGGACTCGGTACTCTGCGAGTTTCCCAGCGATTACTCGCACAGTAACGAGTCCAATGCAAGTCAATGGCAATCCTAGTTTTGTCAGTGTTTACTTTTTCTCACTCGCTAGACTCGCTATATCACATCGCTATGTAGCTTGAATCTCCCCAAAGCAGCGAGTCTGAGCGAGTCTGAGCGAGTCTACGAATCCGAGTCCTGAATACTGTATTCGGGACTCGCGAATACAGAATCTGTTATGTTCCGACAAAGCTTCCGAGACAGCCTAGCGTGTTAGGTCAGAAAACTTGTGAAGATGGACAAGCATGTTAGCCAATCATATTCAGTAATGCCACAGCCATGATGGTTGGGGCAGGACTATGATTGGCTTCTGTCCATCGTGATGCCTATGTCATGTATGAGAGGCGAGGCTGTATATAAGCCTTGCCACCGCCATTTCCTCCACATTCCAGTGACGATCTGAGCCTAGTGCAGGGTGAGGTAGATGCTGGAGCAGATCATAGGGAGTGTCAGTCAGTGTAGGGAAACTTCAAGATTCCTTGTATTTAACCCAAACAGCTCTTCTGAGAGCTACCAGGAGGACAGAGGAGTACTGTGTAGAGGACTGTAGGCAGGCAGGCAGACAGGGAGGAGCAGCCTTACAGTGCACACAGGACCGACCTCAAAGCTTAGGCTGGCTACACATTAGCGTTCCCCTCCGCAGCGCTCTGCGGAGGGGTCCGCAATGTGTGTGCAGCGGCCGCCAGCTCCTACCTTTATAATGGGAGCGCACGGTGCTGCGCTTGACAGCGCATGACAGCGCATGACCATGCGCACCCATTCACTCCTATATGTGATCTGTGCGCAGGCGAATTTTTTTGCACCTGATAGATTTTGGGTCATTATAACCCCTTCAGCTTTATTTTCTCTGTGGCAGACCAGTGCGTTGCTGCTCTCCTACCTGCAAATAAGACAAACACATGCGAGTTTGGCCTCGGACACAGCAGTAAAAAACTGTTGCGAGTCGGGTTTCCAAAACAGCAATGCGAGTGCTTTCCGAGACACATCTGCGATTTGTAAATCGCACATTACTCGTTATTACTCGCTTCCCCATTCATTAACATTGGACTCGCTAGACTCGCAACGAGTAGCGAGTCCCGGGCTTGCACTCGCTAGAGTCAAGAGATTCCGAGTAATTTAGGACTCAGCCATCACTAGCAGGGAGCCATCACACACCTTAAAAAACTCATGCGGACATGTAAAAACGCATGGTAAAACGCATGAGTTTTTAAAAGGCACTACAAAAACGCATGCCAACTGTGACCCCAGCCTTACTCTCCACAAGGAGATAAGATTTTCTCTTATTCTGCTTTTTTGAGTCAGATTCAAGAAGAAACAGCAATTCAAGATTTTTGTTAAGCCATTCACAGTGTCATAAAAGTGATACAACAGCTTTATACATTGAGGCAGAACGAATAAACTGACGATACTTTTGTTTGTACAGTGTTCACAGAAGGGGGTTAACTAGTTTGACATTTAGAGATCAGTTTGTTCTAGATGTGACAGCACCAAAGCATGTGTCCTTATTTGTGTCTTTCTCTTTTTATACATATATATATATATATATATATATATATATATATATATATATATATTATGACTGCTGGTATAATGCATTAAAATGCACAAGCATTTTCATACATTAATCCTGTCAGTGTGACACTGAGAGAACGCCTGTTAGACCACTCTTCTAGCATGGGCTAACAGGCCACTGTAGCTGGCAGACCGAAATGTCAACATTTGAGATGAAGTTAGAATTGATCAGGTCACCATTATCACGTGGCAGATGTCCCGATCGAATGGGTAGGAAGCATACTCCCTCACCCATCTCTCCTACATGCTGCAATCACTATTATGTCATTTAATGGGCTTAACAGCCATGGGAGACGTAGGGAACACCCCTGGCTGTTACAGCCAGAGCACGGCCACCACTTACAACAAACTCCTAGTGGCGATCATGTGAGCACAGCTCCTGGCCCCACATAATCACAATGATGTGTTTATGTCATTTTACGAGAACACCTTCCCGACCATGATGTAAACCTACATTAAATGTCGTGAAGGGCTAAAAACAGGTGTGCAAAAACAGAAACGTAGTTAGATATATTTTTTTTAACAAAATTCAACCCACTTTTTAAGAAATGACTAAACAAGAAATGGGAGGTAGTAGTGATGAGCAGATCAGGCAAAGTTCTAATTTATTTGCAATTTTTCCCAGGAAATTTGATTCACAGAAAATTTATTCTGAATTTGTTGCCCCTTCTCTTTGCACTGGAGTCTCTGGACCCTGGAGCATAATATACAGATTCAACTCAATGAATCTTAATATCATCCAAAAGTTAATTTATCTCAGTATTTTAATACATAAAGTGAAATGCATATATTATATAGAGTCATTACAAACTGAGTAATCTATTTCAAATGTTTATTTTTGTTAATGTTGATGATTATGGCTTACAGCCAAAGACAATCCAAGTGTCATAATATCAGAAAATTAAAGTATGGAGGATGAAGGGTCTGAGAGATAAAAGATTACCTAAATAGGTATCAGAGGCTTCACCTTGTGTAGTTGTGAGAGCCACAACTACTTCAAAAGCATATCAATGCTGTGCAGTCCCTAACGTGTGCATATAGAGTAGGGGGATGGAGGGTTACAAACTGTGCTTCCATACTCCACGAGACATCGAAGGGGGAATATAATATCACTTGATAAGTCAAGGTATTTCAGGGCTCCCTGGCCCCTTCCTCAGGACAAATCAGGAAGCCCTGAAATACGTTGACTAAAAAAAATCAATATTATATTCACCCTTTGATGTCTCGTAGAATATAGCAGCACAGTTTTTAACCCTTCATCCTCCCTATTTTAATTTTCTGAGCTAATGACCTTTGGGTTTTCATTGGCTGTAAGCCATAATCATCAACATTTACAGAAATAAAAACTTGAAATAGATCACTCTGTGTGTAATGTTTCTATAATATAGGTGCGTTTCACTTTTTGTATTGAATTACTGAAAAAAAAACCTTTTTGATGACATGCTAATTCATTGAGATGCACGTGTACATAATATGGATAAAAATAACAAAAATCATTATAATCATCCTTGGCAACTCTAATACTCACAGAAACTTCTGATCCCCCACAACTTGTGTTGTATTGCTTGTTGCTCTGACACTTTGCCAGATTTTTGGGTTTCATGACACCTGTGAGGGTTCAACACAAGCACAATGAAGGTCAGCAGCCCCATGACATCATAATGTGTGCAAAGACCTTCCACGCACCACTGCAGGACCCTCCCAGGTACCAAGAAACATAGAAGTTCATTACTGTGAAAGAGGCCAGTGGCCACCATTGTGTTGATTCCATAGGGAAGTGAATTACAAAAAATCTGCAGTTGGACAAATGCAAATTTATTTTTATTTCACAGTTGAATTCAATTACACTCAAATTTCCTTGCTCATCTTTACTAAGTAGGCACCTGACCAAAATGTCAGCATCTTGAACAAATCACTGAATGGAATGTACAGAAGAAAATTTTGACACATGCAAAAAAATTGTTTTTATATGTTCACTTTGTGAGGTTGATAGTCTCAGTTTACTGTCTAAATTTTGAAAACATCTCTTCAAGGGCAGGGACATACTATCCGACAGACATCCGAGTTTGACGGAGGAGACTCAGAAAGGGCTGGAGCAGTGACCCTGAACGGCCTTTCCCTCTCTGGACGGGGAGTCTGGAGCTGCACAAAAACACAATCAGCTGACAGCCCAGTCCAGAGAGGGAGAGGTCATTCAGGGTCACTGCTCCAGCCTGTTCCGAGTCTCATCCGTCAAACTCGGATGTAACTAGGAAAGTGTGTCCCTGCCCTAGGAGAAAAAAATAAAAGAAAAGTCTAAAAGTGCACTGTATTCATAAATGAGTTGTCGGTTACTTTGTGGTTACCATCCATTTTCATGGTAAACTCACCATGACCTTTCTAGGGCTGTGTTTATGTTAAAGAGTTGCAGTACAAGGAGACCTCTTATACACAAGTTTTTAGGACAAGTGGACTCCCTGCAATGTTTGACTAATTTTTTTTAATTAAAACATTTGGCAAACCTCACAAATTTAAATGTAAAATAACTTGATAATCTTTAATAATAGATAATGATAAAACAATAACAAAAGCAGCAAAATGTATATTTTTTAAAACTACATTTAACATAAAAACCTGATTTTTAACAAAATAATAGATTATGATATATATTTAGTAATAATTGTCTCGCCCTACTCGCTTCAATTGTACAATTAGTGGTGTGCATGACCTATGCAAAGCTTGAATATATTGACAGTCCCTTTTGTATAAACACCTTTACATTAACTATCTGATTTTGACAATACAAAAAATTACGGAATGAGCAAATTAATTACCTTGCATACACAGAAAACTTAACAAATTCATGCTGTACTTATGAGAGAGATATCCAGACATAAATTTGATCAAATTATTTTCAAAAGATATTTGTCATAGTTTTGGATGCTGGAAACAATTGTGCAACATTTCTTTCTGACTATATAGGATCATTTTAGAACTTTTTCCGCCTATTCTCACCAAATTTATATTTTCTTTTTTGAAATTGAATTTATTCAAATAATCATAAAAATATGTTAATTATAACTTTCAAATGAAATGTAGTTATGCTGTAATATATAATATGCGGAATGCATCACCTTTGTCCTAATTCTTTGAAATTCTAGCCTCATGTAGTTTATTATGTGGTTGGAGTGAATAGTGTTTAAAAGAAAACATCAGTGTGTGTGCTCAAGATTTTTACTGGAGGTTTTTTTTACAAGAAATTGTTTCTGCAAACTCTATAAGCATACATGCAACTCTATAAACATACAAACAACTCTATAACTTTAACATTCATACAACCCTAAAGACATACAAACAACTCTATACTCTAAACATACAATGAAGAAAATAAGGAGGGGATCCAGCTTTCGATGTGCATTCACAGCGATTCATTTCAAATACAGTCAGTGTTCCAATACACGGTACATGGCAGGCACACAGGTGGAATCGGCGGATGTACATGCTGCCAAAAGGCAAAGCGTTTCAGACAAAAACTATGTATTTTTCAAGCCTCACAGGCTTGACAAATGACAGTGTTTGTCTGAAAAGCTTTAAATAATTTATACAGTATATACTGGAGCTCGCGTTTGTTAAGGTATATCGGGAACCGATATGTTGCTGCTGTAAGGGTTCCGGTGTGTTTATATCCTCCTGATTAGACTGGAGTTTATTTTAATGGGGTTGAATCTTAGCACTAACTTATTACCTTTTATGCTATGGCATTTGAACCAGACATACACCACGAGGCGCCGGGGACGAGGCAGAGCGTGACTGAGAAACACATCACGCAGCTTACTCTCTGACAGCAAAACCCGGAAGACGCTTAGACAGACACCGCGAAGCGTCGGCTGCAGTGAACCGCAGCGATACAGGAATACTTCTTGGACAGACAGATACCTATATATTAAGGAGGAGAATCACAGGAGAATCACAGAACTAAGATATAGGATTTCTTGGGTGATCTAGAGAACGGATTTGTAAGAGACATGGTTTGGAGGAGCTAAATGTACAGAAGATTACAAGCAGATCTATCAAACAACAAAATAACACAGATAGGAAGAAGATGAATATCATAATACAAATAGCCAAGTTGAAAAATGAGAACATAAGGTGGACAAGATAGAGGCGAGATGACCACAAAGTGAAACCTTCACATGAAAATTATTTAAGGGAACATGCACTTGTTTTTATAAAGAATTAATTTTATCAAAATTTTTAATTAATTTTTTTATGTATGTGAATTTGTTTTATGTGTGATTTTGTACATATATTTACTTCAATAAAGAGATCCCTGTCTAAAAAACGAAAGGGAAAATACATAGTTGGTCTGGTTCAAATGCCATAGCATAAAAGGTAATAAATTAGCGCTAAGATTCAACCCCATTAAAATAAACTTTTGTCTGAAAAGCGTTGCCTTTTGGCAGCACGTACATTCGCCGATTCCACCTGTGTGCCTACCATGTACCGTGTATTGGAACACTGACTGTATTTGAAATGAATCACTGTGAATTTACATCGGAATCTGGATCACCTCCTTATTTTCTTCATTGTATGCTGGGCGGTATCAGGACATTGGGTCCGTGCATGCTGATTCCTTCCATGTGAGTTGGATTTTCTTCTGAACTCTAAACATACATACAACTCTATAAACATACAATTCTAGTAAAAAGCTCTTATACTGCCCAAGTTTATTTTTTATGATTTAGCTCTCACCTAACTTTATGATCTATATTCTACCAAATGTGATAATCCAGAAGGATAAACATTCCAATTTGTTGCAAAAGCCAAAAACTGTATTATTGCTTCATGCATTTGGGTCTGTTGTAAGTTAAAATGAAATGTGCATAAATGTATATTTTTTTTTTAATTCAGCAGCATATCTGTTATACGGTATTTGTAATATGATCTAAATGATATAATATTACCTTATTCATGAAATATACTGTACATATATGCTATTATTTTTATGAGTGTTGAATTAGGTATTTTCATATTGGTATTGAACCTTTTTTATGTCTAATGTAAAATTTGGATGCCTAAAGCTGAATTTTATGTTTCTGTAATTTTTAGCAATATGTAAATTCAAATATTGCACATTTTCTAGTCTTCCAATATCTGCTGTATGTTTTAGACATCAAAAATAGCAAAGGAAAAATGGTATGACTATAGGGGTTAGAAGACATGTTAGTTATGGTCAAAGACATGTTTTTACTGCATTTTCTATGTTTGTTATCCTGTTAACTAAACGTCATTTAGTCATCATTTCGATTACAAGAGATATCACATCCTGCACCAATTTACTGCTAAAATAAACTGTTTACAAAAACACTTTCTTCACTTGTTTAAAAAAATGTTAAAACTGCATTAATGTAAACATGACGGTTTATGTGTCCTGCATGTGTGACCATAAAAGATAAGAAAAGGATAACATTTGTTTAAAAAACAAAGAGCTAAGTTAACAAAAATATACAAAAAAAACCTATAAATCTATAAAGAAGATTTTGTCACACTAATGATTAAATTGATTTATTCCTTTTCGAATTAATTGCCTTACATTTTAGCATTTTAATAGTTGAAGATTTAGAAGTAATATTTCTAGAATTTGAACCAAAGACTCAGGAAAAGGAAGAACTACTGCTTCTATTCTTTGTGGTGATAAAATATCTTATTATACATTAAATGAATTTCCAATTTAGTAGCATGTATATAAGTCACTCATATCCTAACAAATTACAACATCTGTTCCGTACCAGGAAGGTTCACATCAATGCATATAGTTTGTGGAATAGAATAGGATTGGATTCCTTCAACTGATAACTTTTTACATGCATGAGGCTTTTTAAAATAAACACAGGCAGCTTTATCATGAGGGGAACAAGAGGGATTTTCTGTGCTTGTCAAAAAGCAAATTCCTTAAAACAGCCACAGACAGCAATTAATTTCACCAATATAGGGATACACATATGGTGTCCACATTCAGAACTGAACAACTGAAAGCTACTTATACATACCTATCATTGATCTGCCTTTTTAAATACTTTATAACACAATGTTACAATTTTAAGTTATAAAAACATTGAAAATGTGATTCTCAAAGTACCAAAGATGAGTTTTCCTGCTTGGGTATTGGAATAAAATTAGTGGTTCGACTCAGAGAATATTTTGTACCTTAAAACTATCAGGCATCAACCACAAACCACAGGGACAACATGATTTTCCTTCTCCATTCGACAAGTATTTATGGGTCATTGCACAAAGTGTTAAGATACGGAAGAAAAACATTTTTCATAACATACCAAAAAATCCTAGAACCAATAATAGATATGGATTGATTTACTAAACGTCTATACTAATACAGTATATCATGACTCATATGACATACTATGCCTTACTTTCCATCGGACATGAATAATAGGTATCTAAATAATTCTTCTGCATTCTTTTGTCAATGACATCAAATAATTTGTATTTAATTGGCAAAGAAGTGAAGTGCAGGAAAGAAGATCTTGGCAGCCTCACAGTGTAATATCATCCAAGAATAATAATCAGAGAAAACTATTTAACATAGAAGAATGTGGTTTGTGGTAGCTAAAAAGTGAATGGAAAACATTTCACAAGAGAACACAATTTGGAAATTTACTATGACTGGCGTTTTATCCAGCATTCTTTACCTAATGTGTGGTAGAGTGCAATGTGCCAAATCTATTAAGAGGGGCTCACTTCTTAATAAACTTGATGCATATTTTGTTGATTTGTTCTCCACAGAAGCAAATCTACAATGAACAGGTATAGAGTTGAACCATAGCGTATTCTAATTTCCAATGTGATATATATTAAATCAGCTGGCATGTGGAAGACCCACCTGTTTTACTTTGTAACATAAATGAATTACCACATTTTTAATTGAATATGTAGTAATCTAGATACAAGATTTTAATAATTTCCTTAGCAATACCCCCTAGTCAATAATAACTTCTAATATATAATCACCAATAATATGTGTCACAAGCTTCCGGCACTTATGTCGCTATCCCACAATGCACTATGCCGCCCCAGAAGCCATGCCATATTAGCACACCCAAGTGATAGGTATGCTAATATGGCGCAGGCTGGCGGCGGCACAGGCTACACAAGCCCACGCTGCACACGCCGCCTGCAGACCCCCGCCAACCTCCCACCGCACTTATCCCAATGCCGCTTACCCCGCAGACTGCCCACACCCTCCCGCAGTAATCCACCGCACCCCCCTGCAGTAGACCCTAGCACCCCCTCCTCCGGCACCTGCACACCCACATAGTAGACTTCGGCACCCGCACACCCCTCAGTAGACCCTCACACCCCCCTCCAGTGCCTGCATCCCCCTGTAGTAGACTCCCGCACCCCACTTCCGGCGCCCGCACACCCCCACAGTAGACCCCCACACCCCCCTTTGGTGCCCTCAGACCCCCAACAACTTACTTACCTATTTGGATAGGACCTTCGGTGATGTCACAGTCATGTAATCAGTTACATGACCGTACATGACCGTAGCTCCACCTCCTGTAGTCTACTCTTCCCTGCTTCCCAGCTATAGATAAATATATGAGAACTCTGGCACACCAAAATAAATAAAAACTAAATATAAGCAAACAAAAAGGAAACAATTAATAGACAATCCATGTCTGTGTCTATCAATGTAGCTTTAGCAGTGAATATACAGTCTTCACACTAAGAAAACATGAATACATATGGAAACAAGCAATTGCCCATGATTATTTCATATTTATAATAAGATTCAAGCAATCAGAGCACTAAAATCTGAAATACCTGTGCTCAATCGTGATTATTCTGTTATGTTATCACAGATATCTAGAGGAAGTTTATATCCCACTGAAAAAAAGAGTATCCAGCATAAAATAGAAATACATGGAATAAACAGATCCAGATCTGATTTAGAGAATCTAGAACATTGTCAAGGAAAATCTATAAATAAACTCCATTACTGAATATAACATGATCATACCTGTTGTTATCTGGCAAAATAGCCCACTGTAACAGATGAATAATAAGGAAGAGTTCCTAGCTTATCAACACTTAAAGCTTGTGAGAATGAATGCACTATCTCAATTACACCATCTAAAAGGGCAAAAGATATACCGTAGTATAAGACAGTTGCAAAATTAATACATGTAGGGTAAATAAATGGGAATAAATGTTACCTATAGGTATGCTAATCTTGCATGGCAAGGGGTCACAGCTTGAATAAGTGCCTAAAGACAATGTGGTAACTCTTAGCTTCCATTAGGCTCAATGCATCAGCCATAAGTAAAATGTGACACTAAGAAATTCAACTTACCAGAAGGCTCATAAGAAGAAACCTGAAGAAAACCTACAAAGAATCCAGATTAGTACTAATAGAAGAAATAACCACCATAGCCAAGTGAATCCAAGCAATATCGCTAATGCATAACTTACAGGTCCGCTGTGGGGGGCTGAAGAAATGCGACGATGTGAACAGCGTCTGTTACCATCGCCACATGTTTTATGTAAAACGGGATATGACGTGAATTCCTGCTTGAGGTATTTGGAACGCAGGAAGTCGTGCCGTGCAGCGCAAGCCGCCCCATGCAGCGATCATTTGCAGAAGAAATGCTTTAAAGGCATAATAAAGGATACAGTGGAGTGAAAAGTCTGGCCAAGATTTGAAATTTTAGTGTGATAGCATTCAATTAAGCTGTGGAAGGAAATTAATACATTAGTTATAAGAGAAGTGAAATACATTTTTAGAAAAAGGAAAGCATAGAATTAGAGCAGACTGGAAAGCTAATTAAGAATCAAGTTATGTAAATAGCAATATGAAGAACATTTTTTCTGTCATTGTGGGACTAGATTGCCATAGATAATCAACATATAATTAGAATGTTCTGCTAGAAAGTTATTATAAACACCTCGTATTCACGATTGAGTCCCTTGGTCTCTAGAGTCTGTAATTTAAATATCCAAAACTCCTCCCTTTGTTTAAGGCGTTTGACACATCTCCACCCCTTCTGATTGGAGGAAAATGTTCAAGTATATGATATCGCAATTGGGCAATAGAGTGAACCATTGTAATAAAATGATAAGGTTGTTCTGGCACCCTCGCTCTGCACTCCTGAAGAACGAGTTGACAGACAGGTAAACTCTTTCCCAACAATGCATTGACATGGACGCTGGGGGTCCTTTTCAACTTTTATTAATGGGTTAAGTACAAAACTAGAAAAAACAAATAGAAATTCTCAGTACAACATAAGCATATCTGAAGTGCAAAACATTACATTGCTACAGTTCACAATGTGATTGCATGATACGGCGAATACACAATATGTATAATGGCAGAAGAATGATAAGATGATAATCAGCAGTGTAGCTACATTGTACATTTAGGTGGGCAGTAGCATATTAAACTCACCGACTGTGCTATGTTGAGGGAAACATGCAGATAAGCTGAAATCCAGAGAGAGAAGGGTCAGCACACCAGGATGTCAGCTTGCATGAGGCTGTAATGGCTTCTGGAGGAGAAGGGGCAGAGCCTGGAGCACGGCCTCATGGGATTACATAGGCATGGAGGGACCAAAATTAGACTATGCAGTAAACATAATGTAATGTGGGAACATTGTCAACAGATGGCGCTATGGGATAAGTCATCGCTGAACAAGCAAACAATATATTGTCTCAAGCAAACTAAATGTACATATTTCTAAGAAAGGCACGACAAAGGTATTGGCAGAAACATGTTCTTACAATGTATTGTGGACTTATGCTTAGAGATGTGGTCTCGGATATGCTGGGTGGTTTCTCCAACATATCCAAGACCGCATGGGCACTTAATGAAATACACAACAAATGAAGATTCACATGTAAGATAGTCATCAATCTGAAACAATTGCCCAGTTCTGGGATGAATAAAAGTATTGCCCTTCACAAGATTTGAACATTGTAAACAGTGGCAACACGGAAAATTACCCTTCTTAGGTGTAGATAGAAAAGTCTGTCTGGATTTTATAGTTTTGGAGCCCGCATCAGCCAGTATCAAGCGATCGCGTAAATTTGGTGCTCTTTTATAAGACCATAATGGTGGTGACTTAAATTCTCGTATAGAGGGATATGACTCTGTTAAAATGTGCCAATGGCAAATAATGATATTTTAGATAATGTTGTTGAAGGGATGAAAAATATTAACAAAAGAAACCCGTGGCTGGATCGGTCTAGGAGTAGTAACACCAAGGGTCCACGGCCCCGCCAAAGAAGGGGGATATCCCCTATTAATGAATCTACGTGTCATATCCTCATGTCTTTGGACTCTTAAATTCGGGTTGGAAACTATCTTGTCAATGTCAACATGTTGCGAATGGGATAGGACCTTCTTTGTATGAGGAGGATGACAGCTACTGAATAATAGCAACTGTTTTTATCAGTAGGCTTACTATATAAATCAGTCTCAAGCAGACCATCACTAGATTTCAAAACTATAGTGTCCAAAAAACTAATCTGATTAGAGTCTGAATGAATCGTGAATGTCAAACCTGGTCTTTGAGAATTAAGGTTATCAAAGAATTTAGAAAAATCAGTTTTGGAGCCG
Organism: Allobates femoralis; assembly: GCA_033576535.1. Classification (NCBI taxonomy): domain Eukaryota; kingdom Metazoa; phylum Chordata; class Amphibia; order Anura; family Aromobatidae; genus Allobates; species Allobates femoralis. The sequence continues at coordinate 114,076,252 of JARQOC010000009.1, read as the reverse complement.
GTCCAGATCATGAATACATCGTTGATAAAACAATACCAGGCTAAGCCATATTTGGACAAAAGTGAATTATGAGTGATAAATTTGTCCTCAAAAGACGCCATGAAACTCGCTTTAACAGCATAAAGAGACTTCACGTTTCCTAATTTTGGTGTGCCAGAGTTCTCATATATTTAGCTATAGTAATTTTCTCTGTGTCTGTGCTCCCGATTTCTAGTTCAGGTTGAGCCAAGCACTCTGCTTATTGCTTCCCAGCTATGACATGGAGCTGTCACAGCTGGGAAGGAGAGAAGGGGAGCTGAAAGACTAAAGGTGAAACAGAGAGACATAAGAGGGGACCAGAAAAACTGGAGACAGAGAAGAGGGGTGCAGAAAGATGAAAGAGGGGGAGCACAGACACATAAGGGGGACCTGAAAAACTGAAGAGAGGACAGAGAGAGGGAATGGGGGTGCAGAAAGACAAAAGAGGGGGAGCAGAGAGGGAAGGGGGCAGAGAGACATAAAGGGGTCCAGAAAGACTGAAGGAGGCAGGGACTCTGAAGGGGGTAGAGAAACATAAGCAGGGATCAGAAAGACTGAAGGGGGCAGAGAGATGAAGGGGTAATATAGACACAAAAGGGGGGGCAGAGAGACATAAGGGAGGACCAGAAAGACTTAAGGGGGGCAGAGAGATGAAGGGGGTAAAATATACATGAAAGGGGGGGGCTGAGAGACATAAGGGGGAGCAGAATGACTGAAGGAGGGCTGAGAGACATAAGGGGAACTAGAGTGGACCAGAAAGATTTAAGGGACAACAGAAACACTGAAGGGGGAGCAGAGAGACTGAAGGGGAGCAGAGAGAGGGAAGGGGGAGCAGAGAGATGAAAGGAGGCAGCAGAGAGAGGGAAGGGGGGAAGAGAGACATAAGGAGGACAAGAAAGACTGAAGGGTTGCAGAGAGAAGAAGGAGGGGGGAGCAGAGATGAAAAGGAGCAGAAAGACATAAGGGGGACCAGAGAGATTGAAGGGGGGGCAAATACACCAGGGGAGACCAGAAAGACTGAAGGGGGGAAGAGAGATGAAGTGGGGGACCTGAAATACTGAAGGACAGCAGAGAGACATAAGGAGGACCAGAAACACTGAAGGGAGAGGCAAAGAAACAAGGGCAACCAGAAAGACTGAAGAAGGGGCAGAAAGACATATGGGGGGGGGAACCAAAAAGACTGAAAGGGGCAGGGACTCTGAAGTGGGGGCAAAGAGACATAAGGGAGGACCACAAAGACTGAAGGGGCAGAGAAATGAAAGGGGAACATAGAGATGAAAGGGGGGCAGCAGAGAGGGAAGGGGAGCCGAGAGACATAAGGGGGACCAGAAATACTGAAGGGGGCAGAGAGACTGAGGGGGGTGGAGAGACAAGGGGTGACCAGAATGACTGAAGTGGGGCAGAGAGACTGGTGGGGGGGCAGAGAGAGGTAAGGGGAGACCAGAGAGAAAAAAGGCGGGAGCAGAGAGCGGGAAGGAGGGGAGTCATAGAAACAGAAGGGGAAGCAGAACCAGGGAAGGGGGTAGAGAGATGAAAGGAGGGAGCAGAGAGTGGTAAGGGGAGGCACAGAAGCAGAACGGGAAGCAGAGCAAGGAAAGGGTATAGAGAGACAAATGGGGAGAGCATAGTAAGGGATGCGGGGCAGAGAGACGAAGGGAGGAGCAGAGAAAGGGAAGGGGGCAGAGAGACGAAAGGAGGTAGCAGAGAGAGGGAAGGGAGCAGAGACACGGGGAAGAAGAAAGACGGAAGAGAGGGCAGAGACATGGAGAAGAAGAGAGAGGGAAGGGGTGGCAGAGACAAAAGGCGGAGCAGAGAGGCAAAGAGAGCACAGGATGGTCAAAGAGAGCACAAGGGGACCAAAAAAGAGTGCAGATGGTAGTGATGCCCTCCCGATGCGATAGCATCGGGCCTATTTGTAGTTATCAATAATAATAATAATAATAATAATAATAATACTCAAGTCCTACAATATGTATTTCTTCAGACTTTCATCACTTTTATCAAATTATTTGCAATATCTGTTGCCAAAAGAACATTGTATTAAGGTATTTCTACTGTGTATGGGCATGATATAGTCACTTATTTGTACTAATTAGTGATAAGCAAGTAGTAAGATATTTGGGTTTGGATAGTTCTTACTGAATACTTTGAACTGTTTCAGTTTTCGAATCCAAGTGATGTTTTCCATTGACTCATTATTTATTCAAAGTATTTGGTGAGAACTACCGAAACCAGAGTACCTTACTACTTGTTCACCTTTATAAACAGAATATAAAATTTACTTCAGTTGACCTTATTCAACAAGGTAGGAGAATAGGTTGTGATCCAGTTTTCCCACCTTCCATAGAATTTACCAAAACTGTTATTTCTAATAGCATAATTATGCTCAAAGATACTGTGTTGTAAGATTCGCTCAATCACGTCTGTCACAATGGGTGGTTCACATTTTTTCTACCTAGCAGCTATTAAGATTTTGGCAGTGAGTAGGATATGGGAGATTAAAAATATATGAGTTTTGGGCAGGTCTTCAATGCCTATATGAGAAGAGTTAATTGTGAGGATATAGTTAATTTGAGACCTGTGACTTTTAAAATAAGCATCTTTATATCCGACTAATAGTTTACTAATCTAGGACAGCCCCAACAAATATGGGATCGCTTCACAGTTTTCTGGCATTCTCTCCAACATAAAGATGACATAAGGGGATTGATTAGATTTAGTTTAGCAGGGGTCCAATACCACCTTGACAATGTTTTGTAGTAGGATTCATGTATGGTGGCACATGCGGTATGAGAATAGGATATATCTATGGTCTTGGCCATTTCTGAAAGATCAATTTTTATTTTTAATTCTGTCTCCCAAGCTGAACAGTAAAAGAGATTGGAAAGTTCAGTTTCGTCATTAAAAATCTTGTATAAGGTATTTGTCTTCCAATTAAGAATTTTAGTTGGATTATCTAATAACTCGACAATGGGTTGTGGAAAAACTAGTTTGGGATTGTTTTTTGCAAAATATTCAGTAATGAGTCTCCAATTAGTCCTCTCATGTATTGGAAGTAGGAATTTATTTTGTAAATAGAGAAACGTAGTTATGGAGTCACCTCCAAATAAATTGCCCACCTATAAAATGCCTCTATCAATCCAATTTGATAGATCAGTTTTTGGAATAAGAAGTTCCAACACCCCTAAAGGAATTTTTACTAATTTAGTCAGACTAAAACGCTGTGAAGCATTTAATAAATTTCTCCATGCTAAAACAGTAGTTTTAGAGTAGGGAAGTTGGGGGGAGGGAGGTTTTAGGAGTCTATTAAATAGGAGATAAGCATAGCATCTAAGTTACAGGGTTTTTTATAAATGACTTTTCCAGAGATACCCAGGATTTGTCACATGAATCGTAAAACCAGTTTTGGAATAATTTGATAATAGAGGCTTGGTAATAATTGTAGAGGTTAGGAAGACCAAAACCTCCTAGTTTTTTGCTTTTTTCTAAGGGAGATCTAGCCACCCTCGTTTTTTTGTTCTTCCATATAAAAGATCTGAGTTGAGATTGGAATTTGCCAAACCATAATTTGGGGAAGATTTTAAGGGGTAAGAGATGGTTACAAGGATGTTATCTGCAAATAAAGCAATTTTATATTGTTGGTGATCTGATATAATGCCTGTGATGTTATTATTTTTCCTTATTTTTTCTGCGAAAGACTCAATGAAAAAAGCGAATAAAATAGGTGATAAAGGACATCCTTGTCTGGTACCATTTCACAAGTTAAATTTTCGGGATAGAAAGTTGTTTGAATAGACTCTTGCCGACAGATTTTTATACATGGCTTTGATAGAATTCAAAATATTGCCACAAAATCCAAATTTCTGTAAGGTATGAAAGAGAAAGGACCAATGAACTCTATTAATAGCCTTCTCGGCGTCTAAGGCTAAGAAAGCAGTAGAAAATTTAGATTTTTCAGTCACTACGCCAACACTCTTCTCGTAGTGTCTATTGTAGAGAGTCCTGGTATGAAGCTAGTTTGGTCAACATGAATTAGCTTACCAATATATTTTTAAATTCTATTAGAGACTAATTTGGCTAAGATTTTTGTATCACTATTCAAAAGAGAAATTGGCCTATACTTTTTGGTATCAGAAAGGTCCCCTTTCTCTTTAGGCAAAACCGTTATTACAGCTTCTAGCATGTCTTGGGGAAGGGTACCTTAATTCGCAGAATGATTAACCAATCTAGTGAGAAATGGTGTTAGTGAATCCTCAAATCTCTTATATAGTTCAATTTCTGGAATGCACACCCCTCAAGGAATTTATCCAGAGGTGTGGTGACCACCTTGAGCCCACAGGTGCTTCACAGATTTTTATAATTTTGAGCTGTGAAAATTAAAAAATAAATTTTCCCACAAAATTGTTACTTTAACCCCAATTTTTTCATTTTCACGAGAGTAATTTCACCTGAGTACAGGGGTACCCTGAATATCATGTAAAACTACTGTTTGGGCTCAGGACAGGGCTCGGAATGAAAGAAGCAGTATTTTAATTTTGGAATTCAAAACTCTCTGGAATAAGTAGCGGACACCATGTCGCATTTCCAGAGCCCCTGTGTAAATAGTGGAAAATTCCAACAATTGAACACATTTTTGAAACTACATCACTCAAGAAATGTATCCAGAGGTGTAATGAGCACCTTAAAGACACAGGTGCTTCACAGATTTTTATAATGTTAAGCTGTGAAAATGAAAAAATACATTTTCTCACAAAATTGGTACTTAAACACCCAATTTTTAAATATTTACAAGGGTAAGAGGAGAAAATAGACAATATGAATTGCCCTAAGTACAACGATACACTATATGTTAATAAAACCATGGACACAAGGAAACTCATGAACATGATGAGTCAGAGGTACAGCTCATTTAAACATTTTTAACCAGAGAACTCAAGCACATGTACCTTATAGGTACCCTGTCGAGCAGTAATGATTCAACCAGAAATGCAAGTGCAAGGTATTTATTTAGTGGATGCCAGTTGAATAATAAAAAGACAGGGTGGGTTACTGGATTTCTTAGGCTGGTTTCACACTTGTGTATTTGAATGCAGCGTACCGAGTGCATCCAAATGCATGAGCACTGCGTTCCTATGTTTAACATGGGAACCCATAGTAGATGCGTTTGGCTGCTTTCAGTTGCGGTTGCGTTTGGATGCGCATCATTTATGCGCCTTCCTCCGCCCTCCGAACGCACCAAGTTGCATTTTTTGTGCATTCACTGGCGCTTATTTTATCAGCAAACGACCACAGGTGCACAAAAAATGCATGGATCTCAATGGATCCACAGTGTCCTCTGCATGACAGCGCAGGAGAACGCTGCGGATCACATTGAAATCTCTCCCGGTGGCAGCCGCTGATCTCCCAGGGACGGACGCTGCTAATCTCCCGAGATTTGAAGAAACAGCTGATCTGACAGTTGTTTAAATCTCCCGCGCAGACACCGAATAGGTGATGTCGGTGCTGGAGATTTAAACAGCTGTCAGATCAGCTGTTTCTTCAAATCTCCCATGCCGATACCACCGGGATATCAGCAGCGGCCGCTGGGAGGAGATCTCCGCTGCTGCTCTCCTCCTCCCGGCCGCCGAGACAGCTAATTGGCTGGCTGGGCACCATACTGTGTGAAGGCATGCGGAGTATCTCTGCTGCATTCACATCAGTATGGCAGCATTTGCACAGCATTTATATCTGCATGCCCTCTGCATGCAGACACAAACGCTAGTGTGAAACCAGCCTTACAAACCAGGATAAATGACACTCTTTGGAGACAGACAGGGCTACATAAACAAGTCCTCAATACCAAGGCCATACATGGTGTACAACCACATGATCAAATTACAAAGGGGGGCTGTCCCTGTACACTTTCTTGCACCAAGTGCCCAGCAGAATCAATTAGCTATATCCACTCACCCATGGGTAAGGACTTGAAATATGCAGCACGTGTCCGAGGCAACACCTAGGTTGAAAGTGTAAAGGGTATTTATTTGTATTACTTGTAATTACTATGTAATTGTGAGACTCTTATTTTCCTTGTATATTGGACTGACCTCCTTTGTAATTTGATCATGTGGCTATACACCATGTATGCCCTTGGTATTGAGGACTTGTTTATGTAGCCCTGCTGTCCCCAAAGTAGGGAATTTATCCTGTTTGTAAGAAATCTTGTAACCCACCCTGTCTTTTTATTATTCAACTGGCATCCACTAAATAAATACCTTGCACTTGCATTTCTGGTTGAATCATTACTGCACGACAGGGTACCTATAAGGTACATGTGCTTGAGTTCTCTAGTTAAAAAAAGATACCTATATGTGTGTAAAAGTATTGTTAGGTTGCATAGCAGGACGTGATAGAAAAGGAGCACTATTTGAATTTATGAGAGGAAAATCGGATGGAATAGATAGCGGATCCCATGTAACTTTTACAGAGCCCCTGATGTGCCTAAATAGTGGAAAACCCCAATATGTGACCATACTTTGCAAACTACACTCCTCAAGGAATTTCTATAGATATGTGATGAGCAACTTTAACTCACAGGTACTTGAATGATTATCATAATGTTGAGATGTGAAATTGAAAACATAAATATTTACCAAAAAAATGTTGCTTTAGTCCCAATTTTTTCATTTTCAAAAGGGTAACAGGAAAAAAATAAACCATTCAATTTTTTGCACCTTTTTTATTAGAACAGTGATTCCCCATATGTGATGGAAAACTGGAAAACTACTGTCTGAGCAAAGAGATCAGAAGGGAAAGAGCACTATTTAAATTTTTGAGTGGAAAATTGTCTATAATACTTTAGATTGCAGATGACATGTTGCATTTGCAGAGCCCCTGATATGCATAAATAGTGGAAACCTTCCAAAAATCACCACATTTTTTTAAATTAACCCCTTAAGGAATTTACCTAGATGTTTTGTGAGCACCTTGAACCTGGTGCTTCACACAAATGTATAAGGTTACACCTTGAAAATGAAGAAATAACTTTTTACCACAAAAATGTAATTTTAACCCTAACTTTTTTCATTTTTACAAGTCTTTCAGAAGAAAATGTACCATACAATTTGTTGTGCAATTTCTCCTGAGTAAAGGGGTAACCCATTTGTGGTGGACAACTACTGTTTCAGTGCACAGCAGGGTTCAGAAGGGAAGGAGCACTATTTGAATTTTGGAATGCCGTGTTGCATTTGAAGATCCTCTGGCATGCCAAAACAGCATAAACCCCCACAAGTAAACCTATTCTGAAAATACAGTTCTCAAAGTGTTTATATAGGGGTGTAGTGAGCAATTTTAACTTTCAGGTGATTCACGAAATTGTAAAACACTGGGCAGTGAAGATAAAATATTACAATATATTTCTCTAAAATGTTACTTTGGCCCAAAACTTTTAATTTTAAAAAAGGTTAATAGAAGATATGGATCATAAAATTTGTTATGCAATTTTTCCTGCGTTCACCAATTTCATATATATGGTATAGAAATACTTTTGAGGCACAAAATGGAAGAAGCGCTATATTTGAGTTTAGATTTTGCTGAAATGGTTAGGGGGTGCAATGTCACATAAGCAGAGACTCTGAAATTCTTAAAAAGTAGAGTTTCCCGTAAATGACCCCATTTTAAAAACTACATTATTCAATCAATTCATCCAAGGGTGCAGTGAGCATGTTGACATCACAGGTGTGTCACAAAATTGCATACTATTGGGAGCTGAAGAAAAAAATAAATACATTTTTACCACTAAAATTATGTTTTAGCCCAAGATTTCCAATTTTTACAAGAGGAATAGATAAAAAAGCATTACATTGTGTTACACAATTTCTCTGGAATGTATCGATATCCCATATGTGACTGTACAGTACTGTTTAGCCACACAATAGAGCTCAAAAGGGAAGAAGCGCCATTTTATTTTTGGAGCACAGGTTTTCCCATAATAGCTTCTGCACTCTATTTGCCAGAATAACAGAAACTGCCTTAGTTTACCCTATTTTGAAACTTAAAACCACTCTGGGAATTTATCTAGTGGTGAGATGACGATTATGTCTCTGGATTATACTCCTGGAGACAAACACAGTGAATGTCTTCATATTTAAAAGTTGCAAATAAACCCTTTTGGTTCCCAGTACATTGTACACTGTAATGCCCATAAATTGTGCCCATCTCGTGCTTCTGGAGACACAGCCCATTAATTATGTGGGCTTTCTTACAACCAAGCAAAAATATGGATGCTAAATTTGGTTCAGGCTCACTCTGGGGATCCTAAGGGAGAACAGCATGTGAATTTTGTAGCACAGATTTTGCTGGATCTCTTTTTTTTGGAGAGAGCCATAGCCCTTTCCACAGCCTTTGTGTTACGAGTAATGTGTATGCTTCCTATATTTCTATTAACAGACTTAAGTGAGGACTTGCTTTTTGCGGGTTGAGTTTAGAGATGAGCCACCCCCCTAGTGTTCTAATTCGATTCGATTCGTCGAATTAGTGATTTGTTCGTCGAATGTTCGTCGAATGCTCGATGAACAACTCAAACCCCATTGAAATCAATGGCAGGCTACAAAGAACACATAGAAAATACCCTCAAAGGGCTCCAAAAGCTGCCAAACTACTGGCAGCTGGCAGGTGGGGGCCGATATCGAGGGCTGAAAGGGGCTGAAAGCAGAGCGGCCGGTCATGTGGTGCCGCTCATTTGCTATTCATGATATGCACTGCATCCTCCCGCCCATCAGCGGGGGGATGCATTGCATATCCCATAATACAGGCTCCCCCCGTATGTATACAGGCTCCCCCCGTATGTATACAGGCTCCCCCAGCACTTATACAGGCTCTTCCCGTATGTATACAGGCTCCCCAAGCACTTATACAGGCTCTTCTCGTATCTATACAGGCCCCCCCTCACAGTATTGCGGCCCCCCTCCCCTCACAGTATGCCCCTGCAAGCGCAGCACAGCGCACATACTATACCTTAATCAGCTGTAACCCGGTCTCCATCCGAACGCTCCTGGCTTGCTTGCATCTTCTCCTCCTGTCACGTGAGCGGCCAGGGTCGCGGTGACGTCATCGCGACGAGCCCCGGCAGCCACAAGCAGGAGGAGAAGCTGCAGCCAGAGTCAGGAGCGTTCGGATGGAGACCGGGTGACAGCTGATTAAGGTATAGTATGTGCGCTGTGCTGCGCTTGCAGGGGCATACTGTGAGGGAGGGGGGCCGCAAAACTGTGATGGGAGGCCTGTATACATATGGGAAGAGCCTGTATAAGTGCTGGGGGAGCCTGTATACATACGGGAAGAGCCTGTATAAGTGCTGGCGGAGCCTGTATACATACGGGGGGAGCCTGTAATGCATACGGGGGAGCCTGTATAAGTGCTGGGGGAGCCTGTATACATACGGGGGGAGCCTGTATTACGGGATATGCACTGCATCCCCCCGCTGATGGGCGGGAGGATGCAGTGGATATCATGAATAGCAAATGAGCGGCACCACGTGACCGGCCGCTCTGCCTGTATATATGCTGGGGAGTCGAATCATTTTCGAACATAACCTAGAACTTCCGAATTTGATGCAAATTGTTCGAAATCGACGAATCACTCGAACACAGCCCAAAACAGGTCGAATCTGAGATTGGTGAACATTTCAAATCGAACATCGCTCATCTCTAGTTGAGTTGAATGCTGTTGGTGGCAACTGAGTCTACAGAAAATTTTGGATAATTTCACTTTTATCTTGTGCTCTATGCTGAGTGCTGATATTAAGGGTTTCCATATGCATCTCAGAAATACGTAATCATAGTCATACAGTGCCTACAAGTAGTATTCAACCCCCTGCAGATTTAGCTGGTTGACACATGCGGAATTAACTTGGCATTGTGACATTTGGACTGTAGATCAGCCTGGAAGTGGGAAATGCAATGCCACAAATTTTTTTTTTTTTTTTAAAGCGTTAAAAGTTAATTCAGAGGGTCATTTATTATTCAACCCCTCAAACCACCAGCATTCTGTTTGGTCCCCCTAAAGTATTAAGAAGTAGTTCAGGCACAAATAACAATGAGCTTCACGTGTGGATTAATTATCTCTTTTGCCAGCCTTTTCTGACTATTTAAGACCCTCCCCAAACTTGTGAACAGCACTCATACATGGTCAACATGGGAAAGACAAAGGAGCATTCCAAGGCCATCAGAGACAAGATCGTGGAGGGTCACAAGGCTGGCAAGGGGTACAAAACCCTTTCCAAGGAGTTGGGCCTACCTGTCTCCACTGTTGGGAGCTTCATCCGGAAGTGGAAGGCTTATGGAACTACTGTTAGCCTTCCACGGCCTGAACAGCCTTTGAAAGTTTCCTAACGTGCCGAGGCCAGGCTTGTCCGAAGAGTCAATGCTAACCCAAGGACAACAAGGAAGGAGCTCCGGGAAGATTTCATGGCAGTGGGGACATTGGTTTCAGTCAATACCATAAGTAATGTACTCCACCGCAATGGTCTCCGTTCCAGACGAGCCCGTAAGGTACCTTTACATTCAAAGCGTCATGTCAAGGCTCGTCTACAGTTTGCTCATGATCACTTGGAGGACTCTGAGATAGACTGGTTCAAGGTTCTATGGTCTGATGAGACCAAGATCGAGATCTTTGGTGCCAACCACACACGTGACGTTTGGAGACTGGATGGCACTGCATACGACCCCAAGAATACCATCCCTACAGTCAAGCATGGTGGTGGCAGCATCATGCTGTGGGGCTGTTTCTCAGCCAAGGGGCCTGGCCATCTGGTCCGCATCCATGGGAAGATGGATAGCACGGCCTACCTGGAGATTTTGGCCAAGAACCTCCGCTTCTCCATCAAGGATCTTAAGATGGGTCGTAATTTCATCTTCCAACAAAACAACGACCCAAAGCACACAGCCAAGAAAACCAAGGCCTGGTTCAAGAGGGAAAAAATCAAGGTGATGGAGTGGCCTAGTCAGTCTCCTGACCTTAACCCAATTGAAAACTTGTGGAAGGAGCTCAAGATTAAAGTCCACATGAGACACCCAAAGAACCTAGATAACTTGGAGAAGATCTGCATGGAGGAGTGGGCCAAGATAACTCCAGAGACATGTGCCGGCCTGATCAGGTCTTATAAAAGACGATTATTAGCTGTAATTGCAAACAAGGGTTATTCCACAAAATATTAAACATAGGGGTTGAATAATAATTGACCCACACTTTTATGCTTAAAATTTATAAAAATTCAACTGAGCAACATAACTTTTTGGTTTGTAAGATTAATGCTTCTGTTAATAAATCCTACTCTCGTTTGCAGTTTCAAGGCTCTAACTTATTGGCATCTTATTGTTGGGGACGATTTACTGTTCCACTCCTTCGCCAGTCATCCCAGATTAGACTATGAACACGTGGTACCAGATAAGAGTAAATCAGACTGAGAGAGTCCGGTTCACGCTCATAGCGTGTCCAGGTTTAATAATGACAACATACACGGCAACAACTACTGAACCCAATATCCGGGTACAGGGCATTTTATAGTCTAAAAGATAAGCATGTAAATGTCCATGGCAGGGTGGGAGTTAGGTGGGATTAAGCTAATGTCTATGTTTGTTAATAATAATAGTTCTTTGTATTCTGAGAGTCCGTTCTTCATCACGTCATGGTATCATCCCTTGGCTGCTGGGATACCGGTTATCTTGGATTTCTCATAGCATGGCCTGGTGCAGGCACAGCGAGGACCAATCAGCTTGTCCATTCTCAAGGCAACTTCTGCACAGCTATATCTTCTTTTCCAGCATACGCATCTAAGAAGACACTTTGTTTACAAAACAGCTCCTTGTTCACAGACTCATAGTGGGAAAGAAGGAAAGAAAGAAATAGATGGAAGGGGGGAGAGACAAAGAGAGAGAGAAGAAGAAGAGAAAGAAAGAAGGAGAGACAGATAGATAGAAAGGGAAAGAGGGAAAAGAGGGAGAGAGTGACATGGAGGAAAGAGAGAGATGAAGAGGAAAGAGGGGATGAGAGAAGAGAGAGAGAGAGAGAAAGAAGAGAGAGAGAGAAGAGAAGGATGAAGAGGAGAGGTAGAGAGAGAAGAAAGGTAGAGAGAGAGAGAGCGAGAGATGGAGGAAGGGGGGGGGGGTGACTCAAAGACGAAGAGAAGATGTTGGATACGTACCTGAATACAGGAAAAAACTTATTGTTTCATTTAATGCTATATGAGTATAAAAACTAAGATTAATAGATAATATATAATTCATCCTCCACAAATCCCCCCTAACAACTAAGTTTTTTCTGAAAGTCTATCCCTAGTCTGTCCCTAGGGGAACCTTTGAGGTTGTCCATGTGATAGGAAACGAGAAGGATTGTGGGCTTGTTCGTCCGGGCGCCTCAGTAACTCCTCCCTTATGAAGGGCCCCAGGCACCCAGGACACTACTCTACTCTATCTTCACATGGAGCCCTCCCGTTGTCCCTAAACCAGTTCCCTTAACTTTATACTTAAATAGGGGAATTCTTTGGCTGTTTGAGGGACACACCCTTGGGCATATCTTCCAAAGTGACACTCCCATTGGCTAACGGGTCAACCTCCTGATAGAGTACCGGTGATATCTGCCTTGGTGATAACCTTTTTATATAAAGGAATAACGCAAGAAAGGAATATTAACCCAACTAGGATTATGGCAATTAATATCAGGCAAACCTGTTGAAGGAACCCTTTGAGCCCACCCAACCAGCTAGAAAAGAAGGATGTATCTACCCCAGCATTAGCTTTTAATTCGGCTGCCAACTTAGTAATTTTCTTAAGGGCTATCATGGTTTTCCCGTTTTCCCCTGAATTTTGTGGGATATATGTACAGCATTCCTCCTTCCCCACCATTCCACAGACCCCGCCCTTTTCAGCTAGGAGCATATCAAGGGCCAATCTGTTTTGTAGCGTCATTCTAGTATTGGGACCTAGTTCCTCAACAATACCCTGGAAAGCATCTCGGCTATAGTTGACAAACCTTTGCTCACTGTAATATATATAATTAATCCAATCAACGTTCTTATTGATCTGTACCTGTGGAATTAAGGAAGCAAATCCAGCATATACCTGATTTTGGGCCTTAAACTGGTCAGGCACCCCCCTTGGCACACCAATAGCATCAATGTATACCTGAGGGTCTTCCTCATAGCCCATGTGGAGTTGATCAATACTTCTCCTTCTCTTGATGGTCTCACTGGAAGACTCCGGGTCCCATGGTAAGATTTTGAACTGCATAGCTAGTTTAACCAGGGTGCACTGACCGGTCCAGGCATTGGGCAACCTGGATCGGAGCTTACCATCTCCACACAACCAGTAAATATCATACATATATCGTACATGTTGGTTAAGTAATTCTGTACTTACGGAGCTGTTTTCATTACAGAATCCTAATTTAAAGGTTCCCACTAACGTTTTGTTGTTGTTGTTGGAGGTATAGCATGTATAATTGTCCTTTAGAATAACCACTTGCCCCGGAGGTCTCATTCTGGGTTCTCTGTAGATTAATGGGGCATATCCTGGACAATCAGTAGAAGCTTTACCTTTCAAAAAATTTAGAACACAAATGGTTACATTTTAATTTGGAAAGACCAAAGCATGAGTGTACAGATGAGTATTTGCAGCAGCGCAGGCAATACATCCCACAGAGATATTTTGGGCCCTTACATTATATCTCACCCATTCTAACCATAAATTTTTCCTGGGGGTAAACTGGGTTTCTACAGAGAAGACCTCTTTCCAATTAAGGCCTGGGACGGGGACTACCTCATCAAGTATAGCTTTTAACTGGTCTCCTGACCCAGGTGTCTGTTTATCAATGATAGGGGTGCTAGTTGGTCTGGAACTAATATTACGAAGATGTATGAGCCCCAGGCTTGCATAATATCCACTATCAAAAACCTTTTTATAGTGTCTCCCCAGCACAAAGGTTTGTAAATCCGCGAGCTGAGCGCTCTCTAAAACAAGGTAAAGAGGGTGACAATTTTTGCCCCATGTGCAACCCCGGACTGGTTTGAAGGAGATTGACAAACTCATTCTTTGGCGAAGGCTACGACCTATTCTATCTTTGGGAGTCATGGCTTCATTTGGTTTATACCCCCAATCTTCTCCCGTGTTCCAGGCAGCATCTGACCAATAATAACAGTTCTTATTGTTAGTCCTGGTAACACATAGGTAAAACTGTATAACTCCATCCGCCACCTTCCTTTTCTCAGGACACCTGGCAATATCACAGAAATCAAAATGCCAGACATTTACAGGGGATGTCAAATTTACCCAAAAAATAGTGCCGTCTGCATTTTTACTTATAATTGGGGCTCTTGTTGGGGTGTTTACTGGGGCTAAAAGAACAGGAGTAAATATGACCCCCACCCCCAAAATTAAAAATAACAGTAACATCACCGGCAGCTAGTTTTGTCTCTTTTGCAGTGTGAAGCGTGAATCCATGTATTTTTCCCTTCAAGTTTTACCGCAGTGGGAGTGATTAGAATCACTGTGTAAGGACCATCAAATCTTGGCTCAAGGCAGTCTCTGCGGATGAATTTTTTCACATACACCAGATCACCTGGCACAAAGTCGTGGACCACGTCACCTGTAGATTCTGGGAGAGAAGCAGAAACTGTAGAATGGATGTTAGACAATTCTTTAGACAAAGCAATCACAAATTGTACAACCTTATCATTAGTTTCTGACAATTCCTGAGGTCTAATATCTCCTATCTTAGGTGGAGTGCCAAAAAGGATCTCAAAGGGGGTCAACCCATGCTTAGCCTGTGGAGTGTGCCTGATGTGGTACAAGACCACAGGAAGTAGCTCTGGCCACGAGAGTGGGTGGTCCTGGCTCATTTTCAACAACTGGGTCTTTTTTGTGGAGTTCATTCTCTCCACTTTAGCATAGCTAGCAGGATGATATGGGGTGTGCAGGCCCAGACTTGTCCCTAACATGTGCCATAGTTCCTCGTAGATATTAGCAGTGAAAGCTGGACCTTGGTCAGATTCAATTACTTCAGGAACTCCAAATCTACACGAGATTTCAGTGATGAGCTTCTTAGCAGTAGTCTTGGCAGTCATGTTGGTTACTGGGTAGGCTTCCGGCCATCCTGAGAACATGTCCACGGCCACTAGGACATACTCGTACTTCCCTGACTTTGGTAGTTGGATGTGGTCGACTTGAATTCTCTGCCAGGGGTAATCCGGTTTGGCGAGGTGCTGGAGCGGAACTTTGGCAGTGGCTGTTGGGTTACAGGTGGCACAAACTGGACAAGCTCTTGAGTAGGCCGTAACAATGGAGGAGATTCCCGGGGCCCAGTACAGCTTCTTGATGCAAGCTAAGGCTTGATTCTTCCCTCTATGAGTTGACCCATGGGCCCATGCTGCAACAGCTGGGTACATTCTTCTTTGCAAACAGGGTTTGCCATCCACTTTGTAGAATGGGGGAACAGCAGATCTGCGGCTCTCACAGGTAGCTCCTGCCTCTTTCCATTGTCTTTCTTCTGCTTTAGAAACCAATTTCCGTTCCTCCCACAATCTCTCTTCAGGTGGTCTGGCAGGTTTGTGGTTAACTCTGAGAGCAGGATGCTCCATTTCCATGTCCTCTATGAGTTCCTTCTGCTTTCTTCGGGCATCAGATCCCTTTGTAGCCGCTTGTTCCTTTGCCTGTGCTCTGGTAAGGGCAGGCATCACAAATTCAGGGGTGTCCTCCCAATGGGGGTCTTCTTCTTCTTTCCACTTTGCTGAGACATTCTTCATGGCAGCAGCTTTAGCAGCTTGGTCCGCTAAATGATTCCCTCTTGCTTCCCTCGAGTTGACTTTCCCATGGGCTTTAACCTTGATCACAGCAATTTGTGTAGGTAATACCAGCGCTTCCATCAAGGCCTTAATCCTGAGTGCATGTTTCACCGGAGTACCTGTAGCGGTAATGAACCCTCTGGACCTCCACAAAAGCCCAAAGTCATGGCAGATTCCGTGTCCGTATCTCGAATCAGTATAAACATTAGCAGTTTGTCCATCCGCTAAGTAACATGCTTATTGGAGGGCCACAAGTTCAGCTTCTTGTGATGACAAGCGAGGTGGCAAAGCTTCGGCCAGAAGAACTTCAGTTTCAATAGTGACAGCATATCCAGTGTGGAATTTGCCACAAGAGTCTGCAAAACGGGATCCATCAGTCCAGAGGAGTAAATCAGGATCAGAAAGTTCTTGTGTCACCACATTCTGTGGCGCAGATGTGTCACGTTCCAATACTTCCACACAATCATGTGAGTTGTCCGGTGGCGGAATCCAATCAGAGAGAGGTGCATCCCCCTAGAATGTGGAAGCAAAGTGGCGGGGTTGATAGTGGTGCACTTCTGGAAACTGATGTTAGACTGCAAGAGTAATGAGCACTGTAGCCTGAGATGTCTTTGGCTTGTTAGGTGCCTGGGAGAGGTCTGTTGGAGGACAGCAGAGAGATCATGGCCAGCTTGGATAACCAGATCGTGTCCTAGAACAACGTCAGCAGTTCGGTCCAGCAGGACGTGAGCAGAATGGACAGCCTTGAGACAGGAAGGAGCAGTTCTGGCCACAGGGTCCAATCTTGCTGAATAATATCCCAAAGGGCGGTAGCGGTCTTCATGCTTCTGAGCCAATACCCCTGAGGCATGGCCTCCAGATTCCGAAACAAAAAGATGGAATGGTTGGGTGTAGTTTGGCAGGCCCAAAGCAGGGGCGCTAGTAACGGCTTTTTTCAAGGCTTGTACACAGTTTCTTTGCTGATCAAAGATGTAGGGATTTTCTGCAACCTCCCAGCTTGGACCTCCACTTTTGAGACAGTCATATAGGGGTTGCATTAG
This sequence comes from Allobates femoralis, assembly GCA_033576535.1. Taxonomy (NCBI): domain Eukaryota; kingdom Metazoa; phylum Chordata; class Amphibia; order Anura; family Aromobatidae; genus Allobates; species Allobates femoralis. The sequence continues at coordinate 114,059,383 of JARQOC010000009.1, read as the reverse complement.
TCTTGAGGCTTCAGGGATCCATTGCCGGCAGTAGGTTATAAGTCCCAGGAAAGATTGCATGGCAGAAAATGTCTTAGGATATGGGAGATCGTCGATGGCATGCTTCCTCTCTTCAGTGAGATGCTTTGAGCCCTGAGATATACAGTGTCCAAGAAAGATAACTTTCTCCTTACACCATTGGACCTTAGCTTTTGAAACTTTGCAGTTGGCAGAATGGAGGAAACGAAGCAAAGACTCTGAAGCAGCAGGCAGATCATCTTTGGTTCCGCAAAGGAGGAGGTCATCCACATATTGAAGTAAGGTCACCTGAGGATTCTCCAGTATCCATGGATCCAGAACCAGCTTCATTGCTTGCGTAAACTGGTTGGGGGAGTTCTGAGCCCCTTGAGGCATCCTGGTCCAAGTCATCTGAGAGCCTTGGAATGTAAAGGCAAACAGGAATTGCGAGTTCTTGTGTAAAGGGACACTGAAGAAGGCATTGGCCAAGTCGATGACAGTGAAGAGTGTAGCTGATGCAGGCACTTGGGAGAGTAAAGTGTTCGGGTTAGGTACCACAGGTGTCTCCAGAATGGTAGCAGAATTGATAGCCCTGAGATCTTATACAAGCCTGTATTTGGGAGGGTCTCCAGGAGCCGTTTTCTTCTTTACTGGAAACAAGGGCGTGTTGCAGGGGGAAACACACCTGACCAAAACCCCAGAGTCAAGCAGAGTATCGATCTGGACCCTCAGGCTTCGCTCTGTGGCACCTTTCAATGGGTATTGGGGTACCCTTGGGTACGGGTGTCCGGGTTTGAGGCGAACCTGCACTGGAGGTACCTTCAGTAGTCCCACATCTTCAGGTCCAGTTGACCACAAGCCGGCAGGTAAATCTGGTAAGTCCATGGGAGGTGAGGGTTGTATAGTCATCATCATCAGGGGAAAAGCTTGGAGTACACAGCGGTCTTCACTGCCCTGTGGTGAAAAGGGGTCTTGTAACTCCAACTCCATCCCTCGATCACCGTAGGTAATGGTGGCCCGCAGCCTGCGGAGAAGATCAGCCCCCAGTAGGTTGACGGGGCAGGTGTCAGACACCAGGAATTTTGTCAAAACACCGGAGAAAGGTCCAGCTTGTACAGGTACCGTGAGTGGAGATGTAACTTGGTGTACAGCCACTCCCACATGTGTAAGAAAGTCTGAAGACAGGGAAACAGTGGGAGGCAAGTGAGATGAAGAGATTACTGACGTGGCCGCCCCAGTGTCCACTAGAAACTCAAGAGGATGGTTGTCCACTTCCACAGTCACTGTGCCGCAGGATGAAGAAGCACGAGTGGCCATAAAGGCGGGCACCGGTTGGCCAGAGCTTCATGATTGTGGATTCAGAGGAGGGGGCGGAGGAGGGTCTGGATAACCCCTAGGACCATTCTCTGGATAGCTTCTGGGTCCATGTTCAGGGTAACTTCTGACACCAGCCTCTGGATAATCTCTTGGTCCCCGTTCTGTGTATCTTCTGGTTCCATGTTCAGGGTAATCCATGTTGTGAGGGCAATTCCTCTTCAGGTGGTAGGGGCTGCTGCACGTCCAGCAGCGAGGTCCCCTTGGGGTTCCACGGTTGGACACACTCCTGTATTGCTGGACTGATGAATATTTAGGCTCCAATGATGGAGGTCCATATTGATCATGGGCCTGGCTAACCATGATAGGTGCTGTTGTCACTTCTGTTGATTGCTCCTTAGCCTTGGTCTTCTGTGCCTCCTTTACTTCTCTCTGGAGTACTTTTTGGAAACTCTTCACCACAGACAGAGCTTGTTGGAGGGGACCATCAGGTAATTCAGGGCGTAGTGATAGGACTTTAGCCTTCAGGGTATCTTCCAGACCATCAATGAATGCACGGACCAGCGAGGCCTCCTGTGTCCTTATGTGCGTTGAGTAGCCTAGATCTTCAAATTGCATGGTTATTCTAGATGCATACTTTTCCACAGATTCTCCTGGCTCTTGTTGCACATCTTGGATTGATCCAACTTGATCTGAGAGACGGTTCTGCGCCCATTTAGTGAGTTGAGAAATATATTCTTGTCCTGACTTGTAGCTATTCAATGACCCAGCCTGGCCAGAGTTCATCTCCTTTTCTATTGTAGGGAGAAAGTAACTTGAGGCTTTGATAGATGTGATTCCTGCCAGATCTGCCCAAGTGGCCCCATAGATCTGTCTGATCTGCACCAATCTCCTCACATATTGCATAGGCTGCTTCTCAGGGTCTGGTAACTGGTTCACAATGGAGTCAATCTGCGTAGGATCAAAGGGTTGGTATCTCACCTTTTCAGTGTCTGTGGGCGGCACCGGTATGGATGAAGTGTCTGTGAGCACCCACAGTGGCGGTGGTGGCAATGGAGACTCCAGAGGGCCTTTTGGAACAGGCGGTGTTGGAGGGTGGCGGTAGTGGTGCAGGCGTTGATGCAGGCATTGGTGCCGGTGCTGGTGCTGGTGCTGGTACTGGTACTGGTACTGGTGCTGGTGCCGGGGCTGGTGCTGTGACTGGTGCCGCATCCTCCAGCTGGGGGCTGGTAACCATCAATGGCAACATATATTTAGATACCAGGGACATTACTTTCTCCATTCCATCCTCGTGATAACAGACAATTCTGATTTCTTGCAGGTTGAGATTGTACGTATTCTGCAGACAATTCTTGATAACTTCAATGTGTTCTTGCATACAGGGGCCCAAAGGATATCCAAAAGCACCAGAGGATATTAACGGTATAGCCAAGGATCTACGAGGAAGCATATCTATCCCTAACTGCCCAGCTAACGTGATCACAGTTCTGAGGGTGTGCTGTAACACTGCACGGCTGTGCTCTGGAGCATTGTGATCATACACGGGGCCCACAGCATGTAACACCAAATCACAGGGCAGCTTTCCCCCCCGCGTGGCCATCACTCCTCCTGGTGATAGGGGCCCTGTGCCTCAATAAAGGTCTGACATTCTTGCGTTATGGTGGGACCCCCCTTTTGCGCTATCTGCTGGGCCAAACCACCCACATGTGACAGATTGGAATTAGCCGGGTTCACCACCACCCCCACCCGATGAGTGGTTATGTCCCCATACCCCACCGCAAGGCAGCCCTGAAAACCTGAGCCGTTTTGTAGTAGCGGGAATGACAGGGGTACCAAACTTCAGGCACCTGTGCTTCGGGAACCAGCAAGGGTCGTGGTTTCATGGGAAGTAAGGGCTTGGGGGCGGCTGGAGTGAGCGGAGGAGCTGGGGGTGCAGCCGGAACGATCCCAGGGACTGTCGGTACGGCCGGAGTGATCAGGGGAGCCGGGGGTGCAGCCGGAGTGGCCGGAGGCCTTCTGGGTGTAGCTGGAATGGCCGGGGGCGCTGGAGGTGCAAATAGAGTGACCGGAGGAGTTGGGGCATAAATGGGGCGACCGGAGGCCATGGCAGGCTTGGTCGAGATGGCGCAGCATCGGGAATCAAGGGTGCAGGCGCGGGGTGAGGTCCGAGGGTGGAGGGCCCCAGCCCCCGTCATCATCCTCCGAGGGGTCCGCATTGTCTACTATGTGGCGCCGGGCCCGGATCGCCTCCAGGAAGGCAGGGGAGTTTATTAAAGCCTGCACATCCACACTCTGATTCGGGGCATGATCAGCTGGCGTGTTTACATATATCCCGGTAGGCTGTACCGGAAGACTAGGCCCGAAGGCCGGAACTGGGGTAGGACCAGCGGAAGCGGATGTGGGAGGAGCGGAAGCGGAGGTGGGAGGAGCGGGAGCCGGCATATTCTCAGGAAGGGGCGGGCCCTGGTAATATCCACCGGAAGCTGTCAACAGTGGATACATCGGCTGGGGTGGATATCCGGGTGCCCCAAGATGGCCACCGGTGGAAGTGATGAACGCCCCACTTCCTTCCACACCCTGGGAGGGACCTGGCAAACAGGGCGGCTCACACACACGGCATTTTCCCACCCAGACTGGATTTTGCTCACTGCACATAGGACACACCCACATTCCTGAGGACTTCATGTCTCCGCCATTATAGGGCGGCGGCGAGGACGGTGTATTTGACAACAAAGGCACGGCGGCCATTTCACCTTGTACAGTGCTATTGCCCGAAGGCTTTTTATAACCAAACACAGGCTCTGCATCGTCTGTCCCTCCTTCCCCATCGACCTCCCTCCACCCCTCACTCTGCAAGCTTCGTGCTACCCGTAAATGAGCCTGAGCCTGATCCAACAGCCCCTTGTCTCTCAGCTTGCCTTTTTCCCTCTGTATTAAATCATTCCACACAGAGGGCTGCAGTCGCCCTGTCGCTGGTAGACCAGCATACTTGTATAGTCTGTCCACATTCTTGACTGCAATCTTCCCTTCCCGTGATTCTATCAGTGTTCTCACTTCCACAGCATCTCCATTTAATCTATGAGGCACGGACCTTTTTTGCTGAAAATGACGCAACATGATTCACAGAATACTCACAGAATACTACGTCCCTACTGCAGTTAGGACGCTGGCAACAGCGATCAACACCAGATCCCTTACAATCCACCTAACCACGCTCTCAGCACTTAAGTACAACTAATAAACACGGAACCAGTACACAACGTGTCTCTAGCAATTCCAGTACCTAAGCACGACACCACAGGACACTTATTACAGTCGTCCTAACTCCTTGGTGCTGACAGATCGCCTTGCCACGGTATTCTGAAGGTTTCAGAACTGCTTCAAACGACAGTTCTGAAAGAGACCCTTCTCTTTATCTCTAACTCATAAGCCACGGAGCTGATACACTACGTGCTCATAATCCTTCACAGGCACGGAACAAACTACACCACGTGCCCCCCTCAGTCTTCTCGTGAGTGCGGAACTACGTACGCACTCGGACTTTCGAGTCACCGTCTCATAAGCACAGAACTTAGTACACTATGTGCTTATCCCTGAATTCTATATAACACCATGTGTGCGTCTCCTTTCACTTTCACTCTTTCTCTCACAGTGCCGGCCCCAGTGTATGAAACTCGAGATGTTTTTAACCTCTTTCTCTCTGAATCACTGGCTACTGACAGTCACAGGCAGGGTTAATGGATGAGGAACAATGACTGGCGAGGGAGGCGTGGTGTACACACAGGGACGAGCCGGGGGCTACGTCACTTTGTTGCCGGGGTCCGGAGCCTAGCGTGGGCTCGTGCTCGATTTCACCACTTAATCAATCACCCCCCCAGACCCAACAGACACCCCCAGAACAACCAATAGCGGCTGAGAAGCACAGTAAGGGCGACACATATGAATGCGTTGTCCACTTACCGTACTTTGAGGTTGATCAGGCCTCGAGGTCAGCCGGTACAGGTATCATCCAAGGTATCCAAGCATGGGTCCGTAGGGGCCACGAGCCGCTAACTAGGTCCCTTCGTGGTCGCCAATTGTTGGGGACGATTTACTGTTCCACTCCTTCGCCAGTCATCCCAGATTAGACTATGAACACGTGGTACCAGATAAGAGTAAATCAGACTGAGAGAGTCCGGTTCACGCTCATAGCGTGTCCAGGTTTAATAATGACAACATACACGGCAACAACTACTGAACCCAATATCCGGGTACAGGGCATTTTATAGTCTAAAAGATAAGCATGTAAATGTCCATGGCAGGGTGGGAGTTAGGTGGGATTAAGCTAATGTCTATGTTTGTTAATAATAATAGTTCTTTGTATTCTGAGAGTCCGTTCTTTATCACGTCATGGTATCATCCCTTGGCTGCTGGGATACCGGTTATCTTGGATTTCTCATAGCACGGCCTGGTGCAGGCACAGCGAGGACCAATCAGCTTGTCCATTCTCAAGGCAACTTCTGCACAGCTATATCTTCTTTTCCAGCATACGCATCTAAGAAGACACTTTGTTTACAAAACAGCTCCTTGTTCACAGACTCATAGTGGGAAAGAAGGAAAGAAAGAAATAGATGGAAGGGGGGAGAGACAAAGAGAGAGAGAAGAAGAAGAGAAAGAAAGAAGGAGAGACAGATAGATAGAAAGGGAAAGAGGGAAAAGAGGGAGAGAGTGACATGGAGGAAAGAGAGAGATGAAGAGGAAAGAGGGGATGAGAGAAGAGAGAGAGAGAGAGAAAGAAGAGAGAGCGAGAAGAGAAGGATGAAGAGGAGAGGTAGAGAGAGAAGAAAGGTAGAGAGAGAGAGAGCGAGAGATGGAGGAAGGGGGGGGTGACTCAAAGACGAAGAGAAGATGTTGGATACGTACCTGAATACAGGAAAAAACTTATTGTTTCATTTAATGCTACATGAGTATAAAAACTAAGATTAATAGATAATATATAATTCATCCTCTACATTATCAAACCAGCTAAATCTGCAGGGGGTTGAATACTACTTTTAGGCACTGTACATATGAGGGAACAAAGCAAATAATATCAAGAATAAATTATTATATAGCTAAAAATGTCTATATATTAAATGAGCAAAAACACAAAATAAATATAAAGTGCTAGTAGAAAATAGATGGTAAGAATTATATACAGTTGAAACCAGAAGTTTACATACACTGCAGAAAAAGACACATATGTGTGTTTTTCTCATAATCTGACATAAAATCAGAATCAACCTTTCCCGTTTTAGGCCAGTTAGGATTACCATAATTATTAATATTTGCCAAATGCCAGAATAATGTGAGAGAATGCTTTAAGGAATTTTTATTACTTTCTGCAAAGTCACAAGTTTACATACACTAAGATTACTATGCTTTTTAAACAATTTGGGACAGCCCATATGATGATGTCATGTGATTTTACAGGCAACATCTGAGTTAGGCCCCTTTCACATCAGCGTTTTTGCTGAAGTGCGGCCGATCCGTCAGGTGGCGCCGCATACCACCTAACGGCCGCACTTGCAGCCCGGATGCGGTGAGCCCCATGCATTGTCTATGGGTCTTGTGGTCTGGTGCGGCAAGTGCAGTTCTGCTGGATGCGGCAGATCCGGCACTTGCGTCCATTAGAAAAAAACGCAGCTTGCAGCTTTTTTTTTCGCGGTCGCAAGTGCTGGATCCGGCGGATCCGGCGTAACCGTACTTGCTGCACAGGACTGCAAGCCCCATAGACAATGCATGGGGCTCACCGTATCCGGGCTGCAAGTGTGGCCTTTAGGTGGCAGATGCGGTAAATCTGCCGGATCTGCCGCACATTAGTGAAAAACGCTGATGTGAAAGGTGCTGGTTTCACACTGCAGTTTTTTTCCTGATCACGTTCCATCCGGTTTGTGTGCCAAAACCAGGAGTGTCTCCAAATCCCAGAACAGGTGTCAATCTTTCAATTATAGTTTTCTCTGCAATTTCCTCTCCTGGTTTTGGCACACAAACTGGACGGAACCTGATTAGGAAAAAAACTGCTGTGTGAAACCAGCCTAAGTTAGAGACACACACATAAATGTGTTTTAATGTACACATGAACTACACTGCTTATTTGTGCAGCATCATGGGAAGTCTAAAGAAATCAGCCAAGATATTAGGAAGAGAATTGTGGACTTGCACAAATCTGGTTCATCCTTTGGTGCTGTAATGTACAATAATTAGATCTGCCTCTTTAAGAAAACTAGGTCTGTTGTATGATGGGTAAGGAGAAGAAGGAGATTGGGAATTAAGTTTTGGTTTCACTTTGGAGCATGCTGCTGGAAAGACTGTTCTGCAATATGATGGAGAAAGATAGAAGACAAGAATAAAGTACAGTTAAAGTTTACTCTTGTGAATGCCTCATATCGTGAGAAGATTACAACTGGCGACGAGGATGGGATGATATAACCACTTTCTGCTGTGAGTACTGATCATTGTTTATTGCTTCACACACCAGCATCACTGAGAGACTCTATCATGGCTGAATACTTACACAGCTTCCCACAGTTTGATATGACTGATGCTGCTAATCTCTCCCATAACTGGAGAAAATGGCTAAACAGATTTCTAGAAGCCGTGGACATAAAAGAGGAGAAAAGAAAGAAGGCTGTACTCTTACATTGTGCAGGTTCAGGAGTCTATGATGTATACAGCACATTACCTGCAGCCGAGACAGACACATACAGGAATTGCACCAAAGCTCTCACTTACTACTTCAATGCCAAACAAAATATCAGATATGAAAGATACAAATTCAGAATTGCTAAGCAGCTCCCAGAAGAATCCATAGACACCTATGTCACCCGGCTGAGAGAGCTGGCACATGGATGTGCATTCACAGATGTAGATGATGAAATTCTAACCCAAGTAATTGTCACCTGCTCATCCAATACCATAAGGCGCAAAGCTCTGCAGCAGGATCTCTCTCTACATGATTTACTCAAAATGGCCCGTGCTATAGAAACAGCAGATCATCAGGCTACTGCAATGGAAAGTGGGGATCATTTACATGTGCATAATCTCAAGCATAAGAATGCCCAAGACAAGCAAACCCAAAACAGAGGAAATGCTATAGATGTGGACAGGATTTCCCTCACCACCTGAACAAATGTCCAGCTATAGGACAGACATGCAGTAAATGTCGAAAAGGGAACCATTTTGCAGCTGTCTGCAGGTCAGCACAATACAAGTCTTCTCTGCCTCTGACAAAGCCCGCAAATATAAAAATGATAAATCAGGACACAGAAGAAATGTCTAGGACGGAAAACTATGTGTTCACCACTTCTGCCACTGGCTCCGTACAGTCTCCCTGCATCACACTCCCAATCTGCAACACCAATATCACCTTTACAATAGATACGGGTGCTTCAGTGGATATTATAGACAGCACTGCATATGAACAATTGAAAAATAAGCCAGTTTTACAGCAAGTGAACACAAAAATCTTCCCATATGGATCTACAACACCTCTAGCTACAAGAGGACAATTTGACACAGAAATCAGCTATAAAGAAAACAGGCATAAAACCACTTTTCACACATAACAGGGATCGGGAGGCTGTCTTCTCAGCTATCACACTGCATTGAAGCTAGGTCTCATCCAGATTATTCATACCATAACTGACCCGGCAGATATGGATGTACAGGCCATGGTAAACAGTTTTCCCTCCTTATTTAGTGGTTTGGGGAAATTAAAGGACTCTCAAATACATCTTCATGTGGACGACAGCGTTCGTCCGGTAGCCCAACCACATAGACGCATTCCTTTTCACCTGAGAAAGAAGGTGGAAAAAGAACTTTAATTCCTCATGGATGAGGACGTTATTGAAACTGTTACTGGTCCCACTCCGTGGGTCTCTCCACTTGTGGTAGTTCCAAAACCAAGACTCCAGAGCAGGTGAGAATGTGTGTTGACATGCGCCTACCCAACACCGCTATCCAGAGAGAAAGACATATCTCACCCACGATTGATGACATCATTCATTTATTAAATGGAGCGACCGTCTTTTCAAAGCTCGACCTCAATAAAGGCTATCACCAATTAGAACTGAGTCCAGAATCCAGATACTTAACAACATTTTCCACACATGTGGGCCTCAGAAGATATAAAAGATTGACTTTTGGAGTCTGCTCAGCAGCAGAAATTTTTCAGGATGCGATAAGGAGCGTCATTCAACACGTTCCAAATACCTTTAATTACAGTGATGACATACTGGTGTTTGGTAAAACTCAAGCTGAACATAATCGTGCTCTATACAACATCTTTGAATGCCTGCTCTCTGCTGGACTCACTTTAAACAAAGAAAAGTGCGAATTTGATAGAAGTTCATTAGAGTTCTATGGTCACATCTTCTCGGCAAAAGAAGTACAACCTGACCCTAAGAAAGTAGAATCCATCAAGACAGCCTCAATTCCACAAACTGCCAGTGAAGTACGCTCTTTTCTTGGAATGGCAAGCTACTGTGCTAGATATAGTCCAAATTTTTCAGCTATCAGCAGTCCATTAAGAGAACTTACAAAGCAAAATTGTGTTTTTCAATGGTCCCAAGACTGTCAGACCTCTTTTGAAGCAATTAAAAATGAACTTTGCTCAACCACTACCATGGCTTATTTTGATCCGGCACTTCAAACCGAAATAATTGTGGACGCCAGTCCCGTGGGGCTGGGTGCTATCTTAGCACAATATAAGGATAATAATCAAGATCCTCACATCATTTTTTATGCAAGTAAAAGTTTAACAAGCACTGAAAAGAAATATTCACAACCTGAAAAAGAAAGCTTGGCAGTTGTCTGGGGATGTGAACACTTTCACTTATTTCTCTATGGAGCTCCCTTCACCATTGTCACTGACCATCAAGCACTCCTTACGATCTTTGGAAATCCCAGAGCTAAAATGCCTGCACGCATTGAAAAATGGGGTCTACGTCTACAGGACTATAACTACAAAATTGTTCACAAACCTGGAAAATACAGCAATCCGGCTGACTATCTTTCAAGACATCCTATGAATGATGCCTCACCTGAGCGATCCTCCATTGAAGAATACATACGCTTCATTACAGCTCATGCAGTGCCTAAAGCACTCTCCATTGATCACTTTGTGAATGCAACAACGAGTGACAAGACGCTATGTGCTTTAATAGAAATCATACAAAATCGAAGGTGGCATGAAATTCAAAAAGAAAAATTTCCCAAGTCTGAGATTGATCTGAAGGAATTAAAACTATTCTCAAGTGTACGGGATGAATTATCAGTCACTGAAGAACACCTCATTCTTCGAGGTACCAAACTGGTTGTACCTAAGACTTTGCGCAACTTAGTCATACAGATTGCACATGAAGGTCATCTGGGAATTGTTGGTACTAAAAAATTACTTGGAGAAAAAGTGTGGTTCCCAAACATGGATCAATTGGTGGAAGAGAAGATTAGACATTGCTCCACCTGTCAATTCATTACTCCATCATCAAACTTAGAACCACTGCAAATGTCTCCGCTACCCACTGCTGTCTGGGAGGAAGTGGCAGTCGACATATATGGACCATTACCCAATGGCCAGTACATTCTAGTAACAAATGATGAATATTCTAGATACCCTGTCATTTCTTTCATATCTTCAACATCTGCCACTAGTGTCATTCTCTCGTGCATCCGCCATACTCTGGAACTCCCTCCCCCACCACATCAGACACTCCCCTACCCTGGGAACCTTCAAGAAAAACCTGAAGACCCACCTCTTCCTACAAGCCTACAACACACACTGATTCCCAATCCACTGCACCACCTCACCTCTCTCCCCCTCCTACTGTCTCCCTCCCCACCCCTCTAGACTGTGAGCCCTCGTGGACAGGATCCCTGGCCCCATTGTACCCGTACGATTGTTTTGTCGATTTGTCGTAGTTTTTCGACCACTTGTCTTTGTCTACCCCCTAACTTGTACAGCGCTATGTATCCTAATAGCGCTATATAAATACCTAATAATAATAATAATAAAATAATACCAGAACTGGATGACATATTCTCTGCATATGGCATTCCAAGAGTGGTTAAAACAGACAATGGACCTCCGTTCAATGGACATGTGTTTACACAATTTTCTGAATACTTGGGGTTCAGTCACAGGAAAATCACACCTTGCTGGCCACAAGCCAATGGTATAGTAGAACGTTTCATGCGCACTATGGGGAAAAGAGTCAAGGCAGTGAGTCTGGAGCACACCCCACTGAAACAGTCATTATACAAATTAATGCGCAATTATCGTAATACGCCACATTCTACTACTAATGCTGCTCCAGCTCATCTAATGTTCAACAGAACTCCATGGATACGTATCCCTGATGTGACCAGTCATCCCTTACCAAGTGACTCTTCTGTGCGATCAGCAGACTCTTCTAGATGACGTCATTGCCTGCGCCAACCACAGGAAGCCGGAAGATGCTGGATGAAGACGAAGGAGCGCGATGGCAGCGGCGGGGACGGCGGCGACAGGACAGTGATAAGTATAATGATTTTGCTTTGCAGGTTTTGCGGAGCAAGGGGGGGGCCCTGAATACTGATGGGGGGGCCTGTATACTGATGGGGGTGGCGGGCGACTGTATACTACCACTGGGGCTGTATATGACTCGCGTATAAGCCAAGGGGGGGACTTTTCAGCCCAATTTTTGGGCTGAAAAACTCGGCTTATACGCGAGTATACACGGTAGATTAATTTTTGCAAATGCACAGAGGCACACAGATCTAAATTTTTGAGACAAGTCCTGTTGTCTGACAAAACTAAAGTTGAACTGTTTGTCCATAATGACCATCGTTACATTTGGAGGAAAAAGAGAGAAGCTTGGAAGCCGAAGAACACCATCCCAACAGTGAAACACAGGGGTGGAAGCATCATGTTGTGGAGTTGTTTTGCTGCAGGAGGAACTGTTGCACTTCACAAAAAAGATGGCAACAAGAGGAAAGAAGATTATGTGGCAATATTGAAGCAACATCTCATAACATCAGCGAGGAAGTAAAAGCTTGGATGGAAATTCTCAATGACCCGAAGCATACTGCCAAATGGGTTACAAAGTGGCTTAAGAATAACAAAGTCAGTGTTTTGGAGTGGCCATCACAAAACCCTGATCTCAATGCTATTGAAAATGTATGGGCAAAGCTGCAAAGGCAGATGCAAGCAGAAAACTCACAAACATGGCTCAGTTACACCAGTTCTGTCAGGAGGAATAGGCCCAAAATCTTACAAACTATTGTGAGAAGCTTGTTGAAGGATATTCAAAATGTTTAACCCAAGTCATACATTTTAAAGGGACACTGTTAGGTCATTTTTCAATATGATACTAATATTACCCTTGAATAGTGCCTTGACAGGCCTTTTAAAAACATGTAAAATCATTATTCTACCCTTTGTAGTTTCCATGTTATCAGCATTGTCAGACCCTGAAGGGAGCTCCTGGATTAGTCTTCTACATTATAAGCAAACAGGAATAGTCTGGCTGCTGTATAAACTGTCATGTAATTATACACTCTCTCTCAGCAGCTCCCTCCTCCCTTCTCCCTTTGCTCCAAGTGCAGAGTGGTTTCAGTTTCCATAGGAGCTTCAGCCTTTTGTGCTTGTGCTGTTGAGGACATGGAGGGAGAGAACTATTGCAGATCTGCCTTATCTAGGCTCCATTTGTTTCTCTAAGCAGGTATCCCTGCTGTGAAAGTATTTGTCTTGTATTTGACCTCTCGTGATGCTGCAAACACAGAGAGCAGAGAGTGGAATACAGCTTCCCCCAATGTCCTGTGCAGTGATGTGGTGTGAATATGTGACATGCATATTCATTCTATGGGGAGTGGACAGCAGAGAACTAAGTGAATCATTCACTGTGAGTGACTGATGGAATGAATCTCTTTATTTGAAGTTTACAGGAGATAGGAGGGAAATATAAATAAATGAAATACATAAATAGAGAGAGCTTAGCGGAAGGAATGAGAAAATGCTAACAGTTACATATGGATTTTTGACCTGGCAGATTTCCTTTAGGGGCAATGGTACAAAATACTAATGAAATGTATGTAAACTTGTGACTTTGCAGAAGGTAATAAAATGCCTTAAACCATTCTCTCTGTGTCAGTATGCTGTTATTTGGCAAATATAAATAACTAGCTGTGAGCCCGATGCAAATGCATCGGGTGTCTAGAATATTTTTTTTTTTTTTTTTAAATTTTCAAATAATAATCCAATTATTCCAATGACATCTTTACACCAACTACATATATTTGTATGGTTGATATCATTTAAGGAAAATTGAACTATTATGTTGTAAGGGTCTTAGAACACAAAGTAGCAATACTTCTTAATATGTCAATTGTTAGAATTGATGAATTAACAGTACTAATGTGTGTATCTGCCAGTTTGTGTCAGCCCACCAATCGCGTCAAGATGCCCTTACGCCTGGTGGGACCTACTCTAACTAAATCCGAATTGATATAATTTAGATATTGTTAATAGCTGGATTTTTCTTACATTTTTTGAGGATTGTGATGTAAATAATAACATTTTGTAAATTGATACAGAAGGAGTTACCAAGTACAGACTTGCAGCAATATCCATACAATAACAAAAAAACTTGTAATTAACCTACGGTAAATGGAGTTAACATAGCTTCAGCAGGTGCATAAGATGCATCCACTAACTAACCACAGGTGACTGCAGTTGTTGTGGATGACACTGCCGCAACTATGTTGTCTGCACAAACCGCAAGTTAAGTACAAATTACATATATGCAATTATGAAAATTACATCAACTCTGTTGTTGGTGAGTCCTTCATGATCAATTATTATCATTTAGTATATTCCTCAACAAAGTGAAAAAATGTCAGAAAAATGTTGTGGTAGAATCTAATTAATAATTTATGTTTGTCCCTATCTATCTAAACATGTGGAACACACCTTGCTAATGAGATGTGTGTGAACAGCCATCCCACCCGTCTCTTAACTGTTCACAAAAACCTCTCCCTTTAAAGAATAAGAATCAAATCTCTCAGCACGTAGAGTACTGGAGCTTTAAATAGTGGTTTCTATCACCCTGTGAGAAAATCAGAATGATACACATCTCCAATGAAATCTGTAATGTGTTTTTCCACAAACATTGTATAAACTATGCACATAAAAAACTGAAATTGAAAAGACTAAACTAATTTGTTTTTTTTTTTTTTTTTTTTTTAAATAGAAAAGGTAAAACTATAAAATATGCAAAAGTTCATCCCAAAATATTCCGATAGACAATATTTTTGGTGAAGACTTTCTCACAGTTAGGCACCAATTTGCCTTGAATGCATGAATCCACCACTTTCACCTTCACATTGCATCGTCTCTTCACACGTGAGAAAGCCACATATAATTGTCCATGACCAAAAACAGGTTCTGGCAAGTAAATCCCCACTTTCTCCAAAGTTTGTCCTTGGGATTTATTTATGGTCATGGCAAAGGCAGGCTTCACGGGAAATTGCCGACGTCTTAGTTTGAAAGGCAATCCAGTCTCTGATGGACAGAGATCAATTCTTGGAATGAAGACTACATTTCCTTCATCCGAGCCAGAAATTACTTTTGCTTGTATCAAGTTGTCAAACAAAGCAATAACAATCATGCGAGTCCCGTTACAAAGTCCTTTTCTGCTGTTAAAATTACGCAAAAGCATTATAATTGTACCAACTTTTAATTTCAGGAGATGAGAAGGCATTCCTGTTGGTGTTAGAGAATTTAGAAATTCCACGGGATATTGTTCGGGATTTTCTGTCTCATCTGGATCAATGGAATCGTGGCTCAAATATTCAATGTATTCACCAGGAATACAATCCATAACTTTTGAATTGATCAAATCCACAGCGTCATTTTTGGGACAAAGAATGGCATGTGATGCAGCATTCTGAATACTTTCGTCATTATTCACATCAATGACAATGTTTTCACCAAATATATCCAAGATTAAAGAGCCAGTGCAGATCATGTCTTGCGGGATCTCAATGACATCATCACCAAGGTTGTAATCATTGGACAATTCTCCATTTCCTAATTGAATTAACCAATTGCTATAATCCGGATCAATGGAGCGCATGTTGTTAATGAGCGGCAATTGATTGAAAAGCTGCCATTGTCGTGAATATTTAATGCAGCTCTCTACGATATCTGTCCTTGTTCCATGAGAGATGATAGGAAGACACTGGCGAAAGTCTCCTCCCAGAACAATGACTTTCCCTCCAAAGGGTAATTTATTTTTCTTGGAGACATCAGTTGTCATGACATCCCTTAAATAATTGATCAATTACATGCAAAGCGTATTTTGACAACATAGTAGACTCATCGATGATGAAGAGTTTGGTAGTCTTCAAATGTTGGGCCGCATCAGTATCATTTTTGATTCTTGAAACGGATGTCTCATTAATTGGTATTGGTATGCCATACAGTGAATGGATAGTTCTTCCTCCTTGCAATAGATTAGCAGCAATCCCTGTACTGGCTGCAGGTGAGACAACTTCTCCTTCTCCTCTCAGTTCATGAATCAATAGATGATAGAGATAGGTTTACCCACTTCCACCGGGACCATCAAGGAAAAAGCACTTTGCCTTATCACTTGTATCCTCTAAAGCTTTATGGATTGCAGTATAGGCCAAACGTTGTTGATCATTTAAGGTGACTTTCATTTCATGTGCTCTTACTAACTCTTCTTCTTTGTTGTATTGAGGACGAATGTGTGGTTTTCTTTTTGGGTGTGGCAGATTAAATTCATTAAAATGTTTCGCATGAAATTTTAAAACATGTTCAACATCAGTCATGGCATATCCTTCACAATGCTCACAATCATCAGTGTCAGGGTGGTAGGCATGACAGTAATCTTGAACGAAGTGTTGTTTAAATTCTTGCCACAACTCCAGGGGATGATTAGGAGGACCAAACACACATATATATGCAAACATGTCACGGAGCTGTGCAGGCATATTGAGAACACAGGCATCCAATAGAGTCTTTCTCCAAACAGTGTCATCGAAGAGCAATCCATGGGCTAATGCCGCCTCTTTAAAAGTGGAGTATGTGACTTCCTTAACAGTCTTAAAGTTGTCAAAACTTGTAGCTCCTTTAACATGGAGTAACAACAGCCTTAAAAAATAACGTTCTTGTTCTTGAATACTAACAGTGTAGAGTCTACCAATGACTGAAGCACCTCCTCTCCTTCTAACTTCCCATGCACCTTCTTTCCAAACATAATGCTCCGGAATTTGACGATATAAGTACTCCCGAGCATTGGGATCATTCTCATTGAGGGTAAAGTAGGCCATGAGTGTTGATTGTCTGTCCTTTGAATAACTGATGTTGTCCGCAGAATCACCCTCGTGAAAAAAAAGTGATTGTGAATGAGGCAGATGTACTGCAAGACGAATAATGCTGTGAGATTGTCTATGCATTTGGAAAGCAAAGATTCGCCAAGCTGCCTCTGGTGCACTGACATATCTGGAATCCATGAATTTATGAGTTTCATCGTGTCTGATGTTGGTTTCACAAATTTCCACATTGGCTTTGTCATGACCTTTGTACACATATTTGAAGAGGTATTTCACGCTCTGAATGGAAGCACATACTTCCACATTGATATGGCACTTATATTTTAATAGAAGGAAAGGGTTATATGGAACCACCCAAGAATTATCAATCATCTTGGAATGGTGTGGAAAAGAAGGTCCTTCGTTTCTTTGATAACTTGGATATGCATCCTCAGGTATAACAGTTTTTGTTTGAAACTTTTTGGGAAAAGCTTTTTTACACTTTCCATTCTCCATACATGGAGAATTGGGATTGTGTTGTCCACAGGGGCCATGGATCATGTGTTGCATGACAATTTGATGGAGCACAGGGTAATGTAATGGATCAGGAATTTCAGCCCAAACAGTATTGTCCACTTCCACCTCAGTTCTTAGTTTTGAGTTGGAATCCAGAATAATTAGAATGTGAGCATGTGGTAGGCCTCGCTTTTGAAATTCTATCACATGAACCATAGCACAAACCTTACCAAATAATCCAGAATTAATATCTTTCAAAAGGGCTTCAAGTTTAATCCTGAATACACGGGCCACTAAATCCGGGCGATGTTCAGCACGCTGCCATGGCTGTAAATTTGTTGCAATTTCACTCCATTTCGGATTGCAGGTCATCGTTATAAAAAGATCTGGTCTTCCAAATTTAGTTACAATCGCCATGGCATCTTGATACCTCTGCTGCATGTTTCGGGGACTTCCCTCAAAGGAAGATGGTAAAATTACCGTCTTGCCAATGGGGATTCCTTTTTCTACGGATTTTCTCAGCAAATGTTCTTGAAGGAGACAATAATCTTCTACCTTCAAATCCTTCTGGTGTTGTCGTATAAAATTTAAACGATTGGCCTCGATCTTAACATAGGCATCCACCAAGTACTGCTGTGTCAGTTTACCTCCATTAAGGACAGGATTGAATTCTGTCCGTACTGACAGCAAATAACAATAATACTGCAGCTGTGTCACCCTGCGAACATTTTGGCCTTGGTGCATGAGTGATTCATGCCACCCTTGCTCTCCATGAGGGAAAAACAATGGATACAGTAATGCATCCAAATTACTGTGTAAAATACTTATTTGGTGTGTTTTGGGGGCCAACGGATTATTTGGGTCTGGTTTTAGATGTATTAAAATGTCTCTATTAAATGGTGGCTCTCCATCAGCATTTTCAAAGATGACTGCGACTTCATGGACAGTAGGGTTGTTATACCGTCTTGGGTCTTGCTCTCTGTCTTGTTTAATTGCCATGATGATATTAGGCATTTTTGTGCCATGTTCCAATGCTTTCTGTTCTTCCTCTTCCTCCACTTGCCGTAACATTTTGTAAGCTGAAACAAATGGATTAATACCTTCCAATTGCTCAGCAATAATTCTCATCAAGGCTGGATTACACTTGAGATTTTCTGGAGACTGTAGGCGTTGTTCAGTAGCAGTAGCACTATCCAAAATATACAGCTGTGCATATGCTGGAACTTGACCTTCAGCGGGGTGGAGAGTTCCAGTTCTATGATAAATTTGGCCATGAATCCGGAAACAATAAGGACCGTGTCCAGGTGGTTGAGAAACACTTGCACCCATGGAAGCAAATGCAAAGGAACTATTAATGCTCCTGATATTCTCCATGAGATTTTTACTATATGGGCTGTCTCCTTTGAGTAAAGTAGTGAAGAGCTCAGGGTACTGAGGTAATGGTACCTTAACTTTGCCCTTGTGACAACAAAGGGAGAACTGTCCATCAGATGGCCTTTCAGCCTCAAAATGTTGTGCTTCACAATGTTCACATAACACATTCATGGGCCCACAGGTATGTTCTAAAATAGCGGTATCGTCATCAGTAAAGCCAATAGGGATTGATGACGTAGGTGAAGTGAGCAACAGATGACCTTTTTTGTAGATGCCTACATAAATAAGGCGTAGCTGTGTAGAACTGTCAAGACATCCAACAAAAGAAGTAGTGACTGGAGACTTCTTACGGAGGTTTTTTTTTTGGCGTAGTTGACGCTGTGAGGCAGCCAAATGGGCCAAATGGCGTTGTTTTGAGGTAGGTGACATAATTTGTAAACGTTTGACTTTAGCCAATTGATGTCTTGTCATGGCAGAAGCAATCTTGTCTGTTCTTGTTTTAGAAGAACATTTGCCCTTCACTTTACCCGTGCTAGATGTTGTAGGCAGTTGAGTTTCAGAAAGTGTTGGAGACACAGATATAGGCGCCATATCAGAGGTAGATGGTTTTCGTTGCACCTTCACCTTTTGTTGTTTACGGCCAGATGTTGTAGGCAGTTGAGTTTCAGAAAGTGTTGGAGACCCAGATATGGACGCCATATCAGAGGTAGATGGTTCTCCTTGCACCTTCACCTTTTGTTTTTTGCGTCTTTTGCATTCCGCCTCAACTTTTTTGGCCAACCGACTGCTTCTTTCTTCTGCAGACTCCTTTGCAATTCTTTTATTTAAATCCTCTGTGAGCTTAAGCAAACGGAGAAATTTTGTTTCTGGATCTTCCTGCGCACGCTTCTTGCGCTGACGTGCAGCATTCTGTGCTCTAACAGAGCTTTTTTGTTTCTCAGAGCTCATATTGAGCACAGTACTGAAAAATGTATGCAATAATAGCTACAGTATATTATTTAAGGAAGCAATCAATATACATTCTGCATAGCAATAATTACAATGTGTATATATATATATATATATATAAATTATATATATATAGATTAATATACAATATATATATATACTAATAATATACATATAGAGTAATATATATATATAGATATATATGTAATATTATATATATCTATATATCTATATCTCTCTATATATATATATATATATATATATATATATATAATTATGAATATATCAATAAATAATCGATTATATTGGCCCAAAAAGATATCTTTAGCTGATATTGTAGGGCTGAGGTTCCAGCACTGATTTTCTGACGTCCTTCCACAGGATCACCAAGGCAGAAATGATTTGTAAGGAAAAGTTAAAGGAAACACTATAAAATGGAGGATTAACCATATTATTAATCACTAAAATGGCGGCGGGGGTGGGGGGGGAGTATAGTGATTGTTAGTCAAAAAGCTACGTTTTGTTTTGCGGCCGCACTTGCCGCAAGTGCAAAACCGCAGCAATATACAATATATATATATATATATACTAGCTGTGAGCCCGATGCAAATGCATCGGGATTCTAGAACGTGCATTAATTTGATTATAGTAGTTATAGCTGTTAGCCTGATGCAAATGCATCGGGTATCTAAAATATGTTTATTGTTTTTTTAAAGATTTTTAAATAATAATCGCATCATCAATAGCAATAATATAAGCCATAGCATTATTATTAGCAGTAATAGCAGTATTAATAGCATTATTAGCAGTATTATGAGCATTAATAACAGTATTAATAGCATTAATAGCATTATTATTAGCATTAATAGCATTACTAATAGCATTATTAGCATTAATAGCATTATTAATGCCATTAATAGGATAAATATTAGCATTGATAGCATTAATAGCATAATTAATAGCATTAATAGCATTATTAATAGCATTAATAGCATTATTATTAGCATTAATAGGATAAATATTAGCATTAATAGCATTAATAGCATTATTATTAGCATTATTATTGGCATTATTAGCATTAATAATAGCATTAATAACATTATTAATAGCATTAATAGCATTATTATTAGCATTAATAGCATTAATAGCATAATTAATAGCATTAATAGCATTAATAGCATTATTATTAGCATTAATAGAATTATTATTAGCATTAATAGCATTAATAGGATAAATATTAGCATTAATAGCATTAATAGCATAATTAATAGCATTAATAGCATTATTAATAGCATTAATAGCATTATTATTAGCATTAATAGCATTAATAATAGCATTATTAGTATTAATAATAGCATTAATAACATTATTAATAGTATTAATAGCATTATTAATAGCATTAATAGCATTATTATTAGCATTAATAGGATTAATAATAGCATTATTAGCATTAATAATAGCATTAATAACATTATTAATAGCATTAATAGCATTATTATTAGCATTAATAGCATTAATAGCATTATTATTAATAGCATTAATAGCATTAATAATACCATTAATAGGATAAATATTAGCATTAATAGCATTAATAGCATAAATAAGAGCATTAATAGCATTATTAATAGCATTAATAGCATTATTATTAGCATAAATAGCATTATTAGCATTAATAATAGCATTAATAACATTATTAATAGCATTAATAGCATTATTATTAAAATTAATAGAATTAATAATAGCATTATTAGCATAAATAATAGCATTAATAACATTATTAATAGCATTAATAGCATTATTATTAGCATTAATAGCATTAATAGTATTATTAATAGCATGAATAGCATTATTAATACCATTAATAGGATTATTATTAGCATTAATAGCATTAATAATAGCATTATTAGCATTATTAATAGCATTAATAACATTATTAATAGCATTAATAGCATTATTATTAGCATTAATAGCATTAATAATAGCATTATTAGCATTATTAATAGCATTAATAACATTATTAATAGCATAAATAGCATTATTATTAGCATAAATAGCATTAATAATACCATTAATAGGATAAATATTAGCATTAATAGCATAAATAAGAGCATTAATAGCATTATTAATAGCATTAATAGCATTATTATTAGCATAAATAGCATTATTAGCATTAATAATAGCATTAATAACATTATTAATAGCATTAATAGCATTATTATTAAAATTAATAGAATTAATAATAGCATTATTAGCATAAATAATAGCATTAATAACATTATTAATAGCATTAATAGCATTATTATTAGCATTAGTAGCATTAATAGCATTATTAATAGCATGAATAGCATTATTAATACCATTAATAGGATTATTATTAGCATTAATAGCATTAATAATAGCATTATTAGCATTATTAATAGCATTAATAACATTATTAATAGCATTAATAGCATTATTATTAGCATTAATAGCATTATTATTAGCATTAACAGCATTAATAATACCATTAATAGGATAAATATTAGCATTAATAGCATTAATAGCATAAATAATAGGATTAATAGCATTTATTAATAGCATTAATAGCATTATTATTAGCATAAATAGCATTAATAATAGGATTATTAGCATTAATAATAGCATTAATAACATTATTATAATAGCATTAATAGCATTATTATTAGCATTAATAGAATTAATAATAGCATTATTAGCATTAATAATAGCATTAATAACATTATTAATAGCATTAATAGCATTATTATTAGCATTAATAGCATTATTATTAGCATTAATAGCATTAATAATACCATCAATAGGATAAATATTAGCATTAATAGCATTAATAGCATAAAATAATTAGGATTAATAAGCATTATTAATAGCATTAATAGCATTATTAATAGCATTAATAGCATTATTATTAGCATAAATAGCATTAATAATAGCATTATTAGCATTAATAATAGCATTAATAACATTATTAATAGCATTAATAGCATTATTATTAGCATTAATAGCATTAATAGCATTATTATTAGCATTATAATAGCATTAATAATACCATTAATAGATAAATATTGACATTAATAGCATTAATAATAGCATTAATTAGCATTAATAATAGCATTAATAAAATTATTAATAGCATTTAATAGCATTATTATTAGCATTAATAGAATTAATAATAGCATTATTAGCATTAATAATATGCATTAATAAACATTATTAATAGCATTAATAGCATTATTATTAGCATTAATAGCATTAATAATAGCATTATTAGCATTATTAATAGCATTAATAACATTATTAATAGCATTAATAGCATTATTATAGCATAAATAGCATTAATAATAGATTATTAGCATTATTAATAGATTAATAACATTATTAATAGCATTAATAGCATTATTATTAAAATTAATAGAATTAATAATAGCATTATTAGCATTAATAATAGCATTAATAACATTATTAATAGCATTAATAGCATTATTATTAGCATTAATAGCATTAATAGTATTATTAATAGCATGAATAGCATTATTAATAGCATTAATAGGATTATTATTAGCATTAATAGCATTATAATAGCATTATTAGCATTATTAATAGCATTAATAACATTATTAATAGCATTAATAGCATTATTATGAGCATTAATAGCATTATAATAGCATTATTAGCATTATTAATAGCATTAATAACATTATTAATAGCATTAATATCATTATTATTAGCATAAATAGCATTAATAATAGGATTATTAGCATTAATAATAGCATTAATAACATTATTAATAGCATTAATAGCATTATTATTAGCATTAATAGAATTAATAATAGCATTATTAGCATTAATAATAGCATTAATAACATAATTATTAGCATTAATAGCATTATTATTAGCAGTAATATTATTATTAGCATTTTTTTTAAAATTATTATTTATTATTTGTTATTTATTTTTTAATTATGTTTTATTTATTTTTTTATAATTTTTTAATTATTTTTTAATTATTTTTTTATTATTAAATTTATTATTTAGGCTGAGAGGCAGTTGTCATTCAGGTGCGCTAAAGGGCTGATCTTATTAGCATATATTTTATTTTTTTATTATTATTTTTATTGAATTTTTTATTATTTTTAATTAATTTTTTTATTATTTTTTAATTCTTTTTTAATTATTTTTTTTATTATTTAATTTATTATTTAGGCTGAGAGGCAGTTCTCATTCAGGTCCGCAAAGGGCTGATCTTATTAGCATATATTTTATTTTTATATTATTATTTTTATTGAATTTTTTATTATTTTTAATTATTTTTTTTTATTATTTTTTAATTCTTTTTTAATTATTTTTTTTATTATTTAATTTATTATTTAGGCTGAGACGCAGTTCTCATTCAGGTCCGCAAAGGGCTGATCTTATTAGCATATATTTTATTTTTTTATTATTATTTTTATTGAATTTTTTATTATTTTTAATTATTTTTTTTTATTATTTTTTAATTCTTTTTTAAATATTTTTTTTATTATTTAATTTATTATTTAGGCTGAGACGCAGTTCTCATTCAGGTCCGCAAAGGGCTGATCTTATTAGCATATATTTTATTTTTATATTATTATTTTTATTGAATTTTTTATTATTTTTAATTATTTTTTTTTATTATTTTTTAATTCTTTTTTAATTATTTTTTTTATTATTTAATTTATTATTTAGGCTGAGACGCAGTTCTCATTTAGGTCCGCAAAGGGCTGATCTTATTAGCATATATTTTATTTTTTTATTATTATTTTTATTGAATTTTTTATTATTTTTAATTATTTTTTTTTATTATTTTTTAATTCTTTTTTAATTATTTTTTTTATTATTTAATTTATTATTTAGGCTGAGACGCAGTTCTCATTCAGGTCCGCAAAGGGCTGATCTTATTAGCATATATTTTATTTTTTTATTATTATTTTTATTGAATTTTTTATTATTTTTAATTATTTTTTTTTATTATTTTTTAATTCTTTTTTAATTATTTTTTTTATTATTTAATTTATTATTTAGGCTGAGAGGCAGTTCTCATTCAGGTCCGCAAAGGGCTGATCTTATTAGCATATATTTAATTTTTTTATTATTATTTTTATTGAATTTTTTATTATTTTTAATTATTTTTTTTTATTATTTTTTAATTCTTTTTTAATTATTTTTTTTATTATTTAATTTATTATTTAGGCTGAGACGCAGTTCTCATTTAGGTCCGCAAAGGGCTGATCTTATTAGCATATATTTTATTTTTTTATTATTATTTTTATTGAATTTTTTATTATTTTTAATTATTTTTTTTTATTATTTTTTAATTCTTTTTTAATTATTTTTTTTATTATTTAATTTATTATTTAGGCTGAGACGCAGTTCTCATTCAGGTCCGCAAAGGGCTGATCTTATTAGCATATATTTTATTTTTTTATTATTATTTTTATTGAATTTTTTATTATTTTTAATTATTTTTTTTTATTATTTTTTAATTCTTTTTTAATTATTTTTTTTATTATTTAATTTATTATTTAGGCTGAGAGGCAGTTCTCATTCAGGTCCGCAAAGGGCTGATCTTATTAGCATATATTTAATTTTTTTATTATTATTTTTATTGAATTTTTTATTATTTTTAATTATTTTTTTTTATTATTTTTTAATTCTTTTTTAATTATTTTTTTTATTATTTAATTTATTATTTAGGCTGAGACGCAGTTCTCATTGAGGTCCGCAAAGGGCTGATCTTATTAGCATATATTTTATTTTTTTATTATTATTTTTATTGAATTGTTTATTATTTTTAATTAATATTTTTATTATTTTTTAATTCTTTTTTAATTATTTTTTTTATTATTTAATTTATTTATTTTTTTAAGTTTGACTGAGACGCAGTTCTCATTCAGGTCCGCCTTTTTTTTGCCCATTGACATACATTACCGGTGTGTCAGCGATTTTATGGCCGCCCACCTGGTTCTATTTGTCGGCCCTAAAATCGCGGACACACCGCTAATGCATCTCTATGGGCAGTCAGCCCGATTTCGGATTGAACGGCAACCAATGAGAAGTCGAGCTGATTTTAGGGCCGACAAATAGAACCAGGGGGGCGGCCATAAAATCGCCGACACACCGGTAATGTATGTCAATGGGGAAAAAAGGCGGACCTGAATGAAAACTGAATGAGGAGCTCTTCTGATTGGCTGAGGGCATTATCCATCGACCAATCAGAAGACGGCGTGAGATTTCATTGAGGTAGAATGGGGGATTTTTCCTTCATTCTATCTTAATGAGAAGGAAGAGGACGTCGGAGGCGGAATTTTCGGAAAAGAAGACAGAAGATCCCCGGGGCCGGACGAAGAGGCGGAGATGGCGGAAAGAAGAGAGAAGACCCCCGGGGCCGGAGGAAGAGGACGCCTGGCCGGACGGAGGATCGGACGGACGATCGGACGGACGATCAGATGACTTGAAGGCATGTAAGTGATGGACGGGGGCTTCGGGTGTAGGGCCTTAGGTGAGAGCGGCGTTAGGTTAGGGGACGGCGGGGGGTTAGGGTGTAGGGCTTTAGCGACAGGGGCAGGGGACAGCGGCGGGAGCTTAGGGGGTATCGGCGGGGGCCTAGGGGGTAGGAGCTTAGGTAGGGGCGGCGATGGCTTAGGGGGTAGACGGCGGGGCTTAGGGGGTATCGGCGGCGGCTTTGGATGGTGCGAGTCGGGGGTTAGGTAGTCGGGGCTTAGGGGGTATCGGCGGCGGGTTTGGATGGTGCGAGTCGGGGGTTAGGTGGTCGGGGCTGCTGCGGGGTTTAGGGTGTTAGGGGCGGCGGTGCCTTAGGGGGTAGGCGGCATGGCTTAGGGGGTATCGTCGGGGGTCTAGGGGGTAGGGGGTTAGGGGCGGCGGTGCCTTAGGGGGTAGGCGGCATGGCTTAGGGGGTATCGGCGGGGGCCTAGGGGGTAGGGGCGGCGATGGCTTAGGGGGTAGACGGCGGGGCTTAGGGGGTATCGGGGGCGGGTTTGGATGCTGCGGGTCGGGGGTTAGGTGGTCGGGGCTGCTGCGGTGCTTAGGGGGTAGGGGCTTAGGTAGGGGCGGCGATGGCTTAGGGGGTAGACGGCGGGGCTTAGGGGGTATCGGCGGCGGCTTTGGATGGTGCGGGTCGGGGGTTAGGTGGTCGGGGCTGCTGCGGGGCTTAGGGGGTAGGGTGCTTAGGGGGTAGGGGCTTAGGTAGGGGCGGCGATGGCTTAGGAGGTAGACGGCGGGGCTTAGGGGGTATCGGCGGCGGCTTTGGATGGTGCGGGTCGGGGGTTAGGTGGTCGGGGCTGCTGCGGGGCTTAGGGGGTAGGGGGTTAGGGGCGGCGGTGCCTTAGGGGGTAGGCTTAGAGCGGCAGGGGGCTGTAGTGTACAGCGCGATGGTATACTACAGTCCCATGGCGCTTATGGGCATGGGACTGTAGTATACTATAGCGGTGTACAGTACAGCAGCGCGTAGTGGCTTAGAGCGGCAGGGGGCTGTAGTGTACAGCGCGATGGTATACTACAGTCCCATGGCGCTTATGGGCATGGGACTGTAGTATACTATAGCGGTGTACACTACAGGAGTATGGGCTTCGGTGGCTTGGTTAGCGGTGTAGCGAGTCGCGGCAGGGGTCTGTAGTGTACAGCGCGATGGTATACTACAGTCCCATGGCGCTTATGGGCATGGGACTGTAGTATAGTATAGCGGTGTACACTACAGGAGTATGGGCTTCGGTGGCTTGGTTAGCGGTTGTAGCGACTCGCAATGCCCGCTTCGCGGGCATTGCTTCGCTAGGCTGCTACGCGGCCACGGACAGAGTCCAGGAGAAGCAGCTCGGACTCGCTAACCAAGCGACCGGAAGCAGCGCCGCTCCGACGGAAGTCGCTACGGCAATTATATATATATATATATATATATATACTAATAATCATATACATATATATATAATATGACATGTATATATATATTTATATATATATATATCTAAATCTATATAATGTGTATATATATATATGTATATATATATATATATATATATATTATATATATATATAGAGAGATTAATATACAATACAATCTATTATCTATTATATAATGACGAAAGGGTTTTTTGCCCCTTCTGAGTCCACACTCGCTGCGAGTCAGTGTCGTCATATTGATACGCTCGAAGCATTGGCCGCGCTGCTAAGGCGACTCGCCATGGCCGCTACGCGGGCATAGCGAGTCGCCTTAGAACTGCGAGTCAGAGCGAGTCGCTAGCCTCAGCGTGAAATCGCTTGCTTTGTGGCCGAGCCTCTGGTTCTATTTTCGGCCAGAGACTCGCAATGCCCGCTTCCATAAGGATTACCGCAACCGCGCCGCATTGCGACTCGCTGGCTGAGTGCGAGCACTTGCGGCGCGGTTGCGGTAATCCCCATAAGGATTACCGCAATCGCGCCGCATTGCAAATCGCTGGCTGAGTGCGAGCACTTGCGGAGCGGTTGCGGTAATCCCCATAAGAATTACCGCAACCGCGCCGCAAGTGCAAGTTGCGGTGCGGTTGCGGTAATCTCCATAGAAAGTATAGGAGGACTTGCGGCAAGTACGGTTTTGCCGCACCTGCCGCAAGTCCCCCTATACTTTGTATGGGAATTACCGCAACCGCGCCGCAGATGCGGTTTTGTAATAAAATAAATTAATCTTCATACAAATAAAATCACGTAAACTAACAAATAATAAATCAATTTAATAATAATCAAAATATAAACAAAAAAATTAAATAAAAAATAAAAAAAAAATAAATAATAATATATATATATATATAGAGATTAATATACTATATATATATACTAATCATATACATATATATAATATGACATGTATATATATAGATAGATATATATAAATCTATATCTATATATCTATATCTTATACTTGCGGCGCGGTTGCGGTAATCCCCATAAGAATAACCGCAAGTGCAAGTTGCGGTGCGGTTGCGGTAATCCCCATAGAAAGTATAGGGGGACTTGCGGCAAGTACGGTTTTACCGCACCTGCCGCAAGTCCCCCTATACTTTGTATGGGAATTACCGCAACCGCGCCGCAGATGCGGTTTTGTAATAAAATAAATTAATCTTCATACAAATAAATTCAGGTAAAATAACAAATAATAAATCAATTTAATAATAATCAAAATATTAAAAAATTTTTTTTTAAAAAATAATACAAAAAAATAAAAAATAATATATATATATATAGAGAGATTAATATACAATATATATATATACTAATCATATACATATATATAATATGACATGTATATATATATATAGATATATATAAATGTATATCTATATATCTATATCTATATATCTATATATATATCTATAGCAATTATATAGTAGATTATGAATATATCAATAAATAATTCAATATATATATATAGTAATCATATACATATATATAATATGACATCTATATATATCTATATATGTATATATATTAATCTATATAATGTATATATATATATATTATATATATATATCTATATCAATATATATATATATAATAATGAATATATCAATATAACAATAATATTAATAATGGATTAATAATAATAATTAATATTAACACTAATAATAATAATATAAATAAATAATCCTAATGAATAATCAATTATATTGAGCCAAAAAGATATATAATTAGGAATATATCAATATATAATAATAATATTAATAATATATTAATAATAATAATTAATATTAACACTAATAATAATAATATTAATTAATAATCATAATGTATAATCAATTATATTGATTAAAAAAGATATCTTAGCTGATCTTGAAGGGATGAGGTTCCAGCACTGGTCTTCCGACGTCCGTCCCACAGGATCACCAAGGCATAATCGATTAATAATAATAATTAATATTAATAATAATATTAATAATTAATAATCATTACTAATCGATTATATTGGCCCAAAAAGATGTCTTGTAGGGATGAGGTTCCAGCACTGGTTTTCCGACATCCGTCCCACACGATCACCAAGGCAGGAATAATTTGTGAGGAAAACTTACAGTAAACACTATAAAATTGCGGCAGGTGGGAGCATAGTGATTGGTAGACAAAGGGCAGTATGGTGATTGGTAGGCAAAATGGGTTGCTACCCAGCAACAGCGCAGTCAGCCACGGAATTTTCGCGGGCAAACCTGCCGCAAGTGCAAAACCGCACTTGCCGCACCTGCAAAACCGTACTTGCCGCACCTGCCGCAAATCCCCCTATACTTTCTATGGGGATTACCGCAACCGCGCCGCAAGTGTAGCGACTCGCAATGGCCTCGCGGCCATTGCTCGCGCTACACAGCGAGTCGCAATAGATCCCCATTGAAAGTATAGGTGGAGTTGCGGCAGATGCGGCGGTTGAGGTAGCGACTCGCAATGGCCTCGCGGCCATTGCTCGCGCTACCTCAGCGGTAAATCGCTAACTTTGTGGCCGAGCCTCTGGTTCTATTTTCGGCCAGCGACTCGCAATGGCCGCTTCGCGGCCATTGCTCGCGCATGGTGACGTCACAGCGTGACATAGCCACGGCGATTTCGGGGCCGACACGAAAATGCCTACGGCAATTATAGAGTAGATTATGGTAATCCTAATTTACCTAAATACCATATTTACATTGTTTTTTTGTGTGTTTTGCCACTTTTACACAATAAAAACAATTTTAGAGAAAAAACAATGTTGTTGCATTGCTATATTCTGCGAGTTATAGCTTTTTTTCATTCTTTTAGCTGATGGAGCTGCATGGTGGCTTGTTTTATGCAGAAGAAGATGACATTTGCAGCGATAAAATTTTTTTATATTTGACAAGTAGGTAGCATTTTATTCCACTATTTTGGCAGCTCTTATAATGAACAGACAGTTTTTGCAATATTTTTCTTTATTTTTTTTTACAACATTCACTGTAGTGGTTAACTATTATGACAGTTTACTAGATCAGTTCATTCCAGATAAGACAATACCCAATTTTTTTGTGTCTATTTTTGCTTTTACATAAATACATATTTATTGGAGTAATATTTTTTCAAGTATTTTTTATTACGTTCACATGTTCAGTTTTTGGTCAGTTTTTGGAATCCAAAACCAGGAGAGGATGAAAAATGCAAAAGTGGGTACATTGTTCATTTAGAGGATTATTTGTCAACCTCCTTGACCTTGATATTAAAGACTCGCCCGCATGGCGTACTCGCTGTGATGCAGTATTTTGTGAGCGTCTCATTGATCTTGAGACAGGAAATTTCTTTTGTCAGCTCTGTTGCTGCAAATTTGTGACAAATCTAATGGGTCTGGACTGGGGAGTTATGTGAGACACGCATGCATTCCTTGGCAGTGGCTAGTTTAAGGCGATGCTCTCTTTGATAAGTAGTCTCATTTGCAAGTCATAGGCTTTTCCATTGTGCTGTTACTTTTCTTTCCATATCAGTTGTGTACTTTTTGAGACAGCCCATCTTGGCATAGATTTTGAGTGATCAACCAAACTTGACTGATCAAACAAAAAGTTAAAATTCTCACATTCCAGCTTAATTGCCTTTTGTAATGTACATGATGTCCTATAGGGGCCACTGTTTTAGGGAAAAACTTATGGGACACACGGCAAGACAGACTGCATAGGGCATTTATATATTAGACTAGATGGGAGTGGGATCACACCCCACTACTCCTGCATTTTCAGGGGTAGCTATGGGCTGCAATTCGCAGCAGAGGGGGGGCACAGAAAACTTGGACCTCCCTGCGCTGCGGATTCCAGCCCCCAGCTGCCTAGTTGTACCTGGCTGGACATAAAAATAGCACGAAGCCCCACACATTTTTTTTTATTATTTCATGAAATTCATGAAATATTATAAAAAAAGTGCTTCCCTATATCTCTGTTTCCAGACAGGTACAAATAGGCAGCTGGGGGCAGCCCGTTCCTGCCTGCTGTGCCTGGCTGGAGTACAAAAATACGTCGAAGCCCACGTCGAAATTTCTACTCTATCACAGAGATGATGGTCGAGGGGTTAATAAAGATACAGTGCCTTTTTTTTATTGTTTTATGAATTTTTCAGAAAACTTTTGACATGGGCTTCGCCCTCTTTTTGTATGCCAGCCAGGTACAGCAGGCAGCAACGGGCTGCCACTAACCCCCAGGTACCTATTTGTACCTGTCTGGAAACAGAAATATAGGGAAGCCCTTATTTGTATTTTTTCATGAATTTTATGAAATAATAAAAAAAAATGCGTGTCTATGTCCAGCCAGGTACAACTAGGCAGCTGGGGGCTGGAATTCGCAGAGCTGGGAGGCCCAAGCTTTCTGGCCTCCCGCTGCGCCAGCTGGCGCGACCAATCAGCAATGCAGGATTTCCGTTAGAGAGAGACATACAGACAGAATTAGATGATTATTATATAGGATGTGAGCAAATAGTGCATGCATTCCAAAAATATTAATGCAAATTGTAGGAATATTCTACATGTAAAAATATTGTTAACTCATTCTTCAACAAACACCACTGTTTGTGTGATGTTCTATTGTTTATGTTTTCTATATTTTCATGCTTAATTTCTAGTTGGTTCTTATATTTTTACTATAGGGTGAAGCATAATAATGTGATATCTCTTTACGCTTTTCAAAGCTCTTTGAGAGCATAAATAATCCAAAGCTTTGAACTAAAATGACTTTGAACTTG
Organism: Allobates femoralis; assembly: GCA_033576535.1. NCBI lineage: Eukaryota > Metazoa > Chordata > Amphibia > Anura > Aromobatidae > Allobates > Allobates femoralis. Next base: position 114,027,172 of record JARQOC010000009.1, on the reverse strand, counting down.
ATGGGCACTTTTTGCAAAGAGTGGATCAAAGAAAATTTGCTCACACAGTAGGGATGTAAAGCGTAAATTCATAACATAGAAAGCAATTAACAACACAATTAGGCTCTAAAAGTAACAAAGCAATTGGCAACATGTCCTTTTTCTCCACAGGCTAATTCGATTAGAGGAAAACTGTAATATGAAACGTTTCTCTCCAGAAAAAAAGCAAATGATCCTTGATAGACAAAGCTGGCACTTAATATGCAGAGACGATCAAAGTATTAATGCTTTTAACTACTAAAGTACTGAAGTAGTGGGTGGCCGACTAAGCATTTAGCGCGGGGGATACATGGGATCTTGATCCTCCTGTCAGCAATAGATAGTATTTATTTATTAAGATTTTGGTATTGGAGAATCAATTTTAAGTTTAGTTTAATAATTAGACTGCCATGCAGTTGTTTTATGAGACTGAGGTATCCTCAACCTTTGGTTAGTTGCTGGAGCTATTCCCCAGGCAACTTGGTAAAAGGGTCCGAGGTCGGTTTTGATTGGCCGCTTGGACTGCTGAGTGAATCTTGATGAAGATTGATTAAAGAGGACCTGTCACCAAGCCAGGCATGGTGATCTAATTACAGCACTGGATACAGCAAGAAAAAAAAACTCTGTTTAAATGCTGCAGACAGGGAGAGAATGATTGGCAGCAGTGGGCAGATTACACATGCAGGGGGAGTGAATCTGCCCTTGGCTGCAGCCCCTAGCTACCTCTTTAGTGGCTGTAGCATGTAAGTTTTCTAAGTGTATTATCTCAGGGTACAGGGCTGCTCAAGGGCTGGGGGACCCCTTGTCTGCATGCTGCAGACATGCTGTATCCAGTGCTGTAATTAGATCACCATGCCTGGTTTGGTGACAGGTCCTCTTTAAGCACTTTGAGTGTGAAAAATGCAGTGGTATAAAATCTCAGGAAGTTACCTGAGATAAAGCTTTAATCTAGTCAACACAGCTGTGAAGAGAAGAATTGAAGACGCTATGGATGATCTTCTGGCAGACTTCCATAAGCAGGTTTCTTCAGATGGTGGTCTAGATTGGCTGCGGGCTTGCTTATTTTCACCGAATCCACCATCCAGCTCTATACCTGATACTCCGCCAATAATGTCGGCGGTGATTCCTGTGGTGTCATTGCCAGTAAAAGATATACGTGGAAGGAGCCGGGAGCGCAGGAATAGGATGGCGACAAGGATTTACTCTTCTCACGAGTCCCCAATCAGTTCTCACTGAAAAGCTGGGGTTTATTTTACTTGCCAGCCGGTGGCTGCGGCCAGAAGCTCGACAACAGCATGGGACAGCGCGGAAGTAAGATCCCGGAGATACGGAGCGGCAGCTAGCAAATCATGGAAGCAAGAGAAGCAGCGAACATCACCGAGTTGTTCTGGTAAGGTCACTGGGCCCTCGGGAGAGCACTCGCTGGGTCGGCTATCACCTGATGTGTGCATAGACACATTAACCCCTTCCCGACATATGACGTCGTGGGACGTCACAGAAGATGATGCGTTCCCGACCTGTGACGTCCCATGACGTCATGGCAGGATCGCGTTCCCGCGGCACCGGTGATCGGGGCCGGTGACATGTCACTGGTGCCGAGGGAACATGAGGACCTGTACTTTGTCCTGGGGGGGGGCTTTTTCCCCCTCGTGGCTGAATTCGCTCTGAGTGGCAGTTTAAACTGAACTACCAATCAGAGCGATTCTCCCCTCCAAATCTGATTCGATTGCTCCAATCAGGCTTGGAGGGGTGGGTGCACGAGTGCCCTCCCCCTCCTCAGCCCCTCTCACTCCAAGTTAACTTACCTCCGTCCCTTCCCTAGCTGCAACCCACCCACCACCGGCACCGATCATCTCTGTGCCCCCTCCCTCACTGACCAGTGCGCGCCGGTGGGTGCCTAGTGCCCCTCAACCCTCCTGCCCCGGATCCTACCTCCATCCAAGACCCACTCCCCCCCCCCCGTGTCCCCTCTCACCCGTCCTCCGTCGTCCTCCGTGGTGCTGCGGCTCCTCGGTGTGGCGCTCCTCCTCTTCTCCCAGGCTCCTCCTCCTCACCAGAGAATCTTGAGAGAGAGGTAAGTATGTATGTGTGTATGTGTACGTGTTCATGGGTGGATAGATGGGCTCATGGGTGCGTGCATGGATGCGTGGATGGATGGGTGCATGTGTTAATGGATGGGCGCATGGGTGCAACAAAGGATCAAGTGTCCTCTTGTTGTAGTCACTAGGGTCAGTCATGGTGCACTGTATGGCAATTATCTGCCGTACCGTGCACCATGACTCTGACCACAGAAACTACAACAAGAGGACACTTGATCCCTTGCTGCAGTCTCTGTATGTAGCAGAGGTGATCGAGCGTCGTGGGACCTTCGTTGTGGACTACGTCGGAGGCGATCAAGCATCGTGGGACCTTCATTGTGGACTGCGTCAGATCTTTATAATAAAGATGGAGTCCGAATTTAGTTTGTGTTTTTTTTTTTCAAATAAAAAGATTTTTCTCTGTGTGTATTTTCTGACTATTTACCAGAGATTCCTAATGGCGGGTCTAACATTGGCCCTATATTATGAATCTCGGGCTTTGTGCCAGCTGCCAATAAGCAAGCTGGCATTAACCCCTTTATTACCTAGTTTGCCACCGGCACCAGGGCAACTGGCAAATGCTGGGTACAGCGCCAGAAAATAATGCTTCAATGAATGCGCCATTTTCTGGTGCCGCTGCGGGCTGAAATTCGCAGCATGGGGGGCCCAGAACACTTGGGCATCTCCATGCTGCGGATTCCAGCCCCCAGCTGCCAAGTTGTACCTGGCTGGACCAAAAATATGGCGAAGCCCCACGCCATTTTTTTTTCTAGAATTAGTCCTAGTAAAAAAAATGGGCTTCGCTGTATTTTTGGTTGCCAACCAGGTACAACGAGGCAGCTGGGGGTTGCTGGCAGTCCGTAGCTGCCAAGATGTACCTGGCTGGACCAAAAATATGGCAAAGCCCCACATCATTTTTTTTTTATTGTACCAATAAAATGACAAGGAGCTTTGCCTTATTTTTGGTTGCCAGCCAGGTACAACTTGGCAGTTGGGGGGCTGCAATCCTCATTGTGGAGAGACTCAAATGTTGTGGCCCCCCATGCTGCAAATTGCAACCCACCCCAGAAAATAGCACATTAGAGGCGCCATTCTCTGGTGCTGTACCCCAACTCTTCCAGTTGCCCTTGTCCTGGTGGCACACAGGAGCACTCCATACACGACATGGTGTCCGCTAACAAGTTGAATGGAGAATTAGCTCCTATTATTAGCGGACATCATGTCGCGTATGGAAAGCCCCTGTGTGCCTAAACATTGAAGTTCCCTCACAAGTGACCCTATTTTGGAAACTAGATCCCCCAGGGAACTTATCTAGATGGGTAGTGAGCATATTGAACCCCCAGGTGCTTCACAAATTAATGAAAAAAAAAACATTTTGTGGAAAAAGAGTACTTTTTCATTTTTATGGATAAATTTGTGAAGCACCTGGGGGTTCAAAGTGCACATTATGCATCTAGATACATTCCTTGGGGGGTCTAGTTTCCAAAATGGGGTCACTTGTGGGGAGCTCTAATGTTTAGTCACACAGCGGCTCTCCATACGCAACATGGTGTCCGCTAACAATTCCAATTGTTAGCGGACACCATGTCGCGTATGGAGAGCCTCTGTGTGCCTAAACATTGGAGCTCCCCCACAAGTGACCCCATTTTGGAAACTAGACCCCCCAAAGGAACGTATTTAGTAGCATAGCGAGCACTTTGAACCCCCAAGTGCTTCACAAATTGATCCATAAAAATGAAAAAGTACTTTTTTTTCCACAAAAAATGTATTTTTTCATTTTACGGATAAATTTGTGAAGCACCTGGGGGTTCAAAGTGCTCACTATGCATCTAGATACATTCCTTGGGGGGTCTAGTTTCCAATATGGGGTCACTTGTGGGGAGCTCTAATGTTTAGTCACACAGAGGCTCTCCATTCGCAACATGGTGTCCGCTAACAATTCCATATGTTAGCGGACACCATGTCGCGTATGGAGAGCCCTTGTGTGCCTAAACATTGGAGCTCCCCCACAAGTGACCCCATTTTGGAAACTAGACCCCCCCAAGGAACGTATTTAGATGCATAGTGAGCACTTTGAACCCCCAAGTGCTTCACAAATTGATCCATAAAAATGAAAAAGTACTTTTTTTTCCACAAAAAATGTATTTTTTCATTTTTACGGATAAATTTGTGAAGCACCTGGGGGTTCAAAGTGCTCACTATGCATCTAGATACATTCCTTGGGGGGTCTAGTTTCCAATATGGGGTCACTTGTGGGGGAGCTCTAATGTTTAGTCACACAGAGGCTCTCCATACGCAACATGGTGTCCGCTAACAATTCCATATGTTAGCAGACACCATGTCACGTATGGAGAGCCCTTGTGTGCCTAAACATTGGAGCTCCCCTACAAGTGACCCCATTTTGGAAACTAGACCCCCCAGGGAACATATCTAGATGGGTAGTGAGCATATTGAACCACCAGGTGCTTCACAAATTAATGAAAAACAAACATTTTGTGGAAAAAAAGTTCTTTTTCATTTTTACAGATCAATTTGCGAAGCCCCTGGGGTTCAAAGTGCTCACTATACATCTAGATAAGTTCCCTGGGGGGTATAGTTTCCAAAATGGGGTCACTTGTGGGGAAGCTCCAATGTTTAGGCAAACAGGGGCTCGTCAAATGTGACATGGTGTCCGCTAACAATTTGAATGGAAATCAGCTCAAACTGTTAGCTGACACCATGTCGCGTTTGGTGAGCTCCTGTGTGCCTAAACATTGGAGCTCCCCCACAAGTGACCCCATTTTGGAAACTAGACCCCCAGACAACTTATCTAGATGGGTGATGAGCATTTTGAACCCCCAGGTGCTTTACAAATTAATCTGTGAAAATGACAAAGTACTTTTTTTTCACAAAAATTTTCTTTTAGCCTAAATTTTTTCGTTTTCACATAAGCAACAGGATAAAATTCATCGTAAAATTTGTTGGGCAATTTCTCCTGAGTACATCGATACCTCATATGCGGTCATAAACCACTGTTTGGGCGGACAGCAGGGCTCAGAAGGGAAGGAGCGCCATTTCACTTTTTAAATGTAAAATTAGCTCCAAAATTCAAATTGCGCTCCTTCCCTTCTGAGCCCTGCCGTGTGCCCAAACAGTGGTTTATGACCACATATGAGGTATTGATGTACTCGGGAGAAATTGCACAACACATTTTAAGATCCATTTTATCCTGTTGCCCACGTGAAAATGAAAGAATTGAGGCTAAAAGAACATTTTTGATTAAAAAAATTAAAATATCCAATTTTTGTTTCCACTTTGCCTTAGTTCCTGTGAAGCACCTGAAGGGTTAATAATCTTCTTGAATGTAGTTTTGAGTAGTTTGAGGGTGCAGTTTTTGGAATAGTTTCACTTTTGGGTGTTTTCTGTCATGTTCGCCCCTCAAAGGGACTTCAAATGTGATGTGGTCACTAAAAAAATGGTTTTGTAAATTTTGGTTGAAAAATGAAAAATTGCTCATGAACTTTGAACCCTTATAACGTCCTAACAAATTTTTTTTTTTTTTTCAAAATTGTGCTGATGTGAAGTAGACATGTGGGAAATGTTATTTATTAACTATTTTGTGTCACATAACTCTCTGGTTTAGCAGAAAAAAAATTCAAAATTTGAAAATTGCAAACTTTTTTAAATTTTTGCCATATTTTAGATTTTTTCACAAATAAACGCAAAAATTATCGACCTAAATTTAATACTACCATGAAGCCCAATATGTCACGAAAAAAACAGTCTCAGAATCGCTAGGATCCGTTGAAGCGTTCCAGAGTTATTACCTCATAAAGGGACACTGGTCAGGATTGTAAAAAATGGTCAGGTCAGGAAGGCCAAAATAGGCTGGGTCATGAAGGGGTTAATCAACAGGGGTTTTGAGGGCAGGGTAGCTACATCACATAATTCTTCTAGTACTCTCCCTCATGAGACCCAATACCTAAGCAATGACAATGAAGTCCTGACAAGTGCTTGGGCTACTGAAGGCTTATCCTCAGATGAGGATGGTAGTTACCAGGTCAAGGTGCCTTCAGTATTAGCGTTACCTCAAGCCAGTCATGCTAATGTATTAGGCCCCACAGAGTACCAGAAAGGGGGGCATCTGTTTTAGGAGTCAGACATAACAGAGTTAACCTACAAGAAGTAGTGGACACTTCAGTGAGTAATGCATTGTCACATCATGGTGTAACAGCTGTGCCTCAGAAGAGTGCTAGTAGAAGACAGTCTACAGCAGCTGAGTCTCTTCTTAAAGAAGCCTTAGTATGCATGGTCTCTCCACTTGGCTTTCACTTGCCTTTGGCAACAAAGGAAAAGATTTGGAGACAGGAATATATTGATTTGTTTTCCCTCCTAGCTAGCAATAAATCAAATATGTCTCTCTTGAATGACAAGAAAGATGAAAAGAGCGAATCCGATAGTGACAAGAGAAAAACATTTACATTTAAGTTGTTTCAAAATTGGCTGCAAGCCTTTTCTGTGTACGCAGCAGTTATGGGAGAATGTGAGCCTGGGTTGTGCTCCAGTCTGTTCCAGCATCTGGTTATTATTCTAGAAGCTTTTAGGAACTTTGGGGGCAATGCTTGGTTCTCATATGATGAGTGCTTAAGGCAAAAGCTTTCAGTGCATCCGTCGGTGACATGGGGTATGAAATACGTAGGTTTATGGGTCAGTCTCATGTTACCGCAACAGAATACTTTTCATAAACAATCTAGTGTTCAATCCGTGAAGCCGGGAGTTTGCCCTGCATTCAATGATGGGACTTGCAAGTGGCCAAACACCTGCAGATTTCGACATGAATGCTCGTTTTGCAGAGGAGGACATTCAGCCACAAAATGTTTTAAAAAGCACTGCGTTGTACCATGAGCTGGTAGCGTTAGGAATGCAGGGGCAAAAGGGACGGACTCCAGTGAGGTTGTCCGCCATGCTGCCGCTGCTCGAGCTGTACCCAGAATGAGCGAGAGCTCAGTTCCTCATTAATGGTTTTGATAACGTTTTTTCGGTTCCTGAATTTTCACGGGTTGACTGTTTAGTTAATAAAAATTTAGCTCCAGTGTCTGCGCATGAGGAAACAGTGTGGCTATACATATTTAAAGAGTTGAGTTTTAGGGCGCATAACAGGTCCTTTCACTAGTCCACCTTTTGCAAACTTTCGGGTTTCGCCATTAGGGGTGGTACCTAAAAAAGAAGTTGGATCGGTATGGGTTATTCATAATTTATCTTACCCGAAAGGCATGTTGCTTAATGACGAGGTAAATCCTTGGTCAGCATCAGTTACAAATGCATCTTTTGATGTACCTGCAGGTCTTTTACAACGGTATGGCAAAGGTTGTCTGTTAGCAAACACAGATATAAAATCAGCGTTCCGTCTTTAGCCAGTTTCGCCCCATGGTTTCAATTCTTTATTATTTTAATTTAAGAGTTTTTTTTTTCTATTGCTGTTTGTCCATGGGTTCTCGCTATCTTGCGAATAGTTTAAGATTTTTTCCACATTTCTCCAGTGGTCAACAGAACAGTGCGCCCATGTAGGTAGCATGCTACACTATTTGGACAACTTTTTGTTCGTAGGTCCTCCAGATTCAGATGAGTGTAGTTGTCTTTTGAATGGATTTTCTTGTTAATGGGGGTTTTCAGGGTCCCTCTCGCATAGGAGAAAACGGTTCTTACTTGCACCAACATTGAGTTTTTGGGTATTACTATTGAGTCTGAGTCTATAGAATTATGGCTCTTAGCTGAAAAGATTGCAGTTATGAGACGAAAAATTGAAGGTGCCCTTACAACTAAGAAGGTGACGCTACATCAGTTGCAGTCGCTTTTAGGCAGCTTAAATTTTGTGCTTCAGATTATGCCCATGGGCAGAACATTTTGCAGAAGACTATATGACGGTACTAAAAAGGTGTTGTCTCCGTTTGCACATATTCGCTTATCAGCAAGTATGAAAGCTGATTTGTGAGTATGGTTAGATTTTTTGGAAAATTTTAACTGGCGCTGCTGCATTCAGGATAACTTTGTTTTGTCCTCCTCTCTTCTATTTTTTGTGGACGCATCCAATGACATGGGTTTGGTGGTTTCACTTGGACGATCAGTAGTTCAGGAGGCTTGGCCTTCCAGCTTTTGTATCCAGTTTGTTTGGGATCTACCTTTTGTTTGTCATTCGCTGTTTTGGTGGCATTGTAAGTTTGAGGAGATCAGTTAGCTAACAAAAGAATTATAGTTAGGGATGGGCGAGTCTACTCGCTAGGACTCGTTACTCGGCGAGTAGTAAGGGGCTCGCAGGACTTGGTACTCTGCGGGTTTACCAGCGATTACTCGCACAGTAACGAGTCCAATGCAAGTCAATGGCAATCCTAGTTTTGTCAGAGTTTACTTTTTCTCACTCGCTAGGCTCGCTATATCCCATCTCTATGTAGCTTGAATCTCCCCAATATATATATATATATGTATATATATCTAATATATAAAGCTGAATGTGTGTGTGTGTGTGTGTGTGTGTGTGTGTATGTATGTGTGTGTGTGTATATCCGGGATTGGCATCTACACCGTCGCAACTACAGCCGCAAAATTTTGCACAGTCATACGTCTGAACCCCGAGAGCGTCATAGGCTATGTTGTGAGGCGAAATTTTAACCCTGCGCGTTCCAGTTCACCAAACAATTTTGGCCCTATCTACATAATGGGGAAAAAGGGAAAGGAAACGTGTATGAGGAAAATCGATAGCTGCCAGCTACAGCTACAAAAATGTGCACAGTCACACGTCTGGACCCCGGGAGCGTCATGGGCTATGTTGTCAGGCGAAATTTTAACCCTGCGCGTTCCAGTTCAACAAACAATTTTGCCCCTATCTACATAATGGGGAAAAAGGGAAAGGAAACGTGTGGGAAGAAGTGACAGTTACCAGTTGACAGTTGTGAATGAGAGGGGCTTAATGATAGCACCAAAGACTAACAGCACATACCAGCATATAGTCACTAAGGTGGGGCCCTAACATGGGATATTCATCATGCACAGGGACATGTATACACACCACACGCACACAAAGAGTAACAGCAAGTGTATAGTCGCTAAAGTGCAGCCCCAACATTGGATACTCACCACGCACCCGAACAAACACACACACACCACAAAGAGATGCAAACAACACAGAGACACATACACACACCCAAGGGGACACACACACACTCTATAGCGACACATGCACTCACCCCCCAGGGACACACACACACACCACAAAGAAACACACATAACACAGACACACACACCACACAGACCTCCCCCCACCCCCACAGGGACACACACACATAGCCACCATATAGGGACACATGCACTCACCCCACAGGGACACACACACCACAAAGAGACACATGCACACCACACAGACCCCCCCACAGGGAATCACACACATACACACCCTATAGGGACACATGCACTCACCCTCAGGGACACACACACCACAAAGAGACACACACAACACAGAGACACATACAGCCCACACAGACCCCCCCCCACAGGGACACACACACATACACACCCTATAGGGACACATGCACTCACCCCACAGGGACTCACACACACACCACAAAGAGACACACACAACACAGATACACACACACACCACACAGACCCCCCCACAGGGACACACACACATACACACCCTATAGGGACACATGGACTCACTCCACAGGGACGCACACACAAACCACAAAGAGACACACACAACAGAGACACACACCACACAGACCCCCCACACAGGGACACACACACCACACAGACACAGATGTGCACAAATCACCTCACACAACTCGCCTCATACATGTGCTATCTTTATTTTCCAAACATAAACATCTGATTAAAAACAGCCAATGTGCAACACATGTGCCATATAGGGAATTAAGGCAGATGTCAGTCACATGAGCTGTCTATTTTGTGTATGTGTGAGGTAACATATACTGCCCGGCCAGGGGGAGGGTTTACTGTTGGCTGGAGATTTATTAGGCTGCCTATAGCAATCAATCACAGCTCAGCTTCTATTTTCCTACAGGTCATTAATATGACTTATTCAAATTCTATTTTGTTATAGCTAACAGCAGTTATTTATTAACCCGGGCATAGCCGGGTACTACAGCTAGCATATATATATATATATATCTGTACTGTATACATAGTGTCCTATATATAGTGCCAGACAGAGGAGAGGAGAGTACGAGTATATATATATCTGTACTGTATACATAGTGTCCTATATATAGTGCCAGACAGAGGAGAGGAGAGTACGAGTATATATATATATCTGTACTGTATACATGGTGTCCTATATATAGTACCAGACAGAGGAGAGGAGAGTACGAATATATATATATCTGTACTGTATACATAGTGTCCAATATATAGTGCCAGACATAGGAGAGGAGAGTACGAGTATATATACATATATCTGTACTGTATACATCGTGTCCTATATTTAGTGCCAGACAGAGGAGAGGAGAGTATGAGTATATATATATCTGTACTGTATACATAGTGTCCTATATATAGTGCCAGACTGAGGAGAGGAGAGTACGAGTATATATATCTGTACTGTATACATAGTTTCCTATATATATTCGGCGGCGGCCAATGAGCTCACGCTATGGAAATAGGCACGAGTATTCAAAGTTCGATTCTGGCGCCAATCTACAGCCCGGTCTCGCCGGGACACACGGTGGCCGCAGCGGCGGCTTCCCGCTCTTCCTGCCCCCTCCACTCCTCCTGCCTCTCCTGTCCCCCTCCACTCCTCGCGGCACCCGCTCCACGGCCTCCCTCTGCCCCCCTCCGCTCCTCCTGCACTCAAGGCTGCACTCACAGGGATGCACTCACAGGGCTGCACACACCGCAGCATGAGCACCAGCGCTAATGCTTTACTTGCTGCAGCCCGCAGCCTTTGTGTGGAAGAGGAAAAAGAGCTCAGCCCTGGTGTCATGGAGTTGGTGTGACCATCCTGCTCTGCGGGGCCTGCTGGGTGTTGTAGTTGTGTTGTAGCAGAACTATAAGTCCCAGGAATCAAGATCAGAACGATCCGGGGAACGAGGGCAGCAGGTAATGTGCTGTGTGCATGATACATGTGTGTGCAGGTGTGCTGTGTGCATGATACATGTGTGTGCAGGTGTGCTGTGTGCATGATACATGTGTGTGCTGTGTGCATGATGCAGGTATGCTGTGTGCATGGTGCATGTGTGTGCTGTGTGCATGATGCATGTGTGTAGGTGTGCTGTGTGCATGATGCATGTGTGTGCAGGTGTGCAGTGTGCATGATGCATGTGTGTGCATGATGCAGGTGTGCTGTGTGCATGGTGCATGTGTGTGCTGTGTGCATGATGCATGTGTGTGCAGGTGTGCTGTGTGCATGATGCATGTGTGTGCAGATGTGCTGTGTGCATGGTGCATGTGTGTGCAGGTGTGCTGTGTGCATGATGCATGTGTGTGCTGTGTGCATGGTGCATGTGTGCAGGTGTGCTGTGTGCATGGTGCATGTGTGCTGTGTGCATGATGCATGCTTGTGCTGTGTGCATGATGCATGTGTCTGCAGGTGTGCTCGCTCAATCTTGCCCCACTCGCTCCATCCTGCCCCACTACCACCATTCTGACCCCCCCGCCACCATCCTGCCCCCCCCGCCACCATCCTGCCCCGCTCGCCTCCATCCTGCTCCGCTCGCCTCCATGCTGCCCCGTTCGCGTCCATCCTGCCCCGCTCGCATCCATCCTGCCCGCACGCCTCAATCTTGCCCCGCTCGCTCCATCCTGCCCCACTCTCCACCATCCTGCCTCCATCCTGCCCCGCTCACTCCATCTTGCCCCGCTCGCCACCATCCAACCCTACCATCCTGCCACCATCCTGCCCCGCCGCCTCCATCCTGCCCCGCTTGCTCCATCTTGCCCTGCTCGCTCCATCCTGCACCCCCTCAGCCACCATCCTGCTCCTCCGGCTCCATTCTGCACCTCCGGCTCCATTCTGCTCCTCCGGCTCCATCCTGCCCTGCTCCCTCCATCCTGCCCCCTGCCTCCATCCTGCCCCCCGCTGTTCTTGCCCCCCCTCCTTCATCCTGCCCCCCTTCTGCCTCCATCCTGCCCCCCCTCTGCCTCCATCCTGCCCCCCCTCTGCCTCCATTCTGCCCACCCTCTGCCTCCATCCTGCCCCCCCTCTGCCTCCATCCTGCCCCCCCTCTGCCTCCATCCTGCCCCCCTCCGCCTCCATCCTGCCTCGCCCCCAGCTCCATCCTGCCCACCTGCCTCCATCCTTCCCCCCGACTCCATCCTGCCCCGCTCGCTCCATCCTGCCCTGCTCGCTCCATCCTACCCCCCCGCCACCATCCTGCCCCGATTGCTCCATCCTGTCCCCGACACATTCCTGTTCCCCCCCCCCCAGTCATCATCCTGCAACCCCAGCAGTTAGTGGTCATGTGACCGATCAGCTGATCAGTTTCCCAGGCAACGACAGGTCCTAAAGGCCTGTAGGACCTAGATGACGGAGGTGGAGCGAGCTGGTGGACAGGTGAGTATCCTCACTGAGGATTTTTTTACTTTTACTGTGGAGAAGCGGGAGGCCGCGGGGAGCGGAGTATCGCCATATACCATAGTGCTGCTATACATGTACTGTAATGTACCGCCATACACTATAGTGCTGCTATACATGTGCTGTAATGTACCGCTATATACCATAGTGCTGCTATACATATACTGTAATATACCGCCATATACCATAGTGCTGCTATACATGTACTGTAATGTACCGCCATATACTATAGTGCTGCTATACATGTACTGCCATATACCATAGCGCTGCTATACATGTACTGTAATGTACCGCCATATACCATAGCTTTGCTATACATGCAATGTAATGTACCACCATATACCATAGCGCTGCTATATGTATATATATATATACATATATGTAGTTCACTCACATTGACTGAACAAGTTCTGTCAGTCACAGCATGTCAACTACATATATATTCTAGAATACCCTATGTGTTAGAATCGGGCCACCATCTAGTTAAGAGTAATAATTCTAGACCTCGTGGAGTAACATCCATTTTTACAGGCACGAATCACACAGACAAAAAGTACACTAAACCACTCCTCACAGAAACATGCTCTCACCTGAAGCTGAGGGGGCAGCTAGCTGTTATTTTCCGACTAAAACCAGTCAAACCACATTTTGTTACACAAGGTTGTACACTCACACCTGTTCAAAGCAGTTAAAACTGTTTTGAATCACTGACTGGTAAACAACTTACGATTTTACTTAAAAAAATGCATTGTCCCAATTAATTTGCACAGCACTGTATATTGGGCGAAGAAAAGGGCTCAACACAGAAGTTATTCAACCAATTTGTCATTTGGCCCAGCACAGGTGTGCATAAGCTGGTTCGGGAAAAGGGGTTTACATTGGAATTCTTTATACAGTCTTTTACAAAAACTAACTCAGCTTATACCGTATCCGGATCTTATCATTTCACATCTAGGAGGGAACAATCTGAGCAAGTTTAACACGTTTGATTTATTGTGCTACATGAAGCAGAATTAACGTATGATTAAGCAATGTTTCCTGCATCCATCTTAGCTTTCTCTTAGATCGATCCTAGGCAAGTTTGGGCGAATGTAGAACTCCATTTTATTGATAAGATCCGGAAATGAGTTAATAGGTCAATGGCGAAATTCATGCCTTTTATAGGAGGCTTCGCTTATCGACACAATGATATTGATGATTCCATTCCTGGGATGTATAGGAAGGATGAGATTCACCTCAGTGATGTTGGGGTGGATATTTTTAATTTGGACCTGCAAAATATGGTGGAGAAGTGGCTTTGTGGTCTGGGGCGGTCTCACCATATTGGTGAGACCTTTTGGGGAAAAGTGGCCCAATGGCTTTTGGGCATATGGCTGAATTAAATAGTTTATTCGGGTTTGATGTTTTCCAAATCATGGTTTTTATGTTACTTATTGAAAGTTTATATTTTAATATTTAAATTTCAAAGTAAATCCTCACGGCCATTTTCACGCTATATTGGTATCTTGTCTTTATGAGGGTTATGAGAGAGGGGGTCTATGTTCCCATGGGTGGCCCACTAAGCATTTAGCGTGGGGGCTACATGGCACCATGACCCTCCTGTCAGCAATATATAGTTTTTATTTATTAAGATTTTGGTTTTGGAGAATCAATTTTAAGTTTGATTTAATAATTAGACTGCTATGCAGTTGTTTTAAGCGGCTGAGGTATCCTCAACCTTTGGTTAGTTGCTGGGGTTATTCCCCAAGCAACTTGGTAACAGGGTCCAAGGTCAGTTTTGACATGGACTGCTGAGAGAATCTTGATAATGATTGGTTAAGCGCTTTGAGCGTGAAAAATGCAGTGGTATATAATCTCAGGAAGTTACCTGAGGTACAGCTTTAATCTAGTCAGCACAGCTGTGAAGAGAAGAATTGGAGACGCCCATCCCATTTGGAAGTTATTATGATGGATTCCTTATCGTGAGGCTTTACTGATAGGAAAAGTGGCCCAATGACATTTGGGGTATGGCTGTTTTAAATAAAGAGTTTATTCGGGTTTGATGTTTTCCAAACCACTTTTTTTGTTATTTATTGAAAGTTTATATTTTAATATTTAAATTTCAAAGTTAAACCTCACGGGCATCTTCACACCATATCAGTCTCTTGTCTTTATTTTATTTATGAGGGTTATGAGAGTGGGGTCTATGTTCCCATGGATAAAAATTTGAGAGGCAAGCTGGATAATCTGTGTGTCTAGTGCTCTTAAAATTAAAGTAAACCTACAGTTTTATACATGTAAAATTTATCTTGCCTCTGTGACCCACTGATCCTCTCTAACATGGTCTCAGACAACCATTTTCTTTGCACTGGCATGTCAGCTTAATTTGCAATGGCTTATTTAGGGAAAAGACAAAAAGGTGGTTAATTATGATTAATTATGGTTATGTTTAGTCCTGATAAAAAAAAACATTCAAAATAATTGACTGGAAAACAAATATTTGCTTGTAAATCTAAAGAATTCAGCCCATTTTGGCCACTAAAATTGGGCATATGTTTATTTTTTTTATTTTTGCCTCTTAGCATTCCATCGGCTATGATATTTGTCAGTTTATGTCTATTGAGCTATTTTGAGTTTTTCTTTTTGCTGTCCGTGTTCCAGATATATAAGGTATGAGTATATGAGTATGGCTCATATTGAGATTCCATACCACTACAGTAGGCATAATTTATATTATTTATTTATATAGCGCCATTACATTCCATGGCGCTATACATGATGAAAGGGTAGACGAGGACAAGTTCAATATACATATTTAGTCCAAACTAGAACAGGAGGGGATGGGACCCTGTCCGCCAGCATAATAAAAAGGAATGCCATGCCCATGAAAGGGAATCTATCAGGTGATATTCTAGTGCAATGCTTATAGTATGCTGGAATATGGGATCAGTAACTTTATTGCTCTATCTTCTTCTATTATCTTGCTGTAATCTCTGGAGAATTCAATGTCATACATCGGCTAGTCAAGCATACATTAATCCAAACTGATTATGCACAGCTACTCTAGAGAGTAAGGCTAGACGGTAAGGCTAGAGAGTAAGGTAAGGAGGACACTAGAACAATAACTAAATGTTATGTAATAGGCAAAAAGCCTCAGGAATGTATAAAGCCACACGGGCACAATATTCCTTTAAATTCCTGTAAAGAAGAGATGTGTGGGCTTCATACAAAAATCAATGTTTATTGAAACAAATGTTTTTTTATTATTCAAATTATTTTTATTATTTTAAAGAGAAACAATAGGGTACATAAATAAAAAGGGAATGTGGGAACAAACAACACAAAAGGAACAAATCATACCATTTACAATATACAGTATTTTGTAGATAAGAGAGAAATAACACAGGCATAATATAAAATAAGGAAAAAAAAATACACTTTTCCACTAGCCATCATAAAACCACAATACAATTGTATCCTATTACCATATATAAGTCCGAACAGTAATTCAAAGATATGATCTAATATATAATTACCCTAAGGCCACTTCCGTCATATTCGGCAGTGTTTCCGTCGTCGTGTGCGTGGCTGCCACACTCGCAATGCCTTTGCGAGTCCTTGCTGACTCTCTCTCTCTCTCCTGCCACACTCGCAATGCCTTTGCGAGTCCTTCCAGAGTCTCTCCTCACTTGCAATGCCTTTGCGAGTCCTTCCATAGTCTCTCCTCACTTGCAATGCCTTTGCGAGTCCTTCCAGAGTCTCTCCTCACTTGCAATGCCTTTGCGAGTCCTTCCAGAGTCTCTCCTCACTCGCAATGCCTTTGGCAATGCCTTTGCGAGTCCATGCACAGTCTCTCACTCTCAGGACCTGAGATGATGTCACTGGTATGGGTGGGGCTATATCACATGACTGTGACATCATCACAGGCACTTTCATTGCTGCAGTCAGCACAGGAGACATCATGCCGCTGTCTCACATCAGACGTGTCCTCATCACTGATTCTCTGTCCTCTGACATCCTGCGATCACAAGGGAACATAGAGCTGACAGAGGACCCCGGACTGAGCCCCCAAGAGCTGATCTCCAGGATACAGGTGAGAGGAGCCTGCACAGGAGCAATGCTCTGCAGTGAGCAGCCTGCACAGGAGCAATGCTCTGCAGAAAGGAGGCTGCACAGGAGTAATGCTCTGCAGAGAGCAGGCTGCACAGGAGCATTGCTCTGCAGAGGGGAGGCTGCACAGGAGCAATGCTCTGCAGAGATGAGGCTGCTCAGGAGCAATGTTCTGCAGAGAGGAGGCTGCACAGGAGCAATGTTCTGCAGAGAGGAGGCTGCACAGGAGCATTGCTCTGCAGAGAGGAGGCTACACAGGGCAATGTTCTGCAGAGAGGAGGCTGCACAGGAGCAATGCTCTGCAAAGGGGAGGCTGCACAGGAGTAATGCTCTGCAGAGAGCAGGCTGCACAGGAGCATTGCTCTGCAGAGGGGAAGCTGCACAGGAGCAATGCTCTGCAGAGATGAGGCTGCTCAGGAGCAATGTTCTGCAGAGAGGAGGCTGCACAGGAGCAATGTTCTGCAGAGAGGAGGATGCACAGGAGCATTGCTCTGCAGAGAGGAGGCTACACAGGAGCAATGTTCTGCAGAGAGGAGGCTGCACAGGAGCAATGTTCTGCAGAGAGGAGGCTGCATAGGAGCATTGCTCTGCAGAGAGGAGGCTGCACAGGAGCAATGTTCTGCAGAGAGGAGGCTGCACAGGAGCATTGCTCTGCAGAGAGGAGGCTACACAGGAGCAATGCTCTGCAAAGAGGAGGCTGCACAGGAGCAATGCTCTGCAGAGAGGAGGCTGCACAGGAGCGATGCTCTGCAGGGAGGAGGCTGCACAGGAGCAATGCTCTGCAGAGAGGAGGCTGCACAGGAGCGATGCTCTGCAGGGAGGAGGCTGCACAGGAGCGATGCTCTGCAGGGAGGAGGCTGCACAGGAGCGATGCTCTGCAGAGGGGAAGCTGCACAGGAGCAATGTTCTGCAGAGAGGAGGCTGCACAAGAGCATTGCTCTGCAGAGAGGAGGCTACACAGGAGCAATGCTCTGCAGAGAGGAGGCTGCACAGGAGCAATGCTCTGCAGAGAGGAGGCTGCACAGGAGCGATGCTCTACAGGGAGGAGGCTGCACAGGAGCAATGCTCTGCAGAGAGGAGGCTGCACATGACCATTGCTCTGCAGAGAGGAGGCTACACAGAAGCAATGCTCTGCAGAGAGGAGGCTGCACAGGAGCAATGCTCTGCAGAGAGGAGGCTGCACAGGAGCGATGCTCTGCAGGGAGGAGGCTGCACAGGAGCAATGCTCTGCAGAGAGGAGGCTGCACAGGAGCAATACTCAGCAGAGAGGAGCCTGCACAAGAGCAATGCTCTGCATGAGTGGAGCCAACATGCTGGCGACGGCGGAGTAAAAATGCCGTGGCGGGGAACACAATGACCCGCTGGTAAGTATGACAGTCAGAGTGCCTCTGCAATACTCTGCAGAGAGGAGGCTGCACAGGAGCAAT
Organism: Allobates femoralis; assembly: GCA_033576535.1. Lineage (NCBI taxonomy): Eukaryota > Metazoa > Chordata > Amphibia > Anura > Aromobatidae > Allobates > Allobates femoralis. The sequence goes on along the minus strand of JARQOC010000009.1, from coordinate 114,008,996 downwards.
GCTCTACAGTAAGGAGGCTCCACAGTAGCAATGCTCTGCAGAGAGGAGGCTGCACAGTAGCAATGCTCTGCACAGAGGAGGCTGCTTAGGAGCATTGCTCTGCATGAGGGGAGGCTGCACAGGAGCAATGCTCTGCAGAGAGGAGGCTGCACAGGAGCAATACTCAGCAGAGAGGAGCCTGCACAGGAGCAATGCTCTGCATGAGTGGAGCCAACATGCTGGCGACGGCGGAGTGAAAATGCCGTGGCAGGGAAGACGATGACCCGCTGGTAAGTATGACAGGCAGAGTGCCTCTGTCCTCTGCTGACCACTCTGCCCGCCGCACTGGCCTGACCACTCTGCCCACCCCACTCACTGCTAACCACTGAGCCACCATACTCCTGCTAACCACTGAGCCACCGTGCACTACTAACCACTGAGCCACTGCGCAGTGCTAAAGTGCTAACCACTGAGCCACCGCGCAGTGCTAACCACTGAGCCACCGCCCAGTGCTAACCACTGAGCCACCGCCCAGTGCTAACCACTGAGCCACCGCGCAGTGCTAACCACTGAGCCACCGCGTAGGGCTAACCACTGAGCCACCGCGCAGTGCTAACCACTGAGCCACCGCGCAGTGCTAACCACTGAGCCACCGTGCAGTGCTAACCACTGAGCCACCCCGCAGTGCTAACCACTGAGCCACCATATACAGTGCTAACCACTGAGCCACCGTATACAGTGCTAACCACTGAGCCACCGTATACACTGCTAACCACTGAGCCACCATATACAGTGCTAACCACTGAGCCACCATATACAATGCTAACCACTGAGCCACCGTATACAGTGCTAACCACTGAGCCACCGTATACAGTGCTAACCACTGAGCCACCGTATACAGTGCTAACCACTGAGCCACCGTATACAGTGCTAACCACTGAACCACCGTATACAGTGCTAACCACTGAGCCACCGTATACACTGCTAACCACTGAGCCACCATATACAGTGCTAACCACTGAGCCACCATATACAATGCTAACCACTGAGCCACCGTATACAGTGCTAACCACTGAGCCGCCATATACAGTGCTAACCACTGAGCCACCATATACAGTGCTAACCACTGAGCCACCTGTATACACACAATTAATTTCACCGCACTCCCCTAAATATTAGTAAATAAACTATGTATGCATTCTAGACTACCCGATTCTTTAGAATCGGGCTCACAGCTAGTGTAATATAAAAAGAAAATCATACTATAGCAATTCGTAATAATATAATATTAATGGGACCCGGTAAGTCTCAGGTTTGGGGTATATTGTTGGGTCCAAATCTCCCATCGTATGTTATATTTGGTGACATTTTTTTTACCTCAAAGCAATGTTATATTCATACTCATTATGTGTTGAGATTCTATCTATCACATCTAAAATAATGGGGACTTCCAAGTGTTTCCACCTCGAGTCAATCAATAATTTTGTTGCTATTAGAATATGACAGATTATGTGTCTAAGATTAATTGGGAAATCCTCTATTCCTAAAAGTAGTAGCGTTAGTTGTGGATTAAGGGATAATTTAAGATCAGTGAGGTTCGTAATAAGTTTTTTCACTTCCACCCAAAGGTTACATAATTTAGGACAATCCCAAAATATATGAGAAACTAGCTGTAGTACCCGCTACGCCCGGGTTAATAAATAACTGCTGTTAGCTATAACAAAATAGAATTTGAATATGTCATAATAATGACCTGTAGGAAAATAGAAGCTGAGCTGTGATTGATTGCTATAGGCAGCGTAATATATCTCCAGCCAACAGTAAACCCTCCCCCGGGCAGTATATGTTACCTCACACATACACATAATAGACAGCTCATGTGACTGACATCTGCCTTAATTCCCTATATGGCACATGTGTTGCACATCTGTGTCTGTCTGTGTGGTGTGTTTGTCCCTGGGGTGTGTATGTGTGTGTCCCTGTGGGGGGGGGTCTGTGTGGTGTGTGTCTCTGTTGTGTGTGTCTCTTTGTGGTGTGTGTGTGTGTCCCTGTGGGGTGAGTGCATGTGCCCCTATAGGGTGTGTATGTGTGTGTCCCTGTGGGGGGGTCTGTGTGGTGTGTGTATCTGTTTGTGTGTGTCTCTTTGTGGTGTGTGTGTGTGTCCCTGTGGGGTGAGTGCATGTGTCCCTATAGGTGTGTATGTGTGTGTGTCCCTGTGGGGGGGTCTGTGGTGTGTGTGTGTGTATCTGTATTGTGTGTGTCTCTTTGTGGTGTGTGTGTCCCTGTGGGGTGAGTGCATGTGTCCCTATAGGGTGTGCATGTGTGTGTCCCTGTGGGGGGGGTGTCTGTGTGGGGTTTGTGTGTCTCTGTGTTGTGTGTGTCTCTTTGTGGTGTATGTGTGTCCCTGAGGGGTGAGTGCATGTGTCCCTATAGGGTGTGTATGTGTGTGTGTCCCTGTGGGGGGGTCTGTATGGTGTGTGTCTTTGTGGTGTGTGTGTCCCTGTGGGGTGAGTGCATGTGTCGCTATAGAGTGTGTGTGTGTCCCCTTGGGGGTGTGTGTGTGTGTGTCTCTGTGTTGTGTGTGTCTCTTTGTGGTGTGTGTGTGTTTGTTCGGGTGCGTGGTGAGTATCCAATGTTGGGGCTGCACTTTAGCGACTATACACTTGCTGTTACTCTTTGTGTGCGTGTGGTGTGTTTACATGTCCCCGTGTGTGGTGAATATCTCATGTTGGGGCCCCACCTTAGTGACTATATGCTGGTATGTGCTGTTAGTCTTTGGTGCTATCATTAAGCCCCTCTCATTCACAACTGTCAACTGGTAACTGTCACTTTTTCCCCATTATGTAGATAGGGGCAAAATTGTTTCGTGAATTGGAATGCGCAGGGTTAAAATTTCGCCTCACAACATAGCCTATGACGCTCCCGGGGTCCAGACGTGTGACTGTGCAAAATTTTGTCTCTATAGCTGACAGCTGTCGATTTTCCTCCAACACTTTTCCATTCACTTTTTCCCCATTAGGTAGATAGGGGCAAAATTGTTTGTTGAACTGGAACGCGCAGGGTTAAAATTTCGCCTCACAACATAGCCTATGACGCTCTCGGGGTCCAGACGTGTGACTGTGCAAATTTTTGTAGCTGTAGCTGACAGCTGTCGATTTTCCTCACACACGTTTCCTTTCCCTTTTTCCCCATTATGTAGATAGGGCCAAAATTGTTTGGTGAACTGGAACGCGCAGGGTTAAAATTTCACCTCACAACATAGCCTATGACGCTCCCGGGGTCCAGACGTGTGACTGTGCAAAATTTTGCGGCTGTAGTTGCGACGGTGTAGATGCCAATCCTGGATATACACACACACATAAACACACACACACACACACACACACACACATACACGCATTCAGCTTTGTATATTAGGTAGATCCCAGTTTATCACAACCCCTCCAACATTCTGGAGATTCAGATGGTTTAATCTCATGTATCCTTTCTGGTGTCCAATACCATCTGGACAGTATTTTATAATATGCTTCATGTAAAGAATCACACAAGGTGTTGGAATAAATAATGTCCAGGGATTTTGAGAAGAGTGCAGTATCAATATTAATTTTCTCCCAGGTCAGGATATTCTTGGACTTTAATCTTATATATAAAACCCGAAGGCCACTTCCGGTCTATCCGCTCAACTTCCGTGACGGCCTGCGCCCTGTGACAAAGACCGGAATCGGAAGTAGCAGACCCACGAGCGGTGAGCGCGTAGCGCTCACCGCGAGCCGCTGTCAAAATGGCACAGCGCCTCGCCACCCATCCACATCCGGCCCACAGCCCCCGCTGCCCCATCACCATCCTCCACTGCCTTCCCCCCGCTGCCCCATCAGCCCCCTGCCTGTCACCATAGCCGCCCTCCACTGTCCGGTCACCCCCAGCCTATCACCACTGCCCCTCCGCTCCCCGATCGCCCCCCTCCACTCTCCGGTCACCCCCCGCCTCTCAGCACAGACCCCCTCCACTGTCCGGTCACCCCCCCCCCCCCTTACCACAGCTCCCTCCAGCCACACGCGAACTCTCTTCATCCTGCTTGAGGACCTTTGATGACGTCACGATGATGGGTGGAGTCACAGATCACATGACCGTGACGTCATCAAAGGTCCTGTCCCGATCTAACCTCCTCTGCCTATTCATCCCCCTGCGCTGCACACTGACCCACGATCTGCCCACTGACCCCCACTCTGACCCTGACCCTGCTCTGCCCACCCACCCCCACTCTGACCACTGACCCCCACTCTGACCCTGCTCTGCCCACCCACCCCCACTCTGACCACTGACCCCCACTCTGACCCGGCTCTGCCCACCCACCCCCACTCTGACCACTGACCCACACTCTGCCCCTGACCCTGCCCACTCACCCCCACTCTGACCACTGACCCACACTCTGCCCCTGACCCTGCCCACTCACCCCCACTCTGACCACTGACCCTCACTCTGCCCACTCACCCCCCAACTCTGCACACTCACCCCCCAACTCTGCCCCCCTCACCCCCTCTCTGCCCCCCTCACCCCCACTCTGCACACTGACCCCCACTCTGTCCCTGCTCTGCCCACTGACCCCCACTCTGACCACTGACCCCCACTCTGACCACTGACCCCCACTCTGACCACTCACCCCCAAACTCTGCCCACTCATCCCCCTACTCTTCCCCCTGAACCCCTCTCTGCCCCCTCACCCCCACTCTGCACACTGACCCTCTCTCTGCCCCTGACCCTGCTCTGCCCACTGACCCCCACTCTGCCCACTCACCCCCAAACTCTGCCCACTCACCCTGCTCTGCCCACTCACCCCCACTCTCTGCCCACTCACCCCCTCTCTGCCCACTCACCCCCACTATGCCCACTGACCATGCTCTGCCCACTCACCCTGCTCGGCCCATTGACCCCTCACACTGGCCACTCATCCTGCTCTGCCCACTCACCCCTCACTGCCCACTGACCCCTCACACTGACCATGCTCTGCCCACTGACCATCCTCTCCCCACTGACCCCTCACTGACCCTGCTCTGCCCACTCACCCTGCTCGGCCCATTGACCCCTCACACTGGCCACTCATCCTGCTCTGCCCACTCACCCCTCACTGCCCACTGACCCCTCACACTGACCATGCTCTGCCCACTGACCATCCTCTCCCCACTGACCCCTCACTGACCCTGCTCTGCCCACTCGCCCTGCTCAGCCCACTGACCCCTCACACTGCTCACTGACCCTCCTCTGCACACTGAACATGCTCTGCCCACTGACCCCTCAATGCTCACTCACCCTGCTCTGCCCACTGACCCTGCTCTGCTCACTGACCACTCACACTGCCCACTCACCCTGCTCTGCCCACTGACCCCTCACACGCCCCACTGACCCTGCTCTGCTCACTGACCACTCACACTGCCCACTCACCCTGCTCTGCCCACTGACCCCTCACATGCCCCACTGACTCTGCTCTGCTCACTGACCACTCACACTGCCCACTCACCCTGCTCTGCCCACTGACCCCTCACATGCCCCACTGACCCTGCTCTGCCTCTCACCCTCACACTACCCTGCTCGCCCACTGACCCCTCCCTGCCCATGACCCCTCACACTGCCACCACCCTCACCTGCCCATGACTGCTGTGCCCACTTACCCCTCACACCCCCTGACCATGCTTGCCCACTACCCTCACACGCTACTGACCTGCTTGCTCATTTACCCGCACTGCACCCTCACCCGCTCTGCCCACTCGCCCTGCTTTACCACTCACCCTGCCCACTGACCACCCTCTGTTCACTCACCCCCCCGCTCTGCCCTTTCACCATGCCCACTGACCCCTGCTCTGCCAACTGACCGTGCCCACTCACCCATGCTCTACCCACTGACCCTTCTCTGCCCACTCACTGTGCCCACTGACCCCTGCTCTGCCCACTGACTGTGCCCAATAACCCTTGCTACGCCCACTAAACCCTGCTCTGCCCACTCACCCCCGCTCTGCCCGCTGACCCCTGCTCTGCTCACTGACTGTGCCCACTCACCCCTGCTCTGCCCACTCACCCCTGCTCTGCCCACTGATTTTTCCCACTAACCCCTGCTGTGCCTACTGACTGTGCCCACTGACCCCTGCTCTGCCCAATCACTCTGCCCACTAACCCCTGCTCTGACCACTGACCCCCGCTATTACCCTGCTCTGACCACTGACGCCCCAATCCTGCTCACTGACCCTGCTCTGCCCATTCACCCACCACTCTGCCCACTCACCCCCGCTCTGCCCACTGACCCTGCTCTGCTTACTTACCCCCCCCCCCCCCTGGCTACTGACCATGCCCACTGACCCCAGCTCTGCCCACAGACCCCAGCTCTGCCTACTGACCCTGCTCTGACTACTGATTATGCCCACTCACCCCTGCTCTGCCCAATGACTGCCCACTAACCCCTGCTCTTCCCACTCATCCCCCACTCTGCCCACTGACCCCGCTTTGCCCACTCACCCCCAGCAGATCGGTTTCCCAGCCAACGACAGGTTCTGTCCTGCCACCTACAAGGCGGGTGGAGCGAGCCGCCGCAGGGTAAGTATCCTCACTGAGGTTTTTTTTATTTTTATTATCACCATGAAGGAGCGGGGGCGGGGGGTGTGCAGCCCCAGAGGGAGGGAGGAGGGGGGAGGGGGGGCGGCAGAGACTGGAGGCCCAGAGGGACGGCTGCCCCGCGGAGCGGAGGGGGTCAGGAGGAGCGCCTCCATCCTGCCCCCCCTATCCATCTTGCACCCCCTATCCATCCTGCCCCCCCTATCCATCCTGCCCCCCCTATCCATCCTGCCACCCCCTATCCATCCTGCCACCCCCTATCCATCCTGCCACCCCCAACACCATCCTGACACCCCCAACACCATCCTGACACCCCCAACACCATCCTGACACCCCCAACACCATCCTGCCCCCCGACTCCATCCCGCACCCCCATCACCATTCTCACCCCCCGCCAACATCCTGCCCCGCCGCCTACATCCTCCCCCCTCCCCCACCACCATCCTGCCCTGCCGTCTCCATCCTGCCCTGCCGTCTCCATCCTGTCCCCCCTTCCCGCTACATCCTGACCCGCTCGCTCCATCCTGCCCCACTCGCTCCATTCTGCCCCCCCAACACAATCCTGCCCCCCCTCCCCTCCTCAGCTGATCGCTTGCCCAGGCAACTACAGGTCCTAAAGGCCTGTAGGACCTACAAGGCGGAGGTGGAGCGAGCCGCCGGACAGGTGAGTATCCTCACTGAGGATTTTTTTATTTTTACTGTGGACGACCGGGGGCCAGGAGGAGTGGGGGACCGCAATCACCGCAGTATTGCCATATACCATAGTGCTGCTATACATGTGCTATAATGTACAGCCATATACCATAGTGCTGCTATACATGTACTGTAATGTACCGCCATATACTATAGTGCTGCTATACATTTACTATAATCTACCGCCATATACTACAGTGCTGCTATACATGTACTGTAATGTACCGCCATATACCATAGTGCTGCTATACATGTGCTCTAATTACCACCATATACCATCGTACTGCTATATATATATCTTATATATAAAACCCGAAGGCCACTTCCTGCCAATCCGCTCAACTTCCGTGATGGCCTGCGCCCTGTGTCAAAGACCGGAACCGGAAGTACCAGACTCACGAGCGGTGAGCGCATAGCGCTCACCGTGAGCCGCTGTCAAAATGGCACAGCGCCTCGCGGTGGGCGCTAAAGCGCCACCACTCCCCCTTATCCCGCCACCGTCCCTGCACAGAGCCCCGTCTGCGCCCACCCACATCCGGCCCACAGCCCTGCAGCTCACCGCCCACTCTCCATCAGGGACCGCCATCCTGCCACTGGCTCCGCACACAGCCTGGTGTGCGCCCACCAACATGCGGGAACCGGCCCGGACCGGCCCACACTCTGGTGTGCGGCCTCCGTCGCCACCGCTCCCAGTCCTGCCGCTCTCTCCACACACCCGGTGACTCTCCTCCATCACGGAGCTAGCCCCGCCCGCACTCCGGGGCCGGCCTCCGGAACCGCCGACAGCCCAGTGAGTGTTCAGCCCTCCAGCCTCCGTTCTCCTCTGCCCCCCAGCCTCCGCTCTCCTCTGCCCCCCAGCCTCCGCTCTCCTCTGCCCCCCAGCCTCCACCCCCTCCCTCCTCTGACCCCTCCCTCCTCTAACCCCTCCAGTTTCTGCCTCCTCCGTCCTCTGCCTCCTCCCTCCTCTGCCCCCTCCAGCCTCTGCCCCCTCCAGCCTGTGCTGCACTCACTGCTGACCACTGAGCCACCGCACTTTCTGCTGACCACTGAGCCAACGCACTCTCTGCTGACCACTGAGCCACCGCACTCTCTGCTGACCACTGAGCCACCGCACTCTCTGCTGACCACTGAGCCACCGCACTCTCTGCTGACCACTGAGCCACCGCACTCTCTGCTGACCACTGAGCCACCGCACTCACTGCTGACTACTGAGCCACCCCACTCACTGCTGACCACTGACCCACCCCACTCACTGCTGACCACTGAGCCACCCCACTCACTGCTGACCACTGAGCCAGCCCACTCACTGCTGACCACTGAGCCAGCCCACTCACTGCTGACCACTGAGCCAGCCCACTCACTGCTGACCACTGAGCCAGCCCACTCACTGCTGACCACTGAGCCACCCCACTCACTGCTGACCACTGAGCCAGCCCACTCACTGCTGACCACTGAGCCACCCCACTCACTGCTAACCACTGAGCCACCGCACTCACTGCTGACCACTGAGCCACCGTATACTCTGCTAACCACTGAGCCGCCTGTATACACACAATTAATTTCACAGCACTCCCCTATTACTAAATAAACTCTATATAGATTCTAGACTACCCGATTCTTTAGAATCGGGCCACCATCTAGTAGTTCCATATACGGTAGTCATTATAAATGACAGATATGTACTTTGTTTACCACTTAGGTAGTTTGATCACGAGGGTTATATAGTAGATCAATGATATTTTATGGTAATTTAAAAAGGATATTATTCATTGTTAAATATATTTGCATCTTTGACCACTTTGTTTTATCAGATTGTGGTAAATTAAACTTTTTCCTGAGAGTTTGAAAAGGAATCAACTTGTCATCCATTATAATATCCTGAATGGTTAAAATGCCGTTTTCAATCCAATGTTTTATATTTAACCTTGGAACCATAATCTCCTATAACTGAGTTGGAAGGAAGTAAGTCAAAAGTTCCTTAAATTTTGGTTTGGATTTTACTAGTAAAGGTCTCCAGGTGTTAATGGTCGTTTTCAACGTTTGTAGATTTGGAAGGGGTTTGGTAGGATCTACCCCCCTTTCTGTCGGAGTCCCCCAAGGTTCGGTCCTGGGACCCCTACTTTTCTCCATTTACACTCTCGGCCTAGGGCAACTCATCGAGTCCCATGGCCTCCAGTACCACCTCTACGCCGACGACACCCAAATCTACCTGTCCGGCCCCGACATCACCTCCCTACTCTCGAAAATCCCTCAATGCCTTTCCGCCATCTCATCCTTCTTCTCTGCTCGCTTCCTTAAACTCAACATGGACAAAACTGAATTCATAGTCTTCCCCCAAGAAATTCCACCCCACCCCCAACCTATCCATCTGCGTCAACGACTGCCCCCTCTCCCCAGTCCCCCAAGCCAAATGCCTCGGGGTAATCCTTGACTCCTCCCTATCCTTCAAACCCCACATCGAGGCCCTCACCACATCCCTTCGGCTCCAGCTCAAGAACATCTCACGGATCCGCTCCTTCCTCACCCACGACACCGCTAAAACACTCATCCATGCTCTTATCATCTCCCGCCTTGACTACTGCAACCTCCTTCTCAATGGCCTCCCGGCTAACTCCCTCACACCTCTCCAGTCTATCCTCAACTCCGCTGCCCGACTCATCTATATGTCCTCCCGCTACTCCCCTGTCTCCCCTCTCTGCCAAGCCCTTCACTGGCTCCCCGTCTCCAAGAGATCCCAATTCAAAACACTAACCATGGCGTACAAAGCCATACACAACCTGGCTCCACCATACATCTCCGACCTGGTCTCCCGATACCTACCCTCACGCAACCTCCGCTCCTCCCAAGAACTCCTCCTCTGCTCCCCCCTCATCACCTCTTCGCACAACCGAGTCCAGGACTTCTCCCGGGCATCTGCCTTACTCTGGAACTCCCTACCCGAACACGTCAGACACTCTCCTACCCTGAGTAGCTTCAAGTGTCACCTGAAGACTCACTTGTTCCGTCAAGCCTACAACCTGCCATGAGACCCAGGCGAACACCCCATACCTGACATTCCCCCATCCTACTGTATCCTAACCCACCCCTCATAGACTGTGAGCCCTCGTGGACAGGGTCCCTGCCCCTCCTGTACCTGTACGTCCTGATCGCCTAGATTTGTGTACTTGTTCTTGTCTCCCTCAACCTCATGTAAAGCGCCATGGAACCTAATGGCGCTATATAAATAAATAATAATAATAATAATATAATAATAATCTAATAAGTATGCTAAGATAACTAGTTTAAGGTTATTATTGTTAATACCGGCTTTTTCTAATTGTACCCATGGAATAGATGGTTCCTCTAACAGCCAGCTATTATACAATTTCAAGAAAAAAATGTTTTAAAACATATAATCATAAAATAAAAGACAAATACATCACAATTGTTTGAGTCAATATCCATGCCATCCCAGCCATGAGCTATTAAAGTAGCAAGCACACAAAATTTAATGACATAGACGAATACAAGTAGACTGAAATATTTTAACTGTATTGAGAGATAATAACTAAAGATGAGCAAATACATTTGAATGGAATTGTGTTCTACTCAAAGTTAACAAAAATCTGTATTTCCCAAAATGTGGATTTTTTTGTAACTTGCTTCCATGCGATTTCACAACCATTTTTCTCAACCATAAACAGCAATCAAAATGTTAAAAAATAAAAATACTTATACCCACCTCTATGGCCCCTCCACTTCTCATCACCACCCATCCAGTGTCATTGCAGCTTTGGATCGCAGCACTGAAATTCCCAAGGCAACGAAGATACGAGGACCAGATGGTTGAAGATTAGAGGCAAAAGGGCAGGTGAGATGAGTGGTGAATATGAAGTAAGTACTAGATGGAGGCCTAATGCTATCACATCGGGAGGGCGGTGATGCCACAATGGAGGTTGGCTCTGTGGTGCTGGAGGCAGTGACCATCTCTTCTCCCTGTGCTGTCGTCTCCCCTCTGTGTTCTCTCTTTTGAGCTGTCTCCCCCTGTGCACTATCTCTCTTCCCCTTGTAGTCTCTCCACCCCTGTGCTGTCTTCTCCCCTTGTGTGCTCTCTCTTTTGTGTTGCAACACACAAAAGATAAACAATTAACTGCAACCCACAAAAGATAAACAATTAACTGCAACACACAAAAGATAAAATAACCTGAGGAAGACAACAATTGGTTGTGGAAACGCGTTGTGGTAAATAAACGTGTTAACCCATAAGTAATCTCCTTATTTGTATTCCCCAGTGCTCCTAGCCAGTAATCTTCTCTTTCCTTAATCTCTCTTTTAAGTTGTCTTTCCCCTTTGTTCTGTCCCCCTGTGTGCTGTTTCTCTCCCCTCTATGCATTCTCATTTGAGCTGTCTCTCCCTGTGCACTCTATTTCTCCTCTCTGTGCTCATCCCTCACCCTGTGGTAAAAGTAAAATTAAAAGAAAGTATGAAAAGGGTAACATTACACTGCTGGGGTGGAGGCACATGGGTTGCTGGGATGGTGTCATATACATTGATGGGAAGAGGCACACAAACTGCTAGGGGCTAGGATGGGGGCACATAGGATGCTGGTAAACACATAGGCTTGGATGGGGGCACATAATATGAGGTGGGTGGTACATAGGCTGCTGGGATGGGGCACATAGCTTATGGTGGGGGTAAATAAGGGGCTGTGGGCACATGGTCTGAGGTGAGGGCACAAGCTGCTGGGAGGCACACAGGCTGGGGTGAGAGCACAGGGTGCTGGATGGCACATAGGTTACTGGGGCACAGATAGGTTGGGGTGGAGGCACAGACTGCTGGGGGCACATAGGCTGGGGTAGAGACACAAACTGCTGGGGCATACAGGCTGGGGTGGGGGCACAGACTGCTGGGGGCACATAGACTGCTGGGATGGGGCACATAGGCTAGAGTGGGGTTACATAGCGTGCTGGGGGCACATGGTCTGAGGTGAGGGCACAGGCTGCTGGGAGGCACATAGTCTGCTAAGCGGCAAATAGATTGGGATAGATGCACATAGACTTAAGTGGGGGCACATGCTGCTGGGGTGCACATAGGCTGAGGTGCAGGTACAAGATGCTGAGGGGCATGTAGGCTTGGATGGAGGCACGTAAACTAGGGTAGGGGCACAGGCTGCTGGGGCAAAAATGCTGTTGGGGCACATAGGCTGGGTTGGGGGCACAGGCTGCTGGAAGACACATAGGCTGTGGTTGGGGCCCATAGGCTGGAGTGGGGGCACAGACTGCTGGGGGCACATTGGCTGGGGACAGAGCATATACACTGCTGTGAGTGTGGAACATTCAGTACATTGCTTGGGTGGGGCACATAGGCTTGGGTGGGCACACAGGTTCTTTGGCGGCACATAGGCTTCTCTCAGGGCACAGGTTTCTGGGAGCACATAGATTGGGGTGGAGACACAGGCTGCTGGGGGGTACATAAGTTGGGGTGGGGGCACATAGGCTAGGGTGGGGGCACATACACTTGGCTGCACAGGCTGCTGGGGGGCACATAATTTAGGGTCGGGGAAAAGACTGCTGTGGGCACATAGGCTGGAGTGGGGGCATATAGGTTGGGGTGGGGATACAGGTTGCTGGCAGCAAATACTTTGCTGTGGAGACCGGGGAAGCTAAATTAACTGTCGTGGTGTGACGGTCATGTGCACCTGGTCTGCCCATGACCGTGACATCATCACGGGTCCTGAAGGATTTCATTCTGCCATTTTTGCGTTGGGCAGGGGGCCGATGGCTGGCGTCGGGCTGCGGTAATGAGTTTGTGCGGGGTTGGTTGCAGGGTGTGGGGACCAGGATCCATATGCGGTGGGTTTCTAGCATTGGCTGCACCACTAGTGGACCTCATATTTGGACAAACCACCACTTGAGTATTCAAGTTGTGCTCGCCCATTGCATGATAGGAAGATATGATTACAGCAGAAGTGCATGGTGGATGCCACAAGGTAGGTATACAGAGTGGGTACGGAAGGTAATAATTGCACAAGAAGTGTTTTTTTGCAAACTCTATTCAGGCTTTCATATGTCTTGCACTGTGGCGAGACTTCCGTCTGTCCATTCTGCCATAAAGGCCCGATTGTGGAGGGCTGCAGTGATAGTTGACTTTGTGGAACTTTCTTCCATCTCCCTACTGCATCTCTGGAGCTCAGCCACAGTGATCTTGGGACACTTCTTTACCTCATTCACAAGGGTCTTCTCCCACTATTGTTCAGTTTCGCTGGACTGTCAGGTCTAGGAAGACGTCTGGTGGTCCCAAATGTCTTCCATTTAAGGATTATGGAGGCCACTGTGCTCATAGGAACCTTGAGAACTGCAGAAATTCTTTTGTATCCTTGGTCAGATCTGTGCCTTTCCACACTTCGATCTCTTAGCTCCTTGGGAAGTTCCATTTGGCCTCATGATTCTCATTTGGTCTGACACGCAGTGTGAGCTGTGAGGTCTTATATAGACAGGTGTTTACCTTTCCAAATTAAGTTCTATCAGTTTAATTAAACACAGCTGGACTCCAATGAAGGAGTAGAACCATCTCAATGAGGATCACAAGGAAATGGAGGGCATGTGACTTTAATGTTAGTGTCTGAGCAAAGGGTCTAAATACTTATGACCATGTGATATTTCAGTTTTTCTTTTTTAATAAATATGCAAAGATTTCTACATTCCTGTTTTTTTTCAGTCAAGATGGGGTGCAGATTGTACATTAATGGCAAAAAATGAACTTACTTGAATTTACCAAATGGCTGCAATGAAACAAAGAGTGAAACATTTAAAGGGGTCTGAATACTTTCTGTACCCACTGTATATAGATAAAGTTATTATGTTTTATATATTACATATTATATATTACAACTTTACATTTGGAGAGAATAATTTAGTGTTAAAAAACATGTAACATAACAAAGGAACATAGTATTTAAGGTTGAAGGAAGACCTTAAGTCCATCTAGTTCAACCCATAGCCTAACATGTTGATCCAGAAGAAGGCAAAAAAAAAACCATGTGGCAACACTAGCTCCACATTGGGGAAAAAAATTCCTTCCTGACTCCACATACGGCAATCAGACTAGTTCCCTGGATCAACGCCCTATCAAAGAATCTAGTATATATATTCAAAGAATCTAGTATATATAACCAATAATATTATATTTTTAAAGAAAGGCATCCAGGCCACTTTAAAATGTTAGTAGTGACTCACTCATTACAACATTATGTTGCAGAGAGTTATATAGTCTCACTGCTCTTACAGTAAAGAGTCCACATCTGTAATTATGATTAAACCTTCTTTCCTCCAGATGTAGCGGATGCTCCCTTGTCCCTGTCGCAGGCCTAAGAGTAAAAAGATAATTAAATAGGTCTCTGTACTGTCCCCTCATATATTTATACATTATTATAAGATCACCCCTAAGCCTTCGTTTTTCCAAACTAAATAACCCCAATTTTAATAACCTGTCTAGGTATTGCAGACCCCTCAGTCTTTCTTATACACCAGAGACCAGAATTGTATACAATATTCTAAGTGTGGTCGCACTAGTGACCTCAATAGAGGTAAAATTATGTTCTCCTCATGATTCTCGATGCCTCTTTTAATGCATTCCATTCCATTATTTTATTTGCCTTTGTAGCAACTGCCTGACACTGGGCACTAAATGTGTGTTTATCATCTACCCATACACCCAGGTCTTTTTCAGTGGTAGTTTTGCCCAGTGTTTTACAATTAAGCACATAATTATACTTTTTATATCCTTTGCCCAAGTGCATGACCTTACATTTATCCCCATTAAAGCTCATTGACCATTTATCAGCCCAAGCTTCTAGTTTACATAAATCCTCCTGTAGTATAAAATTGTCCTCCTCTGTATTGATAACCCTGCAGCGTTTAGTGTCATCTGCAAATATTGAGATTCTACTTTGTATGCCCCTACAAGGTCATTAATAAATATGTTAATGACCTTGTTGGGGGTATACAGAGTAGACGCTCAATATTTGAAGATGACACTAAACTCTGCAGGGTTATCAATACAGAGGAGGACAATTTCATATTACAGGAGGATTTATAATAAAGAGGCAAATTAAAATTTTAAATAATAAAGAGGTGTAAAGAGGCGAATTCAAATTTTACCTGATTCACACTTCTCTAGTAACAACCAATCATGGTAAAATACCTAATAAATCACATAGAAGATGTAAGTCAGAGAGATGGGAGACAGGCAATGGAAGGAATTGTAAACAAGTATGATATGTTCATTAATGATACCACAATGGCAAACAGTAACACCTTACCCAGAGAAATGAATCAAGCATACGTTTTTAACAGTGTATTGCCAGTGGGGAGTACTCAGGAAATCCAAATGTCAATAGTTACATACATTGGCAATCTCACAATAAGCATACCAGAGTAGCATATCAATACAATAACTAGGCAATACAGGGGTATTAGAGTTATGTAAATAGGGTGTCATGCATCCCCATTGATTGCAAAACCTGTTTTAACAGTGGTACTGATGATGACCAGACCACTCCAAACAAACATTTATTTCATAAGATTCAAAGAAAAGTAATGATGGTTGCACTCAACGATAATTAAAACATTTTATTTCTTCATCTTACAAAACTGGTATAAGGGTGTGCAGGGAGGTGCTAATTGTCACTTTAATAAGGTAGTGAACAAATTCTAGTGCCACCTTTTGGTAGCTGTCCTCAAAGTCATAATTGACTCTTTAACAAGCCTTTTAAGGATTTCTGCCAGATCAAAACCCCAAACTGCCAACGCCCCTCATCAGTGTAGCATGTGGGAATTCAAATCGGGCTGTGTGAGTAGGCTAAGACGAGGTCTGGGGAACTAGCTTTCTACCTCATGGAGAGGAGTTTGCCAGCTTAAGAATGCAGATAAGTTGATAAGGAAGCTTATAGTCGCAATGCTCCTCTAGGAAATATGCAAATTGTCACTTCAGTGAGGAAGTGGACGAACTCTAGCGCCACCTTTCGGTAGCTGTCCTCAAACTCATAATCGACACTTTAACAAGCCTTTTAATATGGCCAAGGGGGGAGATGCTGTGAAATCAGGAGACCAGAGAGCGTCCATCACATATTTCACTGATCACTTCTGCTTTATATTGAAAATAATCTCTCGAGCAGATTTTCATGCAGATCTATGTCTGGCCGGTAGCCTTTAAAAGCTCATTTACATATAAGAAAAACATAGATTTTTCTGGAATAAAATATCAGATTGTAGATATCAAGGTATCATTATATTCAGCTTTTTAGGATCTACATGTCTATATAGATGGTTTGATATAACATTACTAGAGTGACAATAAGCATAAATAGGCTCTTTGTTAAGACAGTTGCAAGTAGAAGGGATTGTGCTCACCTGATGTGGTTGTGAAAGTCACAGTAACTGAGAAGGTGTGAATCAGCTGCAGCAGCCCCACATGGCAAAATACATCATGAACTGGACAAAAGTTTCAGATTTCCAAGTTAACCTCTTAGGGTACCTTTACATGCTGCAACCGCGGGAGACATTTTTGACGGCGATATGTCGCCCTGGAATTATCGCCTTCAAATTGCCTCCCAAATGCGGCGTGTAATTGGGGAATTTTGCGGCGATATGTCGCCTCGTCACGGTCGCCTGATTTCAGTGCGTGCTCGTGTAAAGGTACCCTTAGGATGGTTGATCATACTGGCTGATTCCTAATAGGCCACCTTTAAACGTTTAAACTATAATCACAACGAGCAGTTTTTAATACTCGCGTATTTGTAATAGTGAGTCCAATGCAAGTAAGTCTATGAGTAACACAAGTAATTTGCTGTACCCGACATGGAAGTCTGGGAGGGCTGCAAAATGACAGACCTGTATTGAAAAGTGCTCAAACAGCATGGGAGCAATATACAGACATAGTGTAGTCTATGTTTTCATGTTGTAACGTCAAACATTGAACTTTCCTACCTCACAAGCTTCTCACTGTAAAGCTGTAAAGTTCACTGGAGTTAATAGCTGAGCCGCGTCAATCGAGATGAACTCAGGTGACCTAAACTGTGATGTCATCTTCATCACTGTGAGATTCAAAGCTCATTCAGCTTCGGGTCTCGTAGTGAATGGTTGACGTAGAGGATCGTGAAGGGGTACCTGGGTTAAATAAAGATGAGAATGAGGTATGTATCTGTGTTTTTTTGTAATACAATACTTTTTTTCTGTGTTATGTCTTTACTATTTACTAGAGATTCCTAATAGTCAAGTCTAATATTGGCCTGAGATTAAGAGTTTCTGGCTTAGTGCCAGCTGGCAATATTCAGCTGCCATTAACCTCTTTATTACCCAGTTTTCAACCAGCAATAGTGCAACTGGAATAGTCAGGTTACAGCGCCAAAAAGTGGTGCTTGTGCTGAATGCGCCATTATCTGGGGTGGCTGCATACTACAATTTACAGTGTGGGAGGCCCAGAACTTAGAACTCCACATGCTGAGGATTCCAGCCCCTAGATGTTTAGTTATACCTGGCTGGAAACCAAAATACTGTGAATCCCGACATCGTTTATTTTTAATTAACTGAAAAAATTAATTAAAAAAAAGGGCTCAGTTCTATTTTGATCAACAGCCAGGTACAAGTAGCCAGCTGAGGGGTGGGTGGCAGCCTGTACCTGTTTGCTGTACTTGGCAAAGCATTACATCTTTTTTTTTAATTATTTGAAGTAATTATTTTTTTTAGAAAGTTCTCCACTGCATTTTGCTTATCAGCCAGGTACAACTAGCCATCTGGTGGTGGGGGGCACCCCAATCCTGCTCCACTGCACATTATGTTTCCAAAAATTAGCCCTGGTGGCTGTCATAGTTGACACAGGAAGACACTTTCAAAAGGGCCTCCAATTACAAATATTTTTTAGGTAGGAGTAGGACTACTGTCCTGGTTAGTCCACTGTACAATATGCATTATATTTGTAAAAATTAGCCCTATCGGCTGTGTCATGGTTGACGCAGGGATACACCATCACAAGGGCCTCCAATGACAAATATTAGTTAGGTAGGACTATTCTACTGGTTGGTCCACTGCACAATGTGTATTGTGTTTCCAAAAATTAGCCCTAGGGGCTGTGTCATGTTGGACACAGGAAGACACCATCACAAGGGCCTCCAATGACAAATATTATTTACATAGCAGTAGCACTACTGTCATGGTTGGTTCATTGCACAATGTGCATTGTGTCTCCAAAAATTAGCCTTATTGGCTATGTCATGGTTGATGCAAGCAGACACCATCACAAGGGCATGAAATGAAAAATATTACTGAATCTAACATTGTTAGGATGTTGTTGATCATGAAGTAAATGTGTCACAAGCAGTAGTAGGATAGAAATGTAAAACAAAGAAAAAGGGTTTGTATGGAAAGGGATGGATGTTAACACGAGTAGCATAAATTATAAATGTTGGTGAATTTTGGTTGGCATGCTGTCATCTTGAGGGATTACAAACTTTTGAGAAATCTAGTCCTTGTTGAATTTAATCAGAGTATGGCTAGGATCACACATACCATCCGTTTTTGGCTTAACTCTTTTAACGTTGTCAATACCTGGTCTGGATAACCATGGAGTCTGCAGAAATAAGCTTGAAATGTTCTTGCTGCTGTCTCAGCTGTTAAGTCTTTTACCGGAGCTACCACAAGGAATCTGGAATAGTGGTCTACCATGGTAAGAGCATAGGTGTAGCCTGATTTGCTGGGTGCGAGTTTGACATGATCTAAGGCTACCAGTTCTAATAGTTGTTTGGTGATGATAGGCTTGAGTGGTGCTTTCTGGCTGGTACGGTCTCTTCTTCTTAATGAGCATGGTCCACAATTTTTACACCATCTCTCTATGGAAGACATCATGCTGATCCAATAGAATCTTTCACGTAACAGTATTTCTAGTTTTCTCCATCTAAAGTGTCCCGATCCATCGTGGTACGCTTCCAATACCATTTGGACATCTCTCTTCGGAACTACAACTTGCAATGCCATTTCATGTGTTCTTGGGTTGATGTACCTTCTGCACAGTTGACCTTGATAGATGAATAACCTACTTCTTTCTTTCCACAGGTGTTGGGCCTCTAGGGGAGCATTCTTTTCAAATTGGGAATCCGGTTGGGTTATCAACTTCTTTACAAGGCTCACTGACGGATCACTATCTTGAGTCTCCTTCCTGATTGCTCTGGTAGATGCGATCTTCAGCAATTTTCCGTTTTCTACTTTTATGGAAAGCTGGGAGTTCTATTTCCTCTAAGCCATCCTCTACTTCATTTCCTCGTAGATGTACTTGAGGGTTTCTGGAGAAGGCATCAGCAATTGCGTTGTTGTGGCCTGCTCAAGATTTGATAGTAAAGTCATAGTTCGATAGTCGGGCCATCCAAGGCACCAAGCTTCACGGTATACAGGGGTGTTAACAGGTTGTTATCCATGTAGACGGTAAATTACGAAGCTGCGAGGTAATGCTTGAAATTGAATCTTTCTG
The DNA here is from genome assembly GCA_033576535.1 of Allobates femoralis. Classification (NCBI taxonomy): domain Eukaryota; kingdom Metazoa; phylum Chordata; class Amphibia; order Anura; family Aromobatidae; genus Allobates; species Allobates femoralis. The sequence goes on along the minus strand of JARQOC010000009.1, from coordinate 113,989,226 downwards.
TTATAGCCCAGACCAAGGCCAACAACTCTAATTTGTAGTTTTCCGGGTTCCTCTCGGTGGGTCGAAGTTTTCTGCTGGCGTAGGCAATTACTCGCTCTCTATCATCTTGAATCTGGGAAAGGACTGCTACCAGGCCTACATTGCTTCCGTCGGTGTAAAGGACGAAAGGTAGGTTATAAACAGGGTAAGCCAGGATTTCCTCACCGCTTAGAGCCTGCTTCATCTGTTGGAAGGAATTTTCTTGTTCTTTCCCCATTCCAATGATGTATCTACAGACCTTCTCTTCTTAGATTGGCCTACCAGAAAATCTTGTAGGGGAGCTGCCATTTTTGTGTAGCCCTTAATGAATCTTCTCTAGTACCTAACCAAACCTAAGGTTGGTGGGAAAAATGTGGATCATGTAAGAGTCTTGGTACAGACAGCTACATATGGACTGTGCCATGTGAACTGAGCTGCAAACAGGCAAGAGTTCTGTATCCCCAGCAGGAAGAACAATACCAATCCCTCTCTCATGCTGACTTACCTCCTGCTCCACCTCCTCCTCTCCAGCCCATACATGCTGGACATACATAAAGCTTGGGTTGGTAGTCCCCTCTTGTAGCACATAAAAATATGTCTTCTCCCTTATCATCCGCCTCCTCATCTTAATTATCATAACCCAATGTTGCCTGAGAATATTGGCTGAGTTGGGTTATATCACCCATTGGGAAATCTGGCTCCATAGCCACCTGCTAGGCATTCAAAGCTTCCTCTTTCAGATTGTGCAGTGATCATCTCAACAGACACAACAGCGGGATTGTTAAACTTATAATAACCTCATCCCTGGCCACGATCTTGGTGCAGCACTCAAAGTTTTCAAGAGCCTCACAAATGTCTGCGATCCATACCCACTCGACAATTATGTGTGTTGACCTAGTGTCAGTCTGACGGGTATGTTTAAGCTAATATTCAGCTACTGCCCTTTGCTGCTTACTAATCCTTTCCAACATATGATATGTTAAGTTCTACTGTGTAGGTAGGTCGCAAATGAGTCAGTTGACTAAATGCTTCAAGACCATTAAAAGGATAGAGGGATGTTGGAAATGGGCGCTAATACTGCTTACCTTCTCATCTCGTTAAGTCAGGGTATGTTTTTAGAAATTTCTGGACAATTAGGTTCAGTACGTGAGCCATGCATGGAATGTGTACCAGCTTGCCCAGCTTTACAGATGCCACCAGGCTCTGCCTATTATCGCACATGACCAGACTGGGTTAAAGTGCAGCGTGGAGAGTCACTGACTGGTCTGTTCCCTTGCAGATCTGCTGCAGTGGGTGTTTAATTACCTAAACAGATGAGCTTCAGTAGAGTGTGCTGCCGCTTTGCAGAAGTTGGGTCCACTATTCTTGGTGTGGGTATTTTATACATGATTTTCCAGTTGCAACTTCATCCCACCCTCTACCAGGTTCACCCAGTGTGTTGTGACAGAAATGTATTGTCCCTGTCCACAACAACTTGTCCACGTATTTGTTGTTAGGTGGACCTTCTCGGTTACGGTGTTGGTGAGAGCATGGATAATATTGTTTAACACATGCTGTTATAATGCATGGATAGCACTCCAAGCAAAATAGTGCCGGCTGGGGACAGAGTATCGTGGGCAGCCACAGCCAAGAGATCATGGAAAGGTTCCATTCCCACAAGAATAAAACGGCAACATCTCCATGGCTAGCAATTTGGTAATGTGAGTGGTAATTATTTGTATCTATGGAGGAGTGGCTCGATATTTATGCTTTCTTTCAAGGCTCTCAAGCAGGGACAAGTGGACACTGTTGGGATAAAGAAGTGGACAGGGTTCATGCTTGCTGTGTCTGTGCAGCTGCAACTTGTGGGTAGGAGGGATAAGTGCTTGCTTGCTGGACAACAAATTGTGATGGACGGTGCACAAAATGGAAGTGTTTGAACCACAGCCACAGATTTGGTGCCCTGGTGTTACACCTACCTACCGGGGTGCTTGGCAGCCATGTGGTTCCACATTCTGGTGTTACTAAGGTTGCTTTTGTCTTGGCATCTGTTCAGCTTGGTATGGTAGATTGGACAGATAATGTTTTTTTCTGAAGGACTATCAAAAAATATTTTCCATACAGTGACTGAACTTGCTTTGACTTGGGGAACAGTGGGGGTGCCCTTGGGAACAGTTGACCCAGTTCTCTTTCTGGTCAAACCACTACCCCTTCATGCCTGTGTTGGTGCAACAAATCCATCTTTCTCTGTGTTGCTGTGCTGGCTATGCATGCCAAGGGTCCAGCTAGGATCAGTGGACTTATCATCGACCACCTCTTCTTCCATCTCATCTTCCTTCCCAGTTGAGATTGTAGTATGCTGACCTGATCCCAACTGTGTCTCATCATCATCATCCTCCACCTCTTGAGACAGTAAATCACATTGCTCAAAGTGCCTTTCTTCTGGCAGTTGGTAATCAAATATTTTCGCATCAATGTCTACCACCTCCTCACATCCTCTTGAATGCTGGACAGTGAAAAGCCAGAGCTAACAAAAGGGAACATACAAAACCGATCCATGGAGTGGCCAAGCTTGCGGTCATATATCTCCTGAGACTAATGGTGGGGGAAGGAAGGAGGACCAGGTTGAGGATTGGATGTGCAGGCCTTTTGGATATCAAGACTTGACTGAGTGGAAGATTTGATGCTACTTGAGAAATGAGTAGAGTTCTTGTTTGCCATCCAAGACAGAATCTGCTCATGCTCTTCTGCCTTCCAGACACATTTATGTTCCAGACCGGGAATAGTAATGATTGCACTTGCTCATCCCTAGGCATCACTTTTGTATTTTTCACCTACTCTTGGCTTTGGCTACAAACACTGACATAAAAAACTCACCAAATAATCAATGTGTGCACGTGACATTAAAGTCTCAAACTGTAAAAATGTAATTTTGCAGTTAAAAATAATCAAAATATACAAATATACTAAAACAAAACTGTAGATGTGTGTGTATGTGATAGTGTGTCTGAGTTTGTGATTGTGTATGTCCAAACATAGATGTGAATAGAAACATTAATCATACAAAGCTTTCAGGACAATGTTGTGCCTGCCAAATATTAAAATTAAATATATAAATAAATTCAGCAAGCGTTCTACCATGCAGCTTAAGATATGCTGTAAAAAGTCTTATTTATGGGATATAAATCAATTAACAAACTATTATTATACTATGAATGGTACAGCACTGTCGTGATGAAAAATTTGCATGGATTTGATACAGCTTTGCTCTTGTTCGGTGGTTTTACTTCATATGTAGAAAAGTACATTCCTTGCAAAAAAAGAAAACATTTAAGTGGGAAGGCAGACATGAAAATGGGATAGAGACCAGATGGTGAAACAGAGAAATGTAAGAATTGTTTTGAGGGGGTGGTATTGAAATCCCAAGGGATGAGAACTCCGGTGCAATACAGAATCCAACTGTGTGGCTTATTTTGCTTTTCTAAACAGAATAGAAATCCAGCCGAGCAAAGGCATATAATATGTATGGTTGACATGTATGTGGACTGCAAAAGAAAGCATTAATTTGACTGATTCAATTTTTAATAAATTTTGTTTTATGTTGAATTATACTATAACTTGTAGAACCCTGTTTTAAAAGAATTCTTTTGTGTGTAATGATCCCTCTTTGAAACACACTAAAACTATCACACGTAAACATGGATCATCAGTAATTTTTCACTTATTATTTATACATTAAGATTGGTTAACCCATTGATGTTCAGGTTTTCCAGATTCGGCAGGAATTAAATAAATGACATCATCTAAACTTGAGCCCGGAACCTGAAGTCCATGTAAATCTATGGGGAAACAAACTTTAGTGCTATAAAATGGTGTTGGTAAGATCTAGGGGGCTGCAAAAGCAAGCAAAATGGGGATTAAGCAGTTATTGTATACTTAATAACTTTCACGCTGCTCTCACACTGCTTCTGGGTCTACTCATTAAACCTTATACATATTCCTCTGTTTCCCTCACCCACACTTTGTGACAATCTCTGTGATTGGTTGCAGTTAGACTGCATCCCCACCCTCTGAGCTGGAGTCAGTGATTGGTTCAAAAAAATTCACCACATTTGGCCACTTACAAATATCCATTGCATTTAGCAGGATGCTGCCAGCCACTCTAAGAGGCAACTCATGTCACCCAACACTGGTGCTCAATCTCCTGCAACCCTGACATTGGGGCAATTGTGGCACCTGCGACCAGCCATGCCACAAGGAGGAAACTGGTGGTATCACCGGACACGAAATCACCATAAGGCGGCAGTCACTCCAGTTCATGTGAAGCAAAGTGTGGTGATATATATAATCACTCTTGGAAACCGTATTGTGGATCCTTGGTTAGAAGTAATCTGTCACAGCTCCTCACAGCCCCACTCCTGTCCGCTCCTGCGCTGTGTACAGTGGTGCCGTGGGGCCTGCGTCATCATCTGGGCTTCTCCATGGGCGGCGGTGATTTGGATAATGGGATCCAGATCTCCGCCCTCCCATGACGCCTCCCACCACATAGCGCATCATCATTGAGGCAGGACACAGAGCTCAGATTGGCCAATTGGCCTTTTCAAACCCTCCCCATCTATTCACTTGCACTCCCCTGATGAAGGATTGGCCGAAATGCACATTGGGCGCGCGGCTTGCAGGCGCTGAGGACGCTAGACAGATTTAGTACAGTGAGGAGGTAATTTGTCCCTATTTTCAATAGTCTAATTATTGATGGACCCCCTCATGTAATATGGAGAAAGAGATACACCATGGATTGTGATATGTTCTCACTATACATTCTAGGATGTACAGTAAACCTTAAGCAGCATATCACATGTAAGTGGGTGTATAGTCAGTTGTTATGCTGTTGCTGTTAGCTCCATTCCAAGTTTAATTGTGGACCTGCATGTATATCATAGATGGTGTTATACTTAACTTATGTACTTCCCAGTACCATGTACAGTGCTGTGCAAATTAATTGGGACAAAGCAAGTTTATCTTGCATTAATTTTACTATTTCTGATAAGTGTTTTATCAGTTCTTGGTGTCATTTTCCTTTTTCTTCCACATTTCCCTTTTCGCTTTGGAGAAAACTATCCAGTTTCATTGTGTGTGCGAATAATTCTTAAAACAGTAGATTTTCCAATTCCAACGGTGGAAGCGATTTCTCTTACAGTCAGACTTGTATGTTCATTAAGAGTAATAATTCTAGACCTCTTCCGTGGAGTAACATCCATTTTTACAGGCACGAATCACACTAAGAGAAAAAGTACACTAAACCACTCCTCACAGAAACAAGCTCTCAACTGAAGCTGAGGGGGCAGCTAGCTGTTATTTTCTGACTAAAACCAGTCAAACCACATTTTGTTACTCAAGGTTGTACATTCACACCTGTTCAAAGCAGTTAAAACTGTTTTGAATCACTGACTGGTAACCAACTTACAATTTTACTTAAAAAAATGATTTGTCCCAATTAATTTGCACAGCACTGCAGGCCAAATACATGGGAATTGAGGAACATCATTCCTGGGACAAATTATTAATTGTGGCATAAATCTCCAAATTAAATCTATATTGGAGGTGATGTGTGTTGTGGAAAGTAGCATGGTGCATTGTTAATTTGTTTGGATAATATTGGCCCTTTTTTCCATGCACACTACATTGAATTGTGTATTGATTAATACAGTGCATTGTTAACACTGTGTTGGAATCCTTGGGCTATATTATTTCCCTCTTGCACTATTGCATTTTACATTGTGGTATGCTAATTTCTAGATGTACACATTTTATACAAATATAAACATCCTTAATTGTGTCATACACAGCAATTACCCATACGTATAGATCTCTCTCCTATAATTAAACAAGATTTTGCAGGATTCCACATTGGTGTACAGCTATATATATTTTGCTTTACAACTATTACCTTGATCTATGTATAATATATCTTCATTGTAGTAATCAAATGCTATTTTATGAATGTAACTGTTCACACTCTTCGTCTGCATTACAACTCTGCCATGCTGGTTTGAGTTAGCCTTGTATCGATCCTGATTCCAATTATAGTTTTCACTTTTACATATAAATTGGACCTGTAGTCACATTTGTTTTTGTAGCTTCAATGTTTGTAATGCAGGAGGCTGCTTCTTGGGATCCTTGTGGCTCTGTGGATCTGTTCATCTATTACCAGTGGATGGTATCCTTGTTTTAGGAATGTTTTCCTCTGTGTTTGTAGTTGTAGTTTTCTGTCATCACATTGAGGACAGTAAACTACAATTACTATCACTGAGGAAAACATTCCTAAAACAAGGATGCCATCCATTGGTAATAGATGAACATTTCAACTGAGCCACCAGGATACCATGAAGCAGCCTCCTGGATTACAAACAGAAGAAGGACAACAACATGGTGCGTCTTGTGGTCACATACAATCCTCACATGAACATGCTAAGGAAAAATTGGGCTGATCTTCAGCGCTTATTTCACAAAGACCACAGACTGAAAGCAATATTCCCAGAACTGCCACTGCTCTCCTATAAGCAGCCCCCCAAACTAAGGAATCTCCTTGTCAGAAATGTTCTCACATCTCCATCACAGATGGGTGCATTCCCCTGTAACGGCAAGAAATGCAAGACTTGTATCACCAACAGATGCAGCTTTACCCAACACAAACCAGGATAAGATCATGGACTTTTTCTTCATGTACATCCTCCAATGTGGTGTATATGATACAATGTATAAGGTGCACTACAGGAACAAATATTGGGGAAACAATTCAAAAGCTACAAACAAGGATGAATCTACATAGACATACGATAACAAATGAGCTGGACACGCCTGTAGGAATACACTTCTCTAAACCTGGGCACAGCATGACAGATTTAAAAGTTCTAATATTGAAAGGTCACTTCAAAAATGATAGAGAACATAAAATCTGGGAATTCAAATTCATAAGAATGTTCCAATCCTTAACAAAAGGGCTCAATTTGACACCTGGATTCATGAGTCATTACCTAGACACAACTAACACTTCCACAAGAAGATCTTCTGATGTGTAAAAGACCACTCCACCTCATCTACATCAGTAACAAAGACTTCGTTTCAATTTCCTTAGCCCACCTCGACTTAGCATCATCTCATATCCTGCTGTATTTTGTATTTAAATGTCTCAGTAAGTCATTTGTAATATTGTTTGATGAAGGAGCCTTGAGCTTTGAAATCTTACAAATATAATTTTTTGGTTAGCCAATAAAGGTATCACTCCTAGAAAATGTTTCTCAATTTTTTTGCGGACTTAAGTATTTACATCGATTTTTCTGGCTAACACAGTAGCACAATATTATTTTGTATTGTATAACAAAAACAAAAGAAACAGCAATTATCATAGTGATGATAAGACTAATTTTAACAACCAAAATGGCTTCAGTTTAACCCTTTTACCCCAGAGGACTTTATACATCTGGACCATATAGCAGCCTCCCAGACTTAATAGGAGGCAGCGCTAGACAGTATATAAGCTCATATCTCAGGTATGAGGAGGACATCTGGGTACATAGAGGAGTTATAAGAACCCCATTTACATTATGTGTAAGCTGGTGGGCACAGTTTAAAATGCCCAAAGTGGGTGACCGGGCCATTTTTGTAATTCTGACCAGTGTCACTTTATGAGGTTATAACTCTGGAACATTTCATATGGATCCCAGTAATTCCAAAACATTTTTTCATGACATTTTGGACTTAATTATAGTGGTAAACTTAGGACGATACTTTTCGTGTATATTTGTGAAAAAAAATGGAAATTTAGCAAAAATGTAGAAAATGTCACAATTTTCAAAATTTTTATTTTTATACTGTTAAATTACCAAATGGGTAATAAATAACATTTTCCACATGTCTACTTTACATCAGCACAATTTTGGAATAAAAATTTTGTTAGGTAGTGACAAGGGTTCAAAGTTTATTAGCAATTTTTTGCCATCAAAATTTACTAATCCACTTTTTTAATGACCACTAGGGATGAGCGAGTCTACTCGCTAGGACTCGTTACTCGGCGATTCTTAAGGGACTCGCTGGACTCAGTAATCGGCGAGTCTTTTAGCGAATACTCGCTCAGTAACGAGTCCAATGCAAGTCAATGGCAATCTTAGTTTTGTCAGAGTTTACTTTATCTCACTCGCTCTATCACATCGCTATATAGCTTGAATCTCCCCAAACAGCAGCGAGTCTGAGCGAGTCTACGAGTCCGAATCCTAGCGAGTCTGCGATTCCGAGTCCTGTATTCTCTATTCGGGACTCGCGAATCCAGAATCTTTTATGTTACTAGTCAGCATTGCGTGTTAGGTCAGAAAACTTGTGAAGAAGGACAAGCATCTTAGCCAATCATAGTCAGTAATGCCATAGCAGCTTTGGTTGTGTCAGGACTATGATTGGCTGCTGTCCATCGTGATGCCTATGTCATCTATGACAGGCAAGGCAGTATATAAGGCTTGCCCCCGCCATTTTGGGCACATTCCTGAGAAGAGCTGACCTAGTGCAGGGAGACTTGGAGCAGATCTAGGGACAGTTAGGCAGTGTAGGAGTCACACATAACCCAAAAGTTCTTTTCAGAACTACCAGGACGGAGGATTGCTGTACAGGACTGTAAGGAAGGGAGATAGGAGCAGCCTTACAGTGAATCCAGCACCATCCTCAGAGCTTAGTTCACCCAGCTTTCCGCAGAGCTGTAATCCTAAGCTTTTTCTTATTTTTGGCACTAGTCTACCAAATAATTTTGGTGCCATTTTTCCACAAAAAATTTCCTGTGCCAGTGCGTTGCTGTACGGTGTCCTGCCTGCAGCTCGCACGGTACTTGTAACATTTTACGCAGCCAGCACCGCAGCCTAATAGTGCCTGGTTCTGCGTACTAAACAATTTTTTCCTGTGCCAGTGCGTTGCTGTACGGTGTCCTGCCTGCAGCTCGCACGGTACCTTCCATCTGTCTTAAAATATCGCAGGGTGCTTTCACATCTGCGTTTTTCGTAATTCGCGGCAGATGCGGTGAAAAAACCGCATCTGCCGCGTTTACCGCATAACCGTTCCACTTGCGGCGCGGTTGCGGTTTTTTCTATGCAAAGTATAGGCATACTTGCGGCAGGTGCGGCAAGTGCGGTTTTGCACTTGCGGCAGGTGCGGCCGCGAAAAAAACCGCGGCTTACTGCGGTTTTTTTTCGCGGCCGCACCTGCCGCAAGTGCAAAACCGCACTTGCCGCACCTGCCGCAAGTATGCCTATACTTTGCATAGAAAAAACCGCAACCGCGCCGCAAGTGGAACGGTTATGTTGTAAATGCGGCAGATGCGTTTTTTTCACCGCATCTGCCGCGAATTACGAAAAACGCAGATGTGAAAGGGCCCTAAGCCTCTAGTGTGTACCTTTCACGAAATAGTACCTGCTACTTGTTTTACAAGCCCCCAGAAAGCCACCAGAAATTATAAAATGTTTGCTTTTACAGCATGGTGTGTGCCCGAGAATCGCTTCCCCCTCCCATCATCGGCTCCAAATAAGAGAAAAACCTGCGAGTTTGGACTCGCACACTTTCAGAGACACATCAGCGATTTGGAAATAGCATTATTCGTTATTACTCGGTTCCCTATTCATTAACATTGGACTCGCTAGACTCGCAACGAGTAGCGAGTCCTGGGCTCGGACTCGTGCGGGTCTAGCGATTCCGAGTAATTTAGGACTCGCTCATCCCTAATGACCACATCACATTTAAAGTGACTTTGAGGTGCCTATGTGACAGAAAATACCCAAAATTGACACAATTCTAAAAATTGGACCTCTCACACTGCTCAAAACCACATTTAAGAAGTTTATTAACCCTTCTGGTGCTTAATAGGAACTAAAGCAACGTGGAAGGAAAAAATGAACATTTTACTTTTTTACTCAAAAATGTTTTTTTTAGTACCAAATCTTGCTGTTTTACAAGGGTAAGGCAAGGGTCAATCCATTTTTGGATGTGTTTTCCATGCCAAATCCATTTTTCATAAGCTGCTTTATGTGCCTCCTGTGCCCCTGAACCTTTTTGGGACTTTGCCATTTTTTTCATAAATAATGCTCTAAAAAACGGATCAGTTTTTTGTGGCATAAGAAATGCTCTAAAAAACGATCGTTTTTTCCATAGGACCCCATGTTAAAAAAACTGATCCATTTTTTTAGTGCACCCAAAAATGTTCCTCCCAACATTTTTGGGTTTAAAAAACCTCCTAGGAACGTTTTTGGGTGCAGAAAAAAACGGATAAGGCATTTATTACTTATAATCCATTTTTGCATCGGTTTTTTGACTTAGAAAAAAAAATGCAAAAACTGATGCCAAGAACGGACCAAGGGCTTATGTGTGACCCTAACCTAACAGGAGAACATGGACCCCAAAATTTGTTGTGAAATTTTTCCTGAGTACACTGATACCCGATATGTGGGGGAAAACCACATTCGGGCACACAGCAGGGCTTGGAAGGGAGGGAGTGCCATTTGACTCTTCAAGCAGAAACTTGGCTGGAATAGAAAACTAATGCCATGTCATGCTTGGAGAGCACCTTATATGCCTAAACAGTGCAATACCCCCACAATTGACCCTTGTTTAAAAACTGGACCCAGCAATGAACTTTTCTAGATGTATGGTGAGCATCTTGAACCCCCAAGTGTTATGCAGTTATAAATAAAAAAAATCATGTTTTCTCCATCTTTTCTTTCAGATGAATTTTTTTTATTTTCACAAGGGTAACAGAAAAAAATGGACCCCATAATTTGTAGTGAAATTTTTCCTGAATACGCCGTTTCCCCGTATCTGGCATAAAACCACTATTTGGATGCATGGCAGGGCTCAGAAGAGGAGTGCCATTCAAACTCAAATTGGCTGGAATCATTGGCATGTTGAATATAGAGAACCTCTAATGTGCCCAAACCGTGAATACCACCCACAAGTGACCCCATTTTGGAAGTTAGACCCCTTAATGAACTTATCTACACTGTGTGCAGAATTATTAGGCAAATGAGTATTTTTGATCACATGATACTTTTTATACATGTTGTCCTACTCCAAGCTGTATAGGCTTGAGAGCCAACTACCAATTAAGTAAATCAGGTGATGTGCATCTCTGTAATGAGGAGGGGTGTGGTCTAATGACATCAACACCCTATATAATGTGTGCTTAATTATTAGGCAACTTCCTTTCCATAGGCAAAATGGGTCAGAAGAGAGATTTGACGGGCTCGGAAAAGTCCAAAATTGTGAGATGTCTTGCAGAGGGATGCAGCAGTCTTTAAATTGCCAACATTTTGAAATGTTATCACTGAACAATCAGGTGTTTCATGGCAAATAGCCAACAGGGTCGCAAGAAGCGTGTTGGGCAAAAAAGGCGCAAAATAACTGCCCATGAATTAAGGAAAACCAAGCGTGAAGCTGCCGAGATGTCATTTGCCACCAGTTTTGCAATATTTCAGAGCTGCAATGTTACTAGAGTATCAAAAAGCACAAGGTGTGCCATACTCAGGGACATGGCCAAGGTAAGAAAGGCTGAAAATCAACACCTTTGAACAAGAAGCATGCATAAGATTGTCAAGACTGGGTCAAGAAATATCTTAAAGGGATCCTGTCACCCCCAAAACACCTCTAAAGCTATTAAAAGCTGTCCCTAGAGCATAATAACACTTACCCTACACTCCTTTTAGCTCCTAAAAGCATCTACTGAGAGTGAAGATAAACGTTATTACAGTACCTCATTAGTGATTATAATTAGTGACTATTGTATGCATAGTCACCCAGCCAGGCTCTCCCTCTTCATGATAACACGCCACATGCGCAGTGCGGGGCTTGAAGCAAACAGAACATCGCGGGTGTAATACGTCTCCCGGCGCCGGAAATGGCGCGATTCGCGTCACACAGCCCCACTGCAGCACGGCTGACGCATGACAGAGCGGGGAGGCGGCGCATTTGAATCAGAGATAAAGATCACGCCTATTGAGGCGTGTTATCATGAAGAGGGAGTGCCTGGCTGGGTGACTATGCATACAATAGTCACTAATTATAATCACTAATGAGGTACTGTAATAACGTTTATCTTCATTCTCAGTAGATGCTTTTAGGAGCTAAAAGGAGTGTAGGGTAAGTGTTACTATGCTCTAGGGACAGCTTTTAATAGCTTTAGAGGTGTTTTGGGGGTGACAGGATCCCTTTAAGACTGATTTTTCAAAGGATTTATGGACTGATGAAATAAGAGTGACTCTTGATGGGCCAGATGGATGGGCCAGAGGCTGGATCAGTAACGGGCAGAGAGCGTCACTTCGACTCAGACGCCAGCAAGGTGGAGGTTGGGTACTGGAATGGGCTGGTATCATCAAAGATGAACTTGTGGGACCTTTTCGGGTTGAGGATGGAGTGAAGCTCAACTCCTAGACCTACTGCCAGTTTCTGGAAGACAACTTCTTCAAGCAGTGGTGCAAGAAGAAGTCGATATCATTCAAGAAAAACATGATTTTTATGCATTGCAATGCTCCATCACATGCATCTAACTACTACACAGCGTGGCTGGCCAATAAAGGTCTAAAAGGAGAAAAAATAATGACATGGCCCCTTTGTTCACCTGATCTGATCCCTCCTAAAATGTGAGATATACAGGAAGGGAAAACAGTACACCTCTTAGAACAGTGTCTGGGAGGCTGTGGTGGCTGCTGCACGCCATGTTGATCGTAAACAGATCAAGCAGCTGACAGAATCTATGGATGGAAGGCTGTTGAGTGTCATCATAAGGAAAGGTTGCAATATACAATGTTGGCCAAAAGTATTGACACCCCTGCAATTCTGTCAAGTAATACTCAGTTTCTTCCTGAAAATGATTGCAGTCACAAATTCTTTGGTATTATTATCTTCATTTAATTTGTCTTCAATGAAAAAACACAAAAGAGAATGAAGCAAAAAGCAAAACATTGATCATTTCACACACAACTCCAAAAATGGGCTGGACAAAAGTATTGGCACCCTCAGCCTAATACTTGGTTGCACAACCTTTAGCCAAAATAACTGCGATCAACCGCTTCCGGTAACCATCAATGAGTTTCTTACAATGCTGTGCTGGAATTTTAGACCATTCTTCTTTGGCAAACTGCTCCAGGTCCCTGATATTTGAAGGGTGCCTTCTCCAAACTGCCATTTTTAGATCTCTCCACAGGTGTTCTATGGGATTCAGGTCTGGACTCATTGCTGGCCACCTTAGAAGTCTCCAGTGCTTTCTCTCAAACCATTTTATTGTGCTTTTTGAAGTGTGTTTTGGGTCATTGTCCTGCTGGAAGACCCACGACCTCTGAGGGAGACCCAGCTTTCTCACGCTGGGCGCTACATTATGCTGCAAAATTTGTTGGTAGTCTTCAGACTTCATAATGCCATGCACACGGTCAAGCAGTCCAGTGCCAGAGGCAGCAAAGCAACCCCAAAACATCAGGGAACCTTCGCCATGTTTGACTGTAGGGACCGTGTTCTTTTCTTTGAATACCTCTTTTTTTCTCCTGTAAACTCTATGTTGATGCCTTTGCCCAAAAAGAGAGAACATTCTTCCAAAACATTTTAGGCTCTCTCAGGTAAGTTTTGGCAAACTCCAGCCTGGCTTTTTTATGTCTCGGGGTAAGAAGTGGGGTCTTCCTAGGTCTCCTACCATACAGTCCCTTTTCATTCAGACGCCGACGGATAGTACGGGTTGACACTGTTGTACCATCGGACTGCAGGGCAGCTTGAACTTGTTTGGATGTTAGTCGAGGCTCTTTATCCACCATCCGCACAATCTTGCGTTGAAATCTCTTGTCAATTTTTTTTTTCCGTCCACATCTAGGGAAGTTAGCCACAGTGCCATGGGCTTTAAACTTCTTGATGACACTGCGCACGGTAGACACAAGAACATTCAGGTCTTTGGAGATGGACTTGTAGCCTTGAGATTGCTCATGCTTCCTCACAATTTGGCTTCTCAAGTCCTTAGTTCTTTGGTCTTCTTTCTTTTCTCCATGCTCAATGTGGTACACACAAAGACACAGGACAGAGGTTAAGTCAACTTTAATCCATGTCAATTGGCTGTAAGTGTGATTTAGTTATTGCCAACACCTGTTAGGTGCCACAGGTAAGTTACAGGTGCTGTTAATTACACAAATTAGAGAAGCATCACATGATTTTTCTAAGGGTACTTTTTCTAAGGATACTTTTGTCCACCCCCTTTTTATGTTTGGTGTAGATTTATATCCAATTTTTTTTGTGTTTTTTTTCATTGAAGACAAATTAAATGAAGATAATCATACCAAAGAATTTGTGATTGCAATCATTTTCAGGAAGAAACTGAGTATTATCTGACAGAATGGCAGGGGTGTCAATACTTTTGGCCAACACTGTAGGTCACTAATTTTTTTGTGTTTTGTTTTTGCATGTCAGAAATGTTTATTTCTAAATTTTGCGCAGTTATATTGGTTCACCAGGTGAAAATAAACAAGTGAGATGGGAATATATTAGGTTTTTAAGTTGCCTAATAATTCTGCACAGTAATAGTTACCTGCACAAACAGATATCCTCCTAAGATAGCCAAATCTAAAAAAAAACCACTCCAACTCCAAAAATATTAAGCTTTGATATTTGAGTCTTTTGGGTTGATTGAGAACATAGTTGTTGATCAATAATAAAAATAATCCTCTACAATATAACTTGCCTAATAATTCTGCACACAGTGTAAATGTGTAGTGAGCACCTTGAACCCCCAGGTGCTTCACAGAATTTCAGAACGTTGAACCTTGAATATAAAAAAAACAAGTTATCTCCACAAAAATGTTTTTTTGAGCTTACATTTTTTTTTATTTTCACTATGTTAACGGGAAGAAATGGACCTCAAAATTTGTAGTGCAATTTCTCCTGATTATGCTCATCCAAATCAATCATTATATGTTACAGAAAACCCTTGTTTAGGGCGCATGTCAGAGCTCAGGAAGGAAGGAGCGACATTTAAACTCAATATTGGCTGGAATCATTAGCAGACATAATGTCGCATTTGGAAACTCCCCACAATTGACGCCATTTTGGAAACTAGACTGGTCAAGGAACTTATATGTGGTGAGCATCTGAGCCCCCAGGTGATTCACAGAATTTTCGAACATTGAGCTGTGAAAAAACAAAAAAATCACATTTTTCATACAGATATGTTTTATCCCAAAATTTTTTATTTTCACAAGGGCAACTGGAGAAAATGCACCATACAATTTGTTGTGCAATGTCTCTTGAGTACATTGATACCTCATATATGATTGAAAATGACTATTAAGGTACAGTGCAAAGGAGAGGAAGGAGCGCCATATTGGATTTCAGATTTAGCTGAAATGGTTTGGGTGTGCATTGTCCAATACTCGTAAGATACTTGGAGAGTAGCGAGTACACGAATATCGCTATTATTCATCGATTTCCGAATAGTAGCGAGTATACTTGCTCATCCCTAGCCTAGATTAATAAAGTTCAGGTGCCTATGAGACCCGTCCATTATCAATCCTGTGAGGAAATAGTTACAAAACACAACAAACAGAGAAAAATCCTTTATTTGAAATCACAGAGAAAAATCCTTTATTAATACCGTATTTTTCGGACTATGAGACGCACTGGACTATAAGACGCACCCAGGTTTTAGAAGTAAAAAATAGGAAAAATGTGGTAAAAGGGGAAGATGGTGCCGCGGGACTGAGTGGTGTTGGTAAAGTACAGTATAAAAATTCCAGAAGATGAATTTAAGAACCAGGGGAGGGGGCTTATATTTTATAGAGCCACTCCAGTGCTGAAGAAAAAACACTGGAGTGCTGCTTTAAGATCTCATACAGTACAGACCAAAAGTTTAGACACACTTAATTCAAAGAGTTTTCTTTATTTTCATGACTATGAAAATTGTAGATTCAAAGATGATTTCAGGGAATTAGGCTGCAAGCTTAAGGCAAGGACCTCCAAGGTAGTATTCTCTGAAATACTGCCTGTACCACGCGCCACACCAGAGAGGCAACGGGAGATTAGGGAGATAAATAAGTGGCTCAGGAATTAAGATAAGATAAGATAAGATAAACTTTATTGATCCCGGAGGAAATTACAGTATTACAGCAGCAGAACAAAGATCAAGAACATTTCACACTTTACAAAATAAGTCTATATGGACAGCAGATGCGGGTAGACTGGTACATATACCAACCTATTCCCCCCATACACATAGAACTTCACATAGTCTTGGGATGCTTTACACTTATACATTTGTTAAACATCCCCACAGCTGTCGGAACAAACGATTTTCTGTATCTTTCCTTTTTACACATTAGTTGGATTAGACGCTTGCTGAATGTGCTCTTCTGCTTCGCAAACAGTTCAGAGAGCGGGTGTGTATTGTTGCTCATTATAGCCTTGCATTTCTTAATAATTCTATCCTCTAATACCTCCTCGAAAGTCCTAAGTTGTTGACCCACCACTGCACTAGCCTTCTTGATAAGTTTATGCAGTTTATTAGCGTCAGCTGTGCGAACACTACTACCCCAGCATATTATTGCAGCAAAGATTGCACTCGCCACAATAGATTGGTAGAACATTTCAAGCATTTTGCTACACACATTAAACGACCTTAATTTCCTTAGGAAGTAAAGTCTACTCATCCCTTTCTTGCAAACCTTCTCCATATGGCACCTCCAATCAAGCTTGCTGTCCAGGTGAACCCCCAAATATTTGAAATTCTCCACCATCTCCACATCCTGACCATCAATAGTGATAGGTAAGCAATCCTTCCTGCACCTTCCATAACTCAACACCAACTCCCTGGTTTTCTTTACGTTCAGTTCTAAATGGTTAGCCTGGCACCAGTCAACAAAGTCCGAGACCACCCTTCTGTATTCCTCCTCCCCTCGGCCTCTCTCAATACCTCCGACTATCACTGAGTCATCAGAGTACTTCTGAAGGTGACAAAGGTCTGATTTATACTGAAAATCAGCTGTGTATAACGTAAAAAGGAATGGCGACAGCACCATTCCCTGAGGGGCTCCAACACTGCTCCGAACACTATCCGATACGGCTGCCCCCAACCTTACGAACTGTGGCCTGTCTGACAGGTAATCAATGATCCAATTCACTAGTCCCTCATCAACCGCCATTTCAACCAGCTTTTTACGTAATAATAGTGGCTGTAAGGTATTGAATGCACTGGAGAAATCGAAGAACATGGCACGCACAGTGGTTCCATCATTGTCCAAAAAGGAATGTACTGTTTGTAGCAGATACGCTACAGCATCGTCCACCCCCAGACTCTGCTGATACGCAAACTGAAGGGGGTCCGTAAAAGCAGACACCCTCGGACACAAGTAGGCAAGTACAATTCTCTCCAAGGACTTCATCGCATGTGATGTTAAGGCCACCGGTCTATAGTCGTTATGGGAGCTCGGGAAGGTAGTCTTGGGAACCGGCACCAGGCAAGAAGTCTTCCATAGAACTGGTACTCTCTGTGATTGTAAGCTCCAGTTAAACAGGTGCTGGAAGACAGTGCACAACTGATTTGCACACACTCTGAGGACACGTGGACAGATACCATCAGGCCCTGCTGCTTTACCAATGACCAGCTTACTAAACTGTTCCCTCACATCATTTTCTGAGATCAAGAAAGTCTCTACCTTCCTCCCCCCAGTTGATATTGCTTGTCGCTCCCCGGCCTTCTCCCCTGTTGACATTGCACATTAATCATTGAACCTGTTGAAAAACTCATTCATTTCATTAGCCATGATCAGCCCCCCACCCCCCTGATCTGACCTTGCCTTAAACCCAGTCAATAGCTTCATTTCCGCCCACACTTCTCTGGAGTTGTTGTGTGACAATTTATTTTCCAATTTAATTCTGAATGCTTCACGGGCAATTTTAATTTTCCCCTTTAAGTCTCTCTGTACAGTTTTCATCTCCTCCTTGTCTTTGCTGTTAAAAGCTTTTTTCTTTCTGTTTGGTGTAAGAAGGAGGGGTTTGGGTTCCTGGAGAACTGGGCCGATTTCTCTGTTGGCTACATGTTCTATGCTAGGGACGGGCTGCACCTCAATGGGGAGGGTGCAGCTGTGCTGGGGGAGAAAATGGCTAGAAGGTTGGAGGAGTGTTTAAACTAGGGATTGGGGGGGGATATTCATGTACAGGAGGGGATGATAGTGTAAATAGTAACCTGGGCACAAGTAATAAAATTGGGGGTGGCATGGGGGGTGGGGTTAGAACAGTCAATATAGTAGGAAGGAATAGAGGTAAAGAGAGATACATAAAGTGCATGTACACTAATGCCAGAAGTCTCACCAACAAAATGGAGGAATTATAATTGATTTTGTTGGAAAATAATTATGACATGGTGGGGATATCGGAGACATGGCTGGATGAGAGCCATGACTGGGCTGTTAATTTACAGGGCTATAGTCTGTTCAGAAATGACCGTACAAATAAGCGAGGAGGAGGTGTAAGTTTATACGTAAAATCATCCTTAAAACCCATCCTGCGTGATAATATACAGTAGGTGAATCTAATGGAAATGTAGAGTCTCTGTGGGTGGAGATAAGGGGAGGGGGAAAAATATAATAAATTACTGATAGGGGTTTGTTATAATTCCCCAACAATAATGCAAGTGGAGGAGAATATCCTCATAAATCAAATAGATGAAGCAGCGACTCAGGGAGAAGTCATTATTATGGGGACTTCAACTACCCTTAAATACATTGGGGAACAGAAACCTGCAGTTCTAGCAAAGGTAATAGGTTTTTGACAACTATGAGAGACAATTAGCTTTCACAACTGGTTCAGGACCCAACAAGAAGGGGGGCACTGCTGGACCTAATATTAACCAACAGGCCAGACCGCATATCAAATATACGGGTTGGAGATCACTTGGGTAATAGTGATCATAAAATAATAAGTTTTCAAGTATCCTTTAATAAGATATGTAGTAGAGGGGCTACAAGGACACTAAACTTCAGGAAGGCAAATTTCCAACGGTTGAGAGATGATCTTAGTGCAATAAACTGGGACGATATCCTGAGACATAAAAGTACACAAATCAAGTGGGAAACGGTTATTAGCATCCTGATTAGGGCCTGTGCACAATATACACCCTATGGGAACAAACATGCTAGAAAGAGGAGGAAACCACTATGGCTAAATAAGGCTGTAAGGGGCGCAATAAATGACAAAAAGACAGCATTTAGGGAATTAAAGCAAGTAGATAGTGATGAGGCATTAAATAAACACAGAAAATTAAATAACATCTGTAAAAAGCAAATCAAGGCAGCAAAGATTGAGACAGAGAGACTCATTGCCAGAGAAAGTAAAAATAATCCCAAAATATTTTTTAACTACATAAATAGTAAGAAACTAAAAAATGATGGTATTGGCCCCTTTAAAAATAATCTGGGTGAAATGGTGGATGAGGATGAGGAAAAAGCCAATATGCTAAATGTTTTTTTTCAACAGTATTTACACAAGAAAATCCCATGACAGACAATATGATCAGTGATAACAAAAACTGTCAATTAAATGTCACCAGCTTAACCCAGTAGGAAGTACGGCATCGTCTAAAAATCACTAAAATTGACAAATCACCAGGCCCGGATGGGATACACCCCAGAGTGCTGTAGGAATTAAGTACTGTCATAGATAGACCATTATTTTTAATCTTTAAAGATTCCATAATAACAGGGTCTGTACCACAGGACTGGCGTATAGCAAATGTGGTGCCAATATTCAAAAATGGAACAAAAACTGAACTTGGGAATTATAGGCCAGTAAGCTTAACCTCTACTGTGGGTAAAATCCTAGAGGGTTTTCTTAGAGATGCTATACTGGAGTATCTGAAGAAAAATAACCTCATGTCCCAATATCAACATGGTTTTACGAGGGATCGTTCCTGTCAAACTAATCTGATAAACTTCTATGAAGAAGTAAGTTCTGGACTGGACCAAAGAAATGCAGTGGATGTGGTGTATATGGACTTTTCAAAAGCTTTTGATACGGTGCCACACAAAAGGTTGATACATAAAATGAGAGCAATGGGGATAGGGGAAAATATGTGTAAGTGGGTTAAGAACTGGCTTAGTGATAGGAAACAAAGGGTGGTCATTAATGGAACACACTCAGAATGGGTCACAGTTAACAGAGGGGTACCACAGGGGTCAGTGTTGGGCCCGCTTCTTTTTAATATATTTATTAATGACCTTGTAGGGGGCATACAGAGTAGAATCTCAATATTTGCAGATGACACTAAACTCTGCAGGGTAATCAATACAGAGGAGGACAATTTTATATTACAGGAGGATTTATGTAAACTAGAAGCTTGGGCTGATAAATGGCAAATGAGCTTTAATGGGGAGAAATGTAAGGTCATGCACTTGGGCAGAGGAAACAAAAGGTATAATTATGTGCTTAATTGTAAAACACTGGGCAAAACTGTCACTGAAAAAGACCTGGGTGTATGGGTAGATGACAAACTCACATTTAATGGCCAGTGTCAGGCAGTTGCTGCAAAGGCAAATAAAATAATGGGATGCATTAAAAGCGGCATAGATGCTCATGAGGAGAACATAATTTTACCTCTATACAAGTCACTAGTGTGACCACACTTAGAATATTGTGCACAATTCTGGTCTCCGGTGTATAAGAAAGACAGCTGAACTAGAGCGGGTCCAGAGAAGAGCGACCAAGGTTATTAGAGGACTGAGGGGTCTGCAATACCAAGAAGGTTATTAAACTTGGGGTTATTTAGCTTGGAAAAACGAAGGCATAGGGGTGATCTTATAATAATGTATAAATATATGAGGGACAGTACAGAGAACTTTCTAATGATCTCTTTACTCTTAGGCCTGAGACGGGGACAGGGGCGTAACTACAATGGTTCAGGGGTTGCGATCGCACCCGGGCCCTGCTGCCTAGGGGGCCCCAAACGTCCCTTTGGCCCATAGAAAAAGACTAATACTACTAAAGATTTGCAATAATTGGGGCCCGTTGGAGCTTTCGCATCAGGCCCCGAGGCCTGAAGTTACGCCACTGGACGGGGACAAGGGGGCATCCTCTACGTCTGGAGGAAAGAAGGTTTAATCATAATCACAGACGTGGATTCTTTACTGTAAGAGCAGTGAGACTATGGAACTCTCTGCCACATGATGTTGTAATGAGTGACTCACTACTAACATTTTAGAAAGGCCTGGATGCCTTTCTTGAAAACTATAATATTACCAGTTATATATACTAGATCCTTTGATAGGGCGTTGATCCAGGGAATTAGTCTGATTGCCATATCTGGAGTCAGGAAGGAATTTTTTCCCCCAATGTGGAGCTAGTGTTGCCACATGGAGTTTTTTTTTTGCCTTCCTCTGGATCAACATGTTAGGCTATGGGTAGAACTAGATGGACTTAAAGTCTTCCTTCAACCTTAAAAACTATGTAAACTATGTAAACAGTGAAGGCATCAAAACTATGAATTAACACAGTGGAATTAAATACTTAACAAAAAACTGTGAAACAACTGAAAATATGTCTTATATTCTAGGTTCTTCAAAGTAGCCACCTTTTGCTGTGATTACTGCTTTGCACACTCTTGGCATTCTCTTGATGAGCTTCAAGAGGTAGTCACCGGAAATTGTTTTCACTTCACAGGTGTGCCCTGTTAGGTTTAATAAGTGGAATTTCTTGCCATATAAATGGGGTTGGGACCATCAGTTGTGTTGTGCAGAAGTCTGGTGGATACACAGCTGATTGTCCTACTGAATAGACTATTTGTATTATGGCAAGAAAAAAGCAGCTAAGTTAAGAAAAACGAGTGGCCATCATTACTTCAAGAAATGATGGTCAATCAGTCCGAAAAATTTGGAAAACTTTGAAAGTGTCCCCAAGTGCAGTTGCAAAAACCATCAAGCGCTACAAAGAAACTGGCACACATGAGGACTGCCCCAGGAAAGGAAAACCAAGAGTCACATCTGCTGCGGAGGATAAGTTCATCCGAGTCACCAGCCTCAGAAATTGCAGGTTAACAGCAGCTGAGATTAGAGACCAGGTCAATGCCACACAGAGTTCTAGCAGCAGAAACATCTCTACAACTGTTAAGAGGAGACTTTATGCAGCAGGCCTTCATGGTAAAATAGCTGCTAGGAAACCACTGCTAGGGACAGGCAACAAGCAGAAGAGGCTTGTTTGGGCTAAAGAACACAAGGAATGGACATTAGGCCAGTAGAAATCTGTGCTTTGGTCTGATGAGTCTCAATTTGAGATCTTTGGTTCAAACCACCGTGTCTTTGTGTGACACAGAAAAGATGAACGGATGCACTCTACATGCCTGGTTCCCACCGTGAAGCATGGAGGAGGGGGTGTGATGGTGATGTGGTGCTACGACCTCCACAGTCACCAGACCTGTACCCAATCGAGATGATTTGGGGTGAGCTGGACCACAAAGTGAAGGCAAAAGGGCCAACAAGTGCTCTGGGAACTCCTTCAAAACTGTTGGAAGACCATTCCCGGTGACTACCTCTTGAAGCTCATCAAGAGAATGCGAAAAGTGGGAAAAGCAGTAATCATAGCAAAAAGGTGGCTAGTTTGAAGAACCTCGAATATAAGACATATTGTCAGTTGTTTCACACTTTTTTGTTAAAGAGGACCTGTCACCAAACCAGGCATGGTGATCTAATTACAGCACTGGATGCAGCATGTCTACAGCATCCGGGGAAAGGGTCCCCCAGCACTTGAGCAGCCCTGTACCCCGAGATAATACAGTTAGAAAACGTACATGCTCCAGCCACTAAGGAGGTGGCTAGGGGCTGCAGCCAAGGGCAGATTCACACCCCCTGCATGTTTAATCTGCCCACCACTGCCAATCATTCTCTCCCTCTTCAGCAGCATTTAAACAGAATTTTTTTTTTCCAGAACTTGCCGTTTTGGCTCCGCCCCTCAGGGTGCGGGGATAAACGGACTTTCTGGGAGAGAAAAAAAAAACTCTGTTTAAATGCTGCTGAAGAGGGAGAGAATGATTGGCAGCGGTGGGCAGATTAAACATGCAGGGGGTGTGAATCTGCCCTTGGCTGCAGCCCCTAGCCACCTCCTTAGTGGCTGGAGCATGTAAGTTTTCTAAGTGTATTATCTCGGGGTACAGGGCTGCTCAAGTGCTGGGTGACCCCTTGTCTGCATGCTGCAGACATGCTGCATCCAGTGCTGTAATTAGATCACCATGCCTGGTTTGGTGACAGGTCCTCTTTAAGTATGTAAGTCCACATGTGTTAATTCATAGTTTTGATGCCTTCAGTGTGAATTAACAATTTTCATAGTCATGAAAACAAAGAAGACTTTTTGAATGAGAAGGTGTGTCCAAACTTTTGATCTGTAATGTATGTGCAATTCATATCATGTAAAGCGCCATGGAATATAATAACGCTATATAAATAAATAATAATAATGATAATAATAATATTAAGGGAGAACTCTATAACTCCCAGCATGCGAAAGGATATGCAGTCTATGCTGGGAGTTATAGTTCTCCCTTGATATGAATTGCACCTATGAGATCTTAAAGCAGCACTCAAATGTTTTTTCCTCAGGACAGGAGTGGTGCTTTATATGTAAGCCTCCTCCCACGGTTCTTATACTTACATTTAAAGCACACTCCAGTGCTGAAGAGAAAACACTGGAGTGCTGCTTTAAGCTCTCATAGGTGCAATTCATATCAAGGGAGAACTATAACTCCCAGCATGTCCTGCAGATCCTTTTTCATGCTGGGAGTTATAGTTCACCACAGGAGTGATAGAAAGCCTTTTTATACAGTCTTTATTAACAATTACAATTTGTACTTAGCTTTTTCACTTATATTAACTGCTGTCACTGTCATCATGCAGCCAATCTATAACACTTCTATCTGAAATTTCAGGACCTGTGATGAGGTAATGAAGAGGGTGGGCTGGAGCATCACATGACAGCACTCCTTTTTTATTACATGTAATGCTCCAGCCCACCCAATTCATTACCTCATCACAGGTCTTGGTCCTGCAATTTGAGAGAGAAGTGTAGGAGTTTGACTGCAAGATGACAGTGACAGCAGTTAATGTGAGCACACGCTGTGCTCCCCGAGGTATGCTGTCACCTCTGCAGCGATCCCAGCTCTGCCTGTTCTCCCCAGCACAGTGGAGTCCCGATCTTCCCAGCCACTGCTGGATCCAGCACTGGGGAAATCAATTAGTTCCTCCAAGTGGAGAAATATTCATTAGCTGCTCCCTGCTCACTGGTCTGCGTTGACAGGTAGGCAGGGATGCCGCTAATAAATATCCCTCAACTCTAAGTATCGGCATCATGTGGTTTTCCCAGTGCTAGATCCAGCAACGGGGACATTCTCCTGAATCTGCCATGCTCCCATTCTGCCGCTGCCCCTTCCCCACAGCCAGCCACAGTACATACGGACCATAAGACGTAGCCCCACTTTCCTTCAGAATTTGGAGGAAAAAAAGTGTGTCTTAAGGTGCGAAAAATACAGTAATTTTTATTTATATAGCACCAAAATATTCTGCAATGCTTTACAATTCAGAGTTTCATACACAAATAGTCATAAGTAACAATTATAAAAAATACAATAATTAAAGCAAATTTTGAAATAAATTAGGCTAGGGTCACATTTGCGATGTGCCCCTAGCCTGCCGGATTCCGGTATTATCTTAGAACTTTTTCCAGCGCCGCATAGCGTTTCCGCTATGCGGTGC
Source organism: Allobates femoralis (assembly GCA_033576535.1). Lineage (NCBI taxonomy): Eukaryota > Metazoa > Chordata > Amphibia > Anura > Aromobatidae > Allobates > Allobates femoralis. The sequence continues at coordinate 113,964,453 of JARQOC010000009.1, read as the reverse complement.
TGGAAACCGCTGCCCTTAGTTACCCGCTGTTTACCTGCACGACCTGTCACACAGGCAGCGGCTCGGAGGGCGTTTTACAGCGCCGCACAGGAAATCGTGTCTGCAACGGTTTCCTGTGCGGCGCTGTAAAACGCCCTCCGAGCCGCTGCCTGTGTGACAGGTCGTGCAGGTAAACAGCGGGTAACTAAGGGCAGCGGTTTCCAGCACCGCATAGCGGAAACGCTATGCGGCGCTGGAAAAAGTTCTAAGATAATACCGGAATCCGGCAGGCTAGGGCACATCGCAAATGTGACCCTAGCCTTACACAGACAGCCCTCATTTTCACATTTATTACCCCTACACATACCATCCAATGATAATAATCCACAATGATGGTCCCACTAAGCATACGATCTTGGCTCTGCTTCATCCAGAAGCTGGAGCGAGGAAACAAGTGTCATCTCCCTGCAGCCTCTGTCATTACACTTACTGCCGAGGGTAACATCACTTGCTGCATCACTGAGGCCCCACGGCAGTGAACTCAGGAGACCCTGAGCGATGTCACTGGAGTTTACTACCGCAGGGCTTCAGTAAGTGACATCACTATTACCCCATGGCAGTCAATGTGATCACTGAGGCTGCAGCAAGAGGAGACTTGTTCCCTCACTGCAGCCTCTAGATGAAGCAGAGGAAGGATTGTGTGCTTCATGAACTTTCTTTGTGGCTTATCATCGGATGGTATGTTGGAGCAATAAATTGGAAACTGAGAGTTGTCTGTCTGATTTATTTCAAATAAAAAAAATTTCACTGTGTGTTGCATTTTTTAACTATTTCCTCACAGGATTAACAATGGGCGGGTCTCATAAAGACCTGAATGTTATCAGTCTGGGAGTAATGACAAGCTGTTAATACTCATCTGTCATTAACACCTTCTATCACCTCTATTCAACCACACCAGAGCATCAATAAGAGCTGGGAAAAATGTCAGTAATTGGTGCTTCTAATGAATGCGCCAGTTTTTTTGACAGCTGTGAGCTACTATTCTTTAACCTGGAGCCCCAATAACTATGGGCATCACCATGTTGAAAATACTAGCCCCTTGCTGCATGGATTTTACTTTGGCTGGCAATCAAAAGTAGGGTTAAGACTACACATCTTTTTTTATTATTATTTATTTAAATAATTTAAATAAAAACCATGGGCTGTTCTGTATTTTTAAATGCCAGGCAAGGTAAAGCTATGCCAAGTAGCTGGGGGTGACAGCCATTAGCTGTCAATTTTATCTTTGCTGACAATCAAAAATACTGTGAAACTCTACATAATTTTTTTTAAATTATTCATTTATTTTTACACTACTATGACGTCAAGTTTGTTGCCTATGGCGACCAATCACAGACGCTGGCACAATGGGTGAGGGGTGCAACAGCCAGTTACAGATGCTGTCACGGAGAGTGGGCATGTGTGATTGGCTGTTGAAGCCAGTGTAGTACCCTGGAAGCAGCTTCTACATTCTAGCATCTACCATGTAGTGAATTATCAGAAAGTTAATAAGTGGCCCTGAAGTACAAGCGCACGGACCCAGTAAGTAATCACTCTGATACTTAATCACTGTTTTGCTTCTTTTTACAGCCCCCTTAGCTCCTAGCCACAATTTCTTAACTTTAAAGTTCAGATTTGGGGTTTGGATTCATTTTTGGGTCAAGTCTGTCCCAAACCCGGACATTAATAATAATAGTAATAATAATTTTTATTTATATAGCGGCAACATATTCTGCAGCACATTACAATTCAGAGGTTATACAATGCAATACAATACAATATAAATGTACTAGCCTCATGTCTGCCATGTGCCTCATCCAAGTTCCTCATATAAGTGAATAGAAATGAATTTGACTAGAATTCGTAGATTAATATGATATACTTCGGCAGTTTATACCGCTGATGTCTTACAATCATCTAATCATCGTCTCCATTCTCCATTTTCCATAGGTATGTTATTTTTCATCGCTGAAATATTGCTGAATAGTGTCTGACTTCTTTTCCTGTTACATTTCTACAGCTATAGTGCGGTACGTTCATTTTCATCACTGAAATATTGCTGAATAGTGTATGACTTCTTTTCCTGCTACATTTCTATAGCTACAGTGCGGTATGTTTTCAAATATTTCATCTGATTATGCTTGTAACTTCTCATCCCATTGTTCTTGCTACATACCTAAGTTAATGACCCTTAATTTAAATTTGCCTGTCCTCCACTATTTGCTTTCACTTCTGACTCTAAATAGCCTATTAGACTCCAGGCATCTCCCCTCCACTCCACTCTCAGCTGAATCCAACTGTATTATTATAAATGTACTAGGCTCACGTCTGCCAAGATGTAGTCTTCCATGTGCCTCATCCATGTGCCTTATATAAGTGCATAGAAACGAATTTGACTAGAATTTGACTGGAATTTGCTGGAAGTGGAAGGTACTAGATTTCTGCTTGCTATGATAATTTCTTTCTAATAAAGTCACAGTCTATTTGAACCTCATCTATGGTACAATATGTGCAATTGATGTAAACTCTATGTGTAACTAAGTTACTCTATGTAACTTTCTGCAGCCTTGGACACTGTTGACCACCATTTCCTTCTCGCTATGCTGCACTCCATTGGCATAAAGGACACTATTTTCTTCTGGTTCCCTTCTTATCTTTCTTACCGCTCTTTCAGTGTATCATTTGCTTGCTCCACTTCTTCTCCCCTTCCTCTCACTATTGGGGTCCCTCAGGGTTCGGTCCTTGGCCCTTTTCTCTTCTCTCTCTATGCGGCCCCTATTGGACAGACCATCAGCACATTTGGCTTCCAGTACCATCTTTATGCTGATGACACAAAACTTTACACATAATCCCCTAACCTTAACCATGCTGTATTACAGAACGCCAATGACTGTCTAACTGCAGTTTCCAATATCATGTCCACTCTGTACATGAAACTTAACCTCTCCAAAACTGAACTTCTTATAATCTCGCCCTCCACTAACCTCCTAAAATCTGACATCTCACTCTTGGTGTGCTGCTCCGGAACCACGATAACGCCTTGCTGTCTTGGTGTTACGTTTGATGCTGATCTTTCATTCACTTCCTATATACAATTTTTTGCTAGCTGTCGTTTCCTACAACTGAAGAACACCTCTAGAATTCGCCCCTTCCTCACCATGGAAACAACTAAAACCCTCACAGTGGCCCTGATCCACTCCCACCTTGATTATTTAAAATTTCTATTAATTGGCCTCCCGCTGAATAGACTTTCCCCTCTCCACTGTATCCTTAATGCAGCAGCCAGGTTATAGGATCCAATTCAAATAGCTTGTTCTCACCCACAAACCTCTTATCGGTGCAGCATATCCCTACCTCTTTACACTCATCTCTGTCTATCACCCCACCCATTCTCTTTGCTCTGGCAGTGACTTGAGACTAACATATGCACTAGTGATGGACAAGCAGTAAAATGCTCGGGTGCTCAATGCTCGGGTCGAGCATATCTAAATGCTCGGGTGCTCGACTCGAGCACTAAGCCAAATATTAACCTATTGGAAACTCGAGCATTTTTCTGACTGCACCCCCGGCGGTCTGCAGAAAGCCTAAAAATGTCATAAATGTATAAGGGGGGATATATGGCTAGTCCTGTGTTTGAGACTCCTAACCAAGGCTCCACAGACTCTATTTGCATATTCATAATTCCCAGGGGCAATGCGCCTAGGAATTCACTGTGTTTGAGCACTTTAGTCAGCTGCCCGCAGTGTTTTCTTGGACTGGTCTCCCTGAGATCCACACTGATGAGGGGTAACACCCCAAAACAGCTATCTGTGGATGGATACCTGGCCTTGGTATTCCCTTGTCATATCTCTAAACTTGCAAATGAGTTGGTTATTGACTAAATGGGCCACTTAATATGGTGGTTATGGTGTTCTCCGCAAGGAGCCACCCCTTGGCTGGGTCCTTCCCTGGAGGGATATATGGCTAGTCCTGTGTTTGAGACTCCTAACCGAGGCTCCACAGACTCTATTTGTATATTCATAAATGTATAAGAACAGTTCTCAAATGGCATGGGAATAGCATGGGAAAGACTCCTATAAGACTCCTATAAGCATTTCTGACTCCCAGGTCACTTCTGTGAACAATATTGTCTGAGTATAAGGAGCTGGAAATGCTTTGCGTTCAGACAATGCCTATTCCAGCGCCTATAATCGTGGGGCGCCAGGGGAGGTGATATCACACAAGGGGAGGAAGAATCCTGTGTTCCTCCCCTCGTGTGACATGTGTCACATTTCGCTATAGCAGTGTTAACAGTGTTAGTACTGCTATGGCAAAATAAATGAAAGAAATGGTGATAAAAATTAATCAGCTAATTCGTTCTCCGCCGCTGGCGGGCACTTTAAAACATTGACAGTATCACCACTGATAGTGTCAGCTGATTGGCCGCTGAATCTAAGTCTTCCTTTTTGCATTATATCTAGAGCAGTGATTGCTATAACCCATTTTCATTATACCTGAATTAGCTGTGCAGTCCGGCCACTTATTGCACTCATCTATGTGCTCATTAAGTATATAGTGTTGCAGCAGATCACCCCACTTTCAATAGTTGTTGTTTTTTTATGCTTGCACCTACACTCTGAGGTGATGCCAGTCATTCACACTTTTAAGCTGTTGGTTTAAGTCACCCGCCAGCGGCAGGCAACCAATCAGCTGATAGCGTCAGCTGTTGCTTCATATCGCCTGTCGCCGACAGGTGACCAATCAGCTGATCTAACAGCTTGCTTGGTCGCCCGCTGCCGGTGGGTGATTTAAACCATTGACAGTGTCACCACTGACAGTGCCAGCTGATTGGCGGCCTCTGGCGGCGGGCAACCAATCAGCTGACGCTATCTCTGTCAGCTGATTGGTCGCTATCTAAAAAATGAGAATGCGCATAGGTCTTATCCTTAATAGAAATCAAATCCCATACAGTATGAAATCTGCTCACCTGATACGGTTGTGAAGCTCACAACCAGCTTGATCGCTCAAACACAGCAGCCACAGCCGGGACCGCACTTCCACAATCGTGGGGGTTGGAAACTCTATCCGGGACCAGTGGGCCTTTCAGTCCGCGCTGAGGAAGGAGCTGGGTGTTTAGCTCCGAAACGCGTCGGAAAATAAAACTGAAGACCTTTTATTTAAAGCACTCCAGTGTTTCTGGTACTTATCTGAGCAGCGGCGCAGACTGAAAGACACTTGGTCCCGGATAGAGCTGATTGGTCGAGACAGTCAATCAGCTGACAGTGTCGGCTGATGGTTCAAATTGCCCGCAGCTGACAGCTGAGGCGGGCAAACAACTAATCAGCTGACAGCGTCAGCTGTTGGTCTAAATCGCCCACCAGTAGTGGGTGACCAATCAGGTGATAGAGTCAGCTTAGACATATTAGACTTTTCCTTTGATTGTTCCACTCCTGGTTTTGGCTACACAAACTGCATCAGCACTTGCGTAAAAATACGCAGCAAATACGCAGTGTGTGAACGCAACCTTAGTCTTACATGTTATCTTCATGTTATATGTACTTGTATAGCCAATTAATTCATTTTTTTTAATTATTGTTCCACAATAACATGATTGTAGTTTTATTCTTTAAATATGGTATCCCATTTTGCTTTTTTATATTCTATGATTAAGGGCAATCATATCATAAACTCGGCAGAATCACTATGAATTTAATTTCCGATATCCCGTTTTTTTAACAGATAAAATAAAGTTTATCCTTTGATGTTCCAATATAATTTTACCTTTTGAAATGTACCGTATATACTCGTGTATAAGCCGACTTTTTCAGCCCAAAAATTGGGCTGAAAAGTCCCCCCCTCGGCTTATACATGAGTCATATACGTTTCTGTGAAATGGGGGCTGTGTCCTGGAGCAGGAGGAGGCTGGAGGAAGTGGGGGGAAGGCTGCAATATGAGCGGCTCGTGACGTGGAGCCGCTCATAACTTATTCATGATATGCACTGCATCCCCCGCCCATCCGCGGGGGGAGCAGTGCATATCGCCTTACAGCCCCCCAGCACGGGGTATACAGCCCCCCCATCCCCACAGTATGGCGCCCCCTCCTCCATGCTGCCGCTGCTTAGTGTACAATAACTATAGTGTTATTATCTCTCACTGGCCCGGTCTCCGTGCATCCTCCCTGCGAGGCTGCGTGTCATGTGACCGGCCGGTGACGTCATCGCCGTGTGCCCCGGTCACATGACACGCAGCCTCGCAGGGAGGAGGGACGATGCACGGAGACCGGGCCGGTGAGAGATAATAACACTATAGTCATTGCACACTAAGCAGCGGCAGCATGGAGGGGGACGCCTGTATACTGTGAGGGATGGGGGGGCCTGTATACTGTGAGGGATGGGGGGGCCTGTATACTGTGAGGGATGGGGGGCGCCTGTATACTGTGAGGGATGGGGGGCGCCTGTATACTGTGAGGGATGGGGGCACCTGTATACTGTGAGGGATGGGGGGCCTGTATACTGTGAGGGATGGGGGGGCCTGTATACTGTGAGGGATGGGGGGCGCCTGTATACTGTGAGGGATGGGGGGGCCTGTATACTGTGAGGGATGGGGGGGCCTGTATACTGTGAGGGATGGGGGGCACATGTATACTGTGAGGGATGGGGGGCGCCTGTATACTGTGAGGGATGGGGGTGCCTGTATACTGTGAGGGATGGGGGGGCCTATATACTGTGAGGGATGGGGGGCGCCTGTATACTGTAAGGGATGGGGGGGCCTGTATACTGTGAGGGATGGGGGGGCCTGTATACTGTGAGGGATGGGGGGGGCCTGTATACTGTGAGGGATGGGGGTGCCTGTATACTGTGAGGGATGGGGGGGCCTGTATACTGTGAGGGATGGGGGGGCCTGTATACTGTGAGGGATGGGGGGCGCCTGTATACTGTGAGGGATGGGGGGGCCTGTATACTGTGAGGGATGGGGGCCTGTATACTGTGAGGGATGGGGGGCTGATTGTGGGGATGGGGGGGCCTGTATACTGTGAGGGATGGGGGGGGCCTGTATACTGTGAGGGATGGGGGGGCCTGTATACTGTGAGGGATGGGGGGGCCTGTATACTGTGAGGGATGGGGGGGCCTGTATACTGTGAGGGATGGGGGGGCCTGTATACTGTGAGGGATGGGGGGCCTGTATACTGTGAGGGATGGGGGGCCTGTATACTGTGAGGGATGGGGGGGCCTGTATACTGTGAGGGATGGGGGGCCTGTATACTGTGAGGGATGGGGGGGCCTGTATACTGTGAGGGATGGGGGGGCCTGTATACTGTGAGGGATGGGGGCCTGTATACCCGGTGCCTGGGGGCCTGTATACCCGGTGCCTGGGGGCCTGTATACCCGGTGCCTGGGGGCCTGTATACCCGGTGCCTGGGGGCCTGTATACCCGTGCCTGGGGGCCTGTATACCCGTGCCTGGGGGCCTGTATTCCCCGTGCCTGGGGGCCTGTATGTCCCGTGCCTGGGGGCCTGTATGTCCCGTGCCTGGGGGCCTGTATGTCCGTGCCTGGGGCCTGTATGCCTGGCCTGGGGCCTGTATACCCCGTGCCTGGGGGCCTGTATACCCTGTGGGGATCTGTATACCTGTGCTGGAGTCCACCCTCGGCTTATACGCGAGTCAATAAGTTTTCCCAGTTTTTGGGGGCAAAAATAGGGGGTCGGCTTATACACGAGTATATACGGTATATAAATTTATTTATATACATAGTGCATGTGTATTACATAGTATTTATCCCATTGTTCAATACATACTATACATACTATAGCTATTGACTGTTGGGTTTGGCAGAATCATTTCTTGTGAGAGAAGCATGCGGTCTTTATTCTTTCCACTACTTTTAATATAATTTTATTGTCTATACAATCCTACATTTTCAGATGGAGCCTTTGTAACACAATCACTACTTCTTCATTGGCATACACTTCTATTTATTGTGGAGGTTGGAATATTCTGATTGTATTATAAAAAGGATAAAAGAAAAAGTTAGCCATTTTTTCAACAGAACACAAAGTAGAAATGCCTAATTATTATTATTATTACTTTATTATTATTATTTATTTATTATTTATATAGCGCCATTAGATTCCATGGCGCTTTACATGACAAGTGTGTAGACAAGGACAAGTTCAATCTTTTCGTATAGTCCAGACAAACAGGAACAGGAGGAGATGGGACCCTGTCCAGGAGGGCTCACAGTCTAGGAGGGACAGGAGGGGATACAGTGGGAGGAGGTAGTGCCAAACATGAGACGGTGCGATGCACTGGGTCTCATTGCAGGTTTTAGGCTTGCAGGAAGAAGTGGGTCTTCATGTTTATTTTGAAGGATCTGAGGGTAGGTGAGTATCTGATGTGTTGGGGGAGAGAGTTCCAGAATAAGGCAGATGCACGTGGGAAGACTTGTATGCTGTTATGAGAGGAGGAAATGAGAGGGGAATAAAGAAGGAGTTTTTATGAGGAGCGTAGGTTGTGTTAGGGTAGGTAATGGGAGACCATTTCGGAAATGTACACTCCCTGACAGAAGTTATGTTGCTTATCCATGTGATATAAATAAATGCTTATAACTTGACATTAAATTCATCCATTGGTTGTATAAATTAGTCTTTTGAAAACTGAAACCCTCCGAAATTTGGTTTAGGTTAAGAAAATAAATTGGCATCAATGCTGAAATATTGTTAATTTAATGAACACAGAATGGTCAGATTTTAGCAAGACAAAAGTTTTGTCGCCTGGTCATATAATGCACCTTATCCTAGTTTACAGCCTCTCCTGTGCTCAGTAAATGATCGGTAAATTAGTGGGTGTGTCTAAAAAGAAACCCCAAAAAATTAGAGAGAGGGGGAGCGCACTAAGGCGGTAAATGAGGGACACCAGCGTGTTATTAACAAAGGTAATCCACTCACCTGGTATGGTTGTGAGAGTCACAACCACCTGTAGATGTTTTGGCCGCTGCAGATCCCGGATGCAAATACATACGGTATAGGAGAAAAAGAGCCGGGGTTTGTCCGCGCTAGACCACAGGGAAAACCGAGGATGCAAGCAAACCTTTATTTACACTCAAGCCAACGCGTTTCGTGGCCACCTGGCCACTTCATCAGGGCAGAAATCTGGTGGCCACGAAACGCGTTGGCTTGAGTGTAAATAAAGGTTTGCTTGCATCCTCGGTTTTCCCTGTGGTCTAGCGCGGACAAACCCCGGCTCTTTTTCTCCTATACCGTATATAAAAAGAAACCCAGCACCCCAGACCTTCACTTGACCTGCAACTTGACCTCTGACAACATGTTAAAATCCACCCTGCGACCAAAGCCTTGATTATCAAGAGGCTGAAGACTAGACCCACTGTAGATGTGGCTGGCACCTTTAATGTGCCTCAGAGTCAAGTACAAAAAATTAAAAAAAGATTTGTAGAGACTGGAGATGTGTTTGACAAGCCCAGGTCCAGCAGATCCCACAAGACAACTGCTCAGGGGGAACGTTTGTTTGTTAGAAAATCCAAAGCAAGCCCCTATTCCACTGCAGCAGAACTCTAACAGGCCTAGTCACCTCAAGTCCCTGTGTCAATTAGAACAATTTTTTGGATTCTGTCTCGAAATGGTCGAATCAGTGGCCAGAAGCCAGCACTAAAGAAAAGGCAAATAAAAAAACGTGTTGCATTTGCAAAGTCCAACAGCCGGCTAAACAAATGGATGCTGTAAAAGTGGCAGAAGGTGAATTTCTTGATGAATGTACAGTAGAATTACACCACAGCCACCGCAAATACTGCAGGAGACCTACTGGAGCCCGTATGGATCCAAAATACACCCAGAAAACAGTTAAATTTGGTGGTGGAAAGATCATGGTCTGGGGTTACATTCAATATGGGGGTGTGCAAAACATTTGCAACGTGGAAGGCAATATCAATAGCCTACAATATCAAGAAGTATTAACTACCTCTTATATTCCAAATCATAAAAGGGGTCAAATTCTGCAGCAGGATGGTGCTCCATCTCATACATCCATCTCTAAACAAAGTTCCTCCAGGCAAAAAAGATCAAGGAGCTCAAGGACTGGCCAGCCCAGTCACCGGACATGAACATCATTGAACATGTTTGGGGTAGGATGAAAGAGGAAGCTTGGAAGACAAAGCCAAAGAATCTAGATGATCTCTGGGAGGCATGTAAAACTGCATTCTTTGCTATTCCTGATGACTTCATTAATAAATTGTATAAATCGTTGTTGAACCACATGGATGCAGTCCTTCAAGCTCATGGTAATCACACAAAATATTAAATATGACTCTAATAGCACCACAACTTCATTCACCAATGTTATGCAATGTATACTTGTACTTTATGTAAATTTTTTGTTTGAAAATCACTTTACTTTCTGTGGGCGACAAAACTTTTGTCTTGCCAGAATCTGGCCATTCTATGTTCAATAAATGATCAACATTTCAGCAATGATGCCAATTTATTTTCTAACCTAAAACTAATTTCGGAGGGTTTCAGCTTTCAAAAAAGTAGTTTATGCAACCAATGGATGAATTTAACATCAGGTTATAAGCTTTTATTTACATAACATGGACAAGTGACATAACTTCTGTCAGGGAGTGTATGGAGGGGACAAGTTGTGGATGGCTTTCTTAGTCATGGTTAGGATTTTGAAGCGAATCTCTGAGAGGTAGGGAGACAATGAAGGGATTGGCAGAGGGGAAAGACCGAGGAGTAGCAAAAAGACAGGTGAATGAGTCAGACAGTGGAGTTTAGGATAGATTGGAGAGATGCAAGGGAGGTAGCGGGTAGGCAGGTTAGCAGGAGGTTACAGTAGTCAAGACGGGAAATGATGAAAGCATGAAAAAGTGTTTTAGCCATGTCATGGTCAAGGAAAGTGCGGGTCCGGGAAATGTTTTTGTGCTGGAGTTGGCAGGAGGTGGCGAGGGCTTGGATGTGAGGCTTGAAGGAAAAGGAGGAGTTGAGGATTACCCTGAGGCACTTGGAATAGGGAACTGGGGAGAGTGAGCAATCATTGACATTAATGGATATGTTTGGTAGAGGGGGAGGGCGATTTGGGGGGAAGACGATGAACTCAGTTTTGTCCATCTTCAGTTTGAGAAAGCAAGCAGAGAAAAAGGAGGAGATGGCAGACAGAGAATGTGGAATTTTGGATAGAAGGGAGGTGATGTCAGGCATCTGGGTGTCGTCGGCATAGAGATGATACTGGAGGCCGTGGGACTTGATGAGTTGTCCCAAGCAGAGGGTGTAAATAGAGAAAAGTAGGGGTCCCAAAACAGAGCCTTGAGGGACACCGACAAATAGGGGTAGGGTGAAAAGGAGGTATTGAAGTGGGTGACAGTGAAGGTCCTGTCATTTAGGTAAGAGGAGATCCAGGAGAGGGCTAGGTCAGTGATGCCGAGGGATTCCAAAATCTGAAGTAGGAGGTAATGGTCAACAGTGTCAAAGGCGGCAGATAGGTTGAGGAGGAGGACGGAGTAGTGTTGCTTGCTCTTGGCGGTCAGTAGGTCGGTGGTGATTTTGATAAGGGCTGTTTCAGTGGAGTGATGGGAATGGAAGCCGGATTGTAGGTGGTCAAAGAGGGAGCAGGAGGAGAGGTGGGAGGACAGTTCAGAATGGACGTGTTCAAGTAGTTTTGAGGCGAAAGGGAGAAGAGATATGGGACGATAGTTGGAAACACATGCTGGACAGAGGGAGGATTTTTTAAGGATGGGTGTGATCAAGACATGTTTGAAGGATGAGGGGAAGCACTGGTAGTGAGTGATAGGTTGAAGAGGTGGGTTAGGTCAGGAATGAGGACAGTGGTGATGTTCGGGATGAGATGGGAGGGGAGTGGGTCAAGGGTACAGGTGGTGAGGTGCGATCATGAAAGAAGGGAGGAGCTGATCCTCTGTCATGGTGGAAAAGCTTCCTTTGGACGAGGAGGGCTGGGCAGTGATGGGGGAGCTGGGGGTACAGTGGGTCAAAGCTTTCTCTGATTTTGTTGGTCTTCTGTTTGAAGAACGAGGCAAAGTCACCGGCAGAGATAAGGGGAGAGGGAAGAGGTGCAGGGGGACAAAGTAGGGAGTTTAAAGTGTTAAATAGTTGTTTGGGGTTGTGGGACAGGGCGGTTATTAGAGAAGAGAAGTAGGCTTGTTTTGCGTCAGTGAATGGGGACTTGAAGGTAGAGAGGAACTGTTTATACATGGTGAAGTAACATAGTAACATAGTAACATAGTTTTTAAGGTTGAAGGAAGACTTTAAGGCCATCTAGTTCAACCCATAGCCTAACATATTGATCCAGAGGAAGCCAAAAAAAACCATGTGGCAACACTAAACTCTACATTGGGGAAAGAAATTCCTTCCTGACTCCACATACAGCAATCAGACTAGTTCCCTGGCTCAACCCCCTATCAAGAATATAGTATGTATAACTGGTAACATTATACTTTTCAAGAAAGGCCTCTAGGTCATTCTTAAATTTTAGTAGTGACTCACACATTACAACATCATGTGGCAGAGAGTTCCATAGTTTCACTGCTCTTACAATAAAGAATCCACGTCTGTGATTATGATTAAACCTTCTTTCCTCCAGGCGTAAAGGATGCCTCCTTGTCCCCGTCTCAGGCCTAAGAGTAAAAAGATCATTAAAAAGGTCTCTATACTGTCCTCTCATATATTTATACGTTATTTTATGGATCACCCCTAAGCCTTAATTTTTCCAAACTAAATAACCCCAAGTTTAATAACCTGTCTTGGTATTGCAGACCCATCAGTCCTCTAATAACCTTAGTCGCTCTTCTCTAGACCCGTTCTAGTTCAGCTATGTCTTTCTTATACACCGGAGACCAGAATTGTACACAGTATTCTAAGTGGGGTTGCACTAGTGACTTGTATAGAGGTAAATGTATGTTCTCCTCATGAGCATCTATGCCTCTTTTAATGCATCCAATTATTTTATTTGCCTTTACAGCAGCTGCCTGACACTGGCCACTAAATGTGAGTTTGCTGTCTACCCATACACCCAGGTCTTTTTCAGTGATAATTTTTCCCAGTGCTTTACATTTAGGGTGGAATCACATTGTTAATCACACTAATAACCACCATTTACATATATTTTCCCCTATCCCCATTGCTCTCATTTTATGTATCAACCTTTTGTGTGGCACCGTATCAAAAGCTTTTGAAAAGTCCATATACACCACGTCCACTGCATTTTTTTGGTCCAGTCCAGAACTTACCTCTTCATAGAAGCTTATCAGATTAGTTCGTCAGGAACGGTCCCTCGTAAACCCATGTTGATATTGGGTCATGAGGTTATTCTTTTTCAGTACTCCAGTATAGCATCTCTTAGGAAAAGCCTCTAGGATTTTACCCACAGTAAAGGTCACTGGTCTATAATTTCCAAGACAGTGCCGTACTTCCTGCTGGGTTAAGCATGTGATATTTAATGAGAATATTTTCTTATCACTAATCATGTTGTCTGTCATGGGATTTTCTTGTTTAAATACTGTTGAAAAAAAGTAATTTGGCATATTGCACCGCGGATTGGGATTGTTTTATATCCACTCGGCTGCCCTGGAAGCTCGACGCAGCTCTTTAGTGAGAGTGGTGAGCCTGGGTTGCCTGTGTGTGCAGGTTTTCTTGTAAGTGAGAGGGACTGCAAGGTTGAGAACTGTAGTTATAGTGGTGTTGTAGAGGGTGGCAGCAGAGTCGGGGTCATGTGAAGAAGCTAAGTCTGAGAGAGGGAGAAGGGACTAAGAGAATGAGTGGTAATCAATAAATTTAAGGTTTCTGCAGGGATGAGAGTGTTTCTGGAGAGGGGGGAGAGTGGTAGGAGGGGAGAGGGAGGAGAAAGTAAGCAGGTTGTTGTGGGATAGGGGGAGGGCAGAGTTTAAGAGGTCGGTGAGGGAACAAAGACGAGTGAAGATAAGATTAAGCGAGTGGCCATCCTTATGAGTGGCTGAGGAGGACCATTGGGAAAGCCCAAAGGAGGTGGTCCAGGATAGGAATCTGGAGGCAGCAGGGTGGGGGGTATCAATGGGGATGTTGAAGGTGCCCATGATGATAGAGGGGATGTCAGAAGAGAGGAAGTGGAGAAGCCAGGTGGTGAAGTGGTCGAGAAAAGAGGGGGTTGATCCTGGGGAGCAGTAGATGACAGCCAGCTGGAGGCTGCAGGGTGAACTTCGAAAGAGTGGAGGTTGTCAGAGGGTGGTAGTGTAATTGGGGTAAAGGTGCACCTGTCAGACTTGAGCAGACCAACTCCTCCACCATGCTTGTCGTTGGGGTGTGTGGGAGAGGTTGAGTCCGCCGTAAGAGAGTGCAGAGGGGAGGCTGCGTCAGAGGTGGTGAGCCATGTGTCGGCGATGCCAAAGAATGAGAGTTTGTTTTTTAGTTAGTAATTAAAACTATACTTATTGTTTATAATAAAATTTACAAATATGTTGATTTGTTATAAAATGAACAGAATCAAGCAATACAAATGTGGCTATATATGCAATAAAAAACTGACCGACTCATCCAAACAGACAAATGTGAACAGATGCTAACTGAAAATGCAATATACTTCTAAAAAATACTATAGTGCATAAAATGTCCATTTTATGAGAGCCCAACAGGTAGTGTCAAGGAATATTGCTTAGTTGGGTCCCTAACCTAATATGCCACTAACTGGGCTAAAAGACTATAATTTTATGGGTAGGCAGAAGCATGTACCTACTTAAATTGAAATAGACCCAACAAACTGATATGAGAGTCCAACAGTGACAAGGCCTATGTGTTAAGTACCTAATTTGGAAAACTTATTTTCTATAGCAGTAACATAGTTCAAAGATTTCTATATTCAAACTTTGTATACCTTAGTGTTTCAGGGTGCAGCTGTATATTTTTTTTAGAAATATGACCATAAATGAAGTATTTTACCTATTTTATATAAATGGATTCAAAATTAATTTTATTAATTGAAACTTCATTTTGAATGCTTATACAAAATTGTAAAAGATGCTAATAAAAACTGAGCATTAAGGGGCTATTTCCAAATATTTGCAGCATATCAAGGAAAGCATGGATTTTAAACAATTTTCAAAACTCCCATGGCAGCAAATATAGACATCTGGCATGTGCCAAACACCTTACAGCAGCAAGTGATAGGGCCCTGTTCTCAGGACAGATTCTGGTCCCACCGATGATAACCTTTGGATAAGCCCGCAAATGTCTGAGATGTGAAATCCTCTTTACCCATAAGGTTTTGCTTGCCTAATAAAGCTACTTTGGCAGCTTTCTGATTTAGACCTCATTCAGAAGTAAAGATGAATGAGCCTGTTTGGGGTTCAGGTGATTTACATATCCACAGCACTATAGCGAGTATCGCTGTGCTCATATACAGTTAGTGCTTTGCCCAATGCTAGCAGCCTGCAGTGTTTGACTAGCTCACACAGGGGCTGAGTTTGGATTCTGGTGATGGAGGTAAACTCTTCTTAAAGGTATGTTCGGGTTGTAAACCTAACCCGAACCCCATTTGAAGACAGTGATTGGGCAGTTCAGTCCTCCGCCCACATACAGTCTGCTATAGAGAAACCACTACAGGAGGCAGGAGGGCAATTAATTTGTCATTCTATTTTGCTACTGTTAATCTGAGCTCTGATTGGTTAATATAGACAACAAAGGACATTCTCAGTAAAGCTTCTGTGAGGTAATAGGATGTCTGTGAGGTAATAGGATGTCAGTTAGGGTGTGTTGGTGGAAAGGCTGATGTCAATCACATTACCTCTATGTGAGAGGATATAGAAAGTGTGGAATATCTGTGGTGTTGAAATATATATTGTGAATTGCTTCTATTAGCTTAGTTTTTGCCTTTTAATAATTACATTTCTATCGATTTGTTTTGTAGTTTTTGTGTGCTGAATAAATTTTTGTTAACACATTCTATTTTGTTAACAGCAGTTATTAATCCGGGCGAAGCCGGGTAGTACAGCTAGTATAAGATAAAATTAAATGTACACTTTTTGGTGCCTAAGAACTCATAGCAACCAGGGAATCATACTGATAGGAAAAACCAAGGATATGAATATCCATAAAATGTGTTTATTAGTGATGGGCGAATCCTAAATTACTCGGAATCGCTTGACTCTAGCGAGCCCGAGCCCGGGACTCGCTACTCGTTGCGAGTCTAGCGAGTCCAATGTTAATGAATGGGGAAGCGAGTAATAGCGAGTAGTGTGAGATTTACAAATCGCAGATGTGTCTCGGAAGCTTCAGCCTGAAGCAATCCTAGTTTTGTCATTTATTTGCATTGCTCGTTTACTTTGCAACTGTAATCGCTGGGAAACTCGCACAGATAAGAGTCCTGCTTTCTCCTCTGTGCTGGCTGCCACAGCTCCAGGGTCCTAGAGCCTGCCTGCTGCCTGATGTAGCAGTGCTGAGATTGTTCTCAGTCTGCTCATTCCCTGTGTACAGACATGAATGTCTGTGCACAGAGATGATGTAGCAGAGCTGAGATTGTTCTCAGTCTGCTCATTCCCTGTGTACAGACATCTATATCTATGCACAGGGGATGTAGCAGAGAGGACATCGCGTTTTGGACTGCGTCGGACGGAAGAGGATTTTTTTAATTAAAGATGGAGTCCCTAATGGCTTTTTTTTTTATTTCTAATAAAAAATTTTCTTTGTGTTGTGTTTTTTTTAAAACAATTTAATAGAAATTCATGGCGGTCATGTCTAATATTGGCGTGACCGCCATAAATTTCGGGCTTAGGGCCAGCTTATAATACAAAGCTGGCCCTAACCTCTTTATTACCCAGCGTGCCATCGCTACCAGGGCCGCTGGAAGAGCGGGGTTCAGCGCCAGAGGATGACGCTTCAATGAACGTGCCATCTTCTGGGGCGGCTGCGGGCTGCAATTTGCAGCGGGGGGTGCCCAGAAAGCTTGGGCATCCCTGCGCTGCGGATTCCAGCCCCCAGCTGCTTAGCTGTACCTGGCTAGACATAGAAATTGCGCGGAGCCCCTCGCATTTTTTTTAAATTATTTCATGAAATTCTGAGACTCTGACTCTGAGACTCTGACTCTGAAATTCATGAAATAATTAAAAAAAAATGCGTGGGGCTCCGCGCAAATTCTATGTCTAGCCAGGTACAGCTAAGCAGCTGGGGGCTGGAATCCGCAGCGCAGGGATGCCCAAGCTTTCTGGGCACCCGCCGCTGCAAATTGCAGCCCGCAGCCGCCCCAGAAGATGGCGCGTTCATTGAAGCGCCATCCTCTGGCGCTGAACCCCGCTCTTCCAGCGGCCTTGGTGGCGGTAGCACGCTGGGTAATAAAGGGGTTAATACCAGCTTTGTTATACAAGCTGGTATTAAGCCCGAGATTCTTAATGTCAGGCCACGTTTGACCCAGCCAGTAAGAATCTCCAATAAAGGGTTAAAAAAACACAAAGAAAATTTTTTATTTGAAATAAAAAAAAAAGCCATTAGGGACTCAATCTTTAATTAAAAAAATCCTCTTCCGTCTGACGTAGTCCAAAACGCGATGTCCTCTCTGCTACATCCCCTGTGCATAGATAGATGTCGATGCACAGGGAATGAGCAGACTGAGAACAATCTCAGCTCTGCTACATCATGTCTGTGAGCAGGCGGGCTCTAGGACCCTGGAACTGCACAGAGAAGACAGCTGGACTCGGCTCGCAATGTAACAGCAGTTATTTGCGAGTTTCCCTGCTATCACTGGCACAGTAGCCGAGTCTAATGCAAACAATGGCAATCCTAGTTTTGTCAGCGTTTCTGACAAAACTAGGATTGATATTGATTTGCATTGGACTCGTGCGAGTAATCACTGGGAAACTCGCAGAGTACCGAGTCCTGCGAGTCCCTTACTACTCGCCGAGTAACGAGTCCTAGCGAGTAGATTCGCCCATCCCTAGTGTTTATTGAAATCTGCAAATAATTAAAATAGCCCATACAATACCTAAGGAACTGATATATATGCATAGATAAGTATTTGCAAAGATGGGAAAGGAATTAAGAAACATGTATCACCCCTACATCCTTCTCCTTTCCTAACAACAGAGGTCGGCGCCCTAAATGTCATTGAGATGACACCCCCACTCATCGCCTGCTAGCCCTTACTAACCCTATAATCAATTTATAGTGCAACTAGTCCCAAGAAAAAGTGTGACAAGTGCTATCTATGCAGTCAGTAAAATCCTCATGTAATGTGAGATATTAACCATTGTGACAAAAAACTCATTGTATATATAAAAATATAAAGGCTCTACAGAGATTATTTCTAGAACAGCCTCCTATTTGGTAGGGGAAATCACAATTATACCTGTTCCTTAATTTCTTTCCCATCTTTGCAAATACTCATCTAAGTATCAATTCCTTAGGCTGCCTTCACATTTGCATGACCGTGCGCCCCCATTCACTCCCATATGTGATCTGTGCGCAGGCGGACACCTGCATACAAATCACACAGTCTCGTCCGCAACAGAAATGCAACATGTCGCATTCGTGGTGCGGACGAGATGGAGTGATTTGTGCGCAGGCGTCTGCCTGCGCACAGATCACATATGGGTGTGAATGGGTGCGCACGGTCATGCGCTGTCAAGCGAAGCACCGTGCGCTCCCATTATAAAGATAGGGGCTTGCGGTGCTGCGCTCACATTGCGGATCCCCTCCGCAGAACGCTGCGGAGGGGTCCGCAAATGTGAACGCAACCTTAAATATGTATGGGTTATGTTTTAATTATTTGCAGTTGTCAATTAACTAATTTTATAGGTATCTATATTCTTGTTTTTTTCAGTCAACTTTACTCAGTTATACTCTTAGGTTTTTTTTAATCATACTGATAGGTCAGTTTTTCCATGTCGTCAACTTGGTAAATAAAACCCCCCAAAATCCAATGTGTACTTCATTTTTTTTGCAATTTCACTGCACTTGGAATTTTTTCTCCATTCTCTAGTGTACCATATGGTAAAAATAATAATGTCATTCAAAAGCACAACTCATCCCACAAACAAACAAGCCCTCATATGTTTATATTAATGGAAAAATAAAAAAGTTATGAATCTTGGAAGAAGGAGAGGAAAAAGCAAAAAAACGGAAAATCACCTGGGGCTGAAGGGGTGAATAAGTGACAATATTTCATAAAATATTTTCCAGATTTTCTAATAAGAGAGATAAAAACATAAACTATACAAATAAGTCCTGCCCTTTCCCACCCTCCTTCACTGTCCCTTATGGTCCCTTTACACGCGGCCACAGGAAGGTAGGAACAGGCGGGCATCGGACACAATTGTGCCTGTTGCCTTGAAAAGACCACAATGTGGCGGCGTGTAATTCAGGACTTTCCTTCCTGTGTCTTCCCTGAAGGAAGGAAAGTCCTGAATTACACGCCGCCACATCGTGGTGTTTTCAAGGCAACAGGCACAATTGTGTCTGCTGCCTGCCTGTTTCTACCTTCCTGTGGCCGCGTGTAAAGGGACCATTAGGGTGTTGATTGATGACTGGGTATCTGCATGTACAGTGACCAGTTAATTACTGGGAGAGCAGCAGAGGAACTTCCTTATGAAGAAACCAGACATGTAACTGGATGTTTGGTGTATTTTCTGATCAGTCTTATTAGGATATAATGCAATATATTTTTTAGAATATTTTGGCTAAAAAAGAGGGCAGGGAATTCCTCATACTAAGCTGTTTTAACATAGGGCAACATTCAAATGACAAATGTTCTTTAAAATTGTTTTGACAGTCATCTGTCATGTAAAGTTTTAAACAGTTTTCTTTTCAAGTTGATTAAAATAAATGTGTATTCTAGAGAAGCGTGAAATACGTATAACAATAAGCTTGGGACCTCATATTTCCACTGTCATTTCCATTTGCAAGTAGTGATGTAGATTTTATGTCACAATGTTTCATGTAGCATTGTGATCCAGCTCTTAACTAGTGATTATATGGGCAAGACGTCTGATGGCTACTGATGAATCTTCACTCAGCTGGGATCTGGTTGAATTACATCTTCCTGGATGAAGCATTCTTTGTGAAATGCACATCAGGTATTGCAGGGACTTGAACCTGGTCGTCCTTATGGTCCCTTTACACGTGGCCACAGGAAGGTAGAAACAGACAGGCATCGGACACAATTGTGCCTGTTGCCTTGAAAAGACCTCGATGTGGCTGCGTGTAATTCAGGTCTTTCCTTCCTGTGTCTTCCCTGAAGGAAGGAAAGTCCTGAATTACACGCCGCCACATCGTGGTCTTTTCAAGGCAACAGGCACAATTGTGTCCGATGCCTGCCTGTTTCTACCTTCTTGTGGCCGCGAGTAAAGGGACCATTACCGACATAGGCAGATCTATAAGGTTTCTTTCTGAGATTTTTACCTCTTTTTTGCTTAAACACACTTCTGTGCAATATATGTCTTTTTTTTTACCCTCTTGACTATTTTTTATAGATGCACTTTAAATTCTATATTTGTATATATGGATATCCATATAGTCAGAGTTTGATGTATATGTTAGGTCTAGTCCCAGTCCATGCCCTATTAGCCTGTATGTGTGCTGTATATTTTTAATATTGTACTGGTGCTGTGATTTCACTTTTGATCAAATAAACTTTGTGTATGTTATATACAGTAAGTGGGCTCCCATTCTCTCTCTTGTATGTATTTCATCTTTATCATGCATATAAGTCATATTGATAGGATTTTATAATGTAGATGCTATTGAGTTACATCTGTCTCAAAACATATAAATGTGTACTTAACATATGCACTTGAATACAAAACACTTACCGTAAATATTGGAAAGTTAGAAGAATGGCTTTATTTTTCTCAACTATACATTAGTTAACAGATAGATAAACTATTAATCATGTACATATATTTATTGGTATCTTTTCTTTTTTTATGTACTTATTTGAAATATGTATTTGTCATCTGTTTGTTTTATTTACTTTACTTCCATTACTTTTTTTATTTTCTTAACTTTCATTACTACATTTAATTTTGATATTGTTTATATCCTATATTGTGTATATAGTTAACATTTTCGTAGTTTAATATCTTTACTGTGAAGTATTAAACATTACTAACAACAATAAAGAAAATTTAACATAGTTTCATATCATATATAGCTTACATCTGAGCCAGCTGTGCAAATATGCAATTCTAAGAATTGGTTAGAAAAAAAATAATGGCTGAATTAAATATATGTTTCTGTTAAATAATAATAACTAAAGAGGCACATGATTGGAAAACTGGAAAATGTTATATGGTGTTCGCTTAATTTATATGAGAGAATTAGTACAAATCCTTAATCCTGTCTTCAAGTAAAGGTCACAAAGACTCTGGGGTCATCTCATTTTAGCATACCATTTCACCCTCCTAAAATCTAATTTTTCTTTCAACACTTTTTAAACAGAAGCTCTTTTACTCCCCACACATCCATCACCTCACCAGTAATGCAGTGCCCTTGTACTCTTGCTCTAATGTTCCTTCTCATGTTATTTATGGTCTCTTTACTCATCCTGTGCTATTCCATCATAGCTGGCACAATATAATCCCTACCACCTACCCTGCTAATAGAGGTAAACAGCTGAAGCTGTGTAACATATGGTATTGGAGGATTGTACATTTTTTGCCATGTACACACATGCAACACATGTTTAGACAGCTTTAAATTTCCTTTAAAAACACCTGCACAATCACCCACTAAAGTTTAGCCATAGTAAATGTTATTTTGTGTTTATTTTCCAAGTCATAAATTCAAAATGAAAATGTAATCCTTATGCAGCTTGGCACATCTGTTATAAATTGACAACCAAATGTGTCCCTGCAGATACAGGAAAAATTGTTAAATAGTTTTAAAAATACTTATGCAAAGAAACTGTCTTGAACTGAGTCTGAAAGACAGGCCAGTTTTCATAAGAATAAGACATGTTGTGATTAATGTTGAATGCAGTAAGCAATTTCCAAGTTAAAGTATTCTGATGGAAATGTACCAAATGAAAATTCATGGGTCAAGTGTTTTACAGCTAATTTTCAAACTTTAACTAGCAAATGGATTATGTGACCATCTCACATTATCTGAACATATCAAACCGTACTGAACTCACTGAGATCTGTTATTGTAAGGTCTCCTGCACACATGAGGCAATACAAACCAGCATATCAAAATACAATGGCAAACATAGCTAGTTTCTCCTGTGTCTGCAGAAAAAAAAAAATCGTAGTTTGCTGCAACAGTTGTTTCATAATGAAACACATTAAAACTAGATATAGACATATAAAGAAAACTTTTTATTTGCCTGTGGGAGCAAATTTCACCATGAAATTTGATTTGTAGGTGTCACAGAAAAATTAAAAAAATTGATAAGACATCTCTCTGGATTGAGAGAACATATCCAACCCTACACTGTATATAAGGGATTAATTATAACTGGCTAAGAGATGATCTAATTATAACTAAAGGAAGAAAGATAGAGATAACACTACTTGTGAACTCTGTGCAGCTAGGAATGTCTGGTGTAGAGAGGTAATTAGAGCAGAGGATTGATTGGGAAAATGACAGCAAGACTGAAAATCATTTACATAAAGGAGGATAACTGCCTTCTTAGGCATAAGATTCCTCTGATCAAAGTATCTTTAGTAGAGACTTGTGCAATGTTGGTCAGGAATGTATACTGGGGTTTACATCAATCTGATATTAATGGAAGCTACATTTCCAGCATTGCAATCATGAGAGGAAAAACATGATATGTACCTACATAATCCATAAAGCGGTGTCTACCAACCACTTTTGTCCAGTTGTCCCTATATCACGCGCCAGCAGCAGCCATATTTGTATGTACAAGTGATGAGGAAGAAAATTTGGCACCAGCTAGCAGTACTGGCCCCTTGCACAATACCGCTAGTGGTGGTACTGACAATCAAAAATTCTGACACCTGGAACTGATGTCAGAGACCTGCCACTATAAAACCCACCACAAAAACCGCTGCTGACACTTCCCACAGACTTCCACTGACATCACCGCACACATCGTCAAATGACTAACTGCACATGCGCATATTCCAGCAAAGACGAAGTTAGTCAGACCGTTGCCAGCTTTGCAGACTAACTGGGCATGCCTACGCTGGGTACACACAGGCCCAGTTAGTAATGCCACCACCTTAAACCACCACCCGCAGCCACCACCACTGACACATCACCGCCTGAGTAAGTGTGCATGTATATACCTGGCACGCATGTTCACTTACCCAGGTGGCTGCCATATTTGTACAACTGGGTATACAAAGATGGTGGCAGACTGAATGGGAGCAGTCGCATGAAACTTGAGCTCCTGCTCCTGAGAGCATAAATCAGCAATAAAACAGCTCCAGAGGCCCAGAGATGGGTAAGAAGAGGACCCACAAGACACCCAAAGAGCCAGGAGTACAGGCACCGGGTGCCCTGGATAAATACCTGGCCAGGAGTGGAGTAACCCCTGCTCATGCTGCAGGACAGCCGAGGAGTCAGGGAGCCACCGGCTTGCAGACTGCACAGCACCCGACACCAGCACTTCATATCAGTGGTGAGTCAGAGATGCTGTCACAAGACAGTCTACACAGGCCCACAGCTGCTACGAGAGACACAGGGCTGGAAGAGAGGAAGCAGGTCTCAGGAGCCTGCAGTGAACACAAAATGGCACCAGGTAGTACAGCCCCTTCTTCATCCCAGGGCTTTCCCGCGCTGGGTGATCTGGAGGGGAGGGGGAGTGAAGAGGAGCACAGCCTGATGTACATCTCTCCAGTAGAGGGGGCAGGGCCTCAGACAACTAATGACTCGCAGATCCTTCTACCTGACACTCTGCCCTGGCCAGGATCTAGTCATAAGGACCCTTTCCCTGATAACCAGCAAGACTGTACTCCGGTACTGATCCCAATAAAGCTACACTATGACCCTATAAGTGAAGGAAGCTCCAATGCAGATGATAGAGAGGGAGAAGAGGATATGTACCCCAGCACACCCCTCCTCCCACCTGAGATGACAGTGGAGCCTAGTGAGAAGCCGGATACCCTGTCAGAAAGGGGCACGAGGAACCTAGACGATTCTGCCCAATATGAGGGACCCTCAGATGCTGAGAGCTTCCGGAGAGACTTTGCTGATCTCTCAGATGGGGACAGATGGAGCTCTACCTGGGCAGGTGACAACTGGGCGACTCAGGCCTTGGAGGAACCCAGTCGCCCGCAGAGATCGTCTCGATCACCACGCCAGGCCCTTGGTGCCCCCTTGGAGCACAGAGAATTGATTGGAGGTTCTGTGTCCCTGTCAACTGACTCAGGAGGAGATCATATGAATCAGGAACCTGGCCCACCACACCTCACCCGGGAATACCCATACCCTCCTCCGCCCCCTTCTGACTGGTGGCGATACGTGCAACTGCTGCCAACCAAGCACGACTTCAAACAGATGGTAGCCGAGATCAAAGAGACCTGTCGTTCAGAACTAGCAGCAACAAGGCGGGAGGTGGTGGCTCTGACCCAAAGGGTTCACCAACTTGAGGAAGACCATAACCAGGCCAGGGCGGTCATTCGGCACCTCCAATCCCAGACGGCTGCTCAAGCCTCAATTATAAGAGATCTCCAGCGACACATAGAGGATCTGGACAATAGGGGACGCCGAAATAACATCAGGGTCAGAGGGATCCCAGAGACGAGAGAGGTGGAAGACGTAGCGGGTACCTTACAAAAAGTTTTCAACACAGTGCTACGCCGCCCAGCTGACCATCCAATTAAAATGGATAGAGCTCATAGAGCCCTGAAACCAAAGACCATGACGGGCAATCCTAGAGATATCATCTGCCGGATTACTGACTTTTCCCTGAAAGAAGACATCATGGCAAAGGCAAGACAGCTCAAGCAGATCACCCACAATAATGTGAAAATACAACTATATCAGGATCTTTCGTGGATTACTTTACAGCAACGCAGAGCACTGAAACCACTGTTAAGTATCCTACAAGGCAATCACATTCCCTATCGGTGGGGCTTCCCTTTTAGCCTCTCAGCTAAGAGGGGAGAAAGGGTGGCCACTCTGAGAAGCCCAGATGACCTGGTGTCTTTCTGCCGTACACTGACCATCGAAAGGCCAGACCTACCCGACTGGTCCGTATCGCAGGGACTGCCCCCAATACAACAAACATGGCAACAATCCACACCTCGTCAAACGACAAGGAGGCTCCCCAGGAGACGAGACCCGGCGTGATTGGTGACTGTATTATCTAATGCCTGGCTATTATGCTTATATTTTCTTTCATATCTGTATTAGTTGTGGGAATCTATATGTACCCATCTGGGCCTCTGGGCGAGAATAGACAGCTCTTGGGGGGGGGGGACTTTCTATGGTAACTGTTCTTGAGGTTCTCACGTGTGCCCCCACAGATGAGAGTTGTATTATAGGTCCTATGACTTATTAAGTGGTACAGTAGCTCTAGGTAGCTGACTTTGGCGACTGATGCCATACTGTGTCCGACTCTCATTTTGGGACTACATGTTATTGTCCTACAATATGAAGAGGTTGTTGTTTTTTCTTTTTGTCTTTCTCACTCTTTCAAAGTTTGGTTATACTATTATTGTTTTGATATACAGTACATGCCTAATGTTTCCATACCAGCCAAGCCCACACGACAACGCTCACGGAGTCTACAATCCCGCCAAGACATTATATACTGTATATCTCCTTTTAAAAGCTTTGAGAAAACCCATATTTTACAATGATTAAGTTACTCTCTCTTAATGTAAAAGGTCTAAACTCAGACCTAAAAAGAAGGCTGACGCTACGGGAAATGCGGGAGTCCAAAGCGGATATCGTATTTTTACAGGAGACACATCTTACGACTTCGGGTTCCCTTAGATTTGCACACCATTGGTTTCCTACTACTTTCTCAGCCACGGCTAAGAACAAAACGGCTGGAGTGGCGATCTTGATCTCCCGTCATTGCACACTCCAGGTAACAAAAACTGATATAGATCCTCAAGGCAGATTTGTCATTGTATATGGGAGCATAGGAGGAACACCAATTATGTTGTGCAACCAATATACCCCTAACACAAACCAGGTAAAGTTTGTAACCTCAGTATTAGCCCGTTTACACCCTGATCGGGGAATGGCCCAAATAATTGGGGGGGATTTTAATATGGCATTTTCCAAGACTGGAGACAGGTTGGTCCATAAACCTTCCAGTAATGCAAAATTGACAGAACGGGTCTCCACTGACTTTCGGAAACTTATTCGTAGCTACACACTATATGACTTATGGCGCATTGACAACCCGACGGATAGGAGATACACGTTCTACTCACACCCGCATGGCTCTCACAGCCGTATAGACTATTTCTTTGGGGACGTGATTTCAGTTCGCTCATTGTTATCAGCTTCCATTGGCACTATAACATGGACGGACCATGCCCCTTTGATAATATATCTCAAATTGATGCCAGTTCCACCTAAGTTGAATCATTGGAGACTGAATGAGTCCCTTCTCACTAATAAAATTACACGAGACAAACTGCGGGAATCCCTTGTAAACTACTTTACAGAAAACACACCCCCACTTCTCCGTCATTGTCTGTCCTATGGGAAGCCCATAAGGCGGTTTTCAGGGGTGAGTGCATTGCACTATCATCTAGGATTAAAAAGGATGCAAAATCCCGATACCTGCAAATAGAAGGGGAATTAAGGAAAGCAGAGGCACGACTACTGACACACCCAACCAGATCGCTTCTTAAAGAAATAGTGGACCTGAGAAGCCAACTGAAAGCCATCTCCCATAGTAAGGTGGAGACCCTTCTTAGATATTCTAGGCAGAAATTCTATGAATACAGCAATAAGGCACACACGATGTTGGCTAAGAGATTGAGGGATCAGGCCACTAATAATTCCCCATACGGTATTAAGGATCCGACAGGTGTGATCCATTATGACCCGGTTAAAGTAGCTCAAATTTTCCATGATTATTATTCTTCCCTCTACTCTCTTCCCCCCCCATCACATCAACCCCCAGGTGAACAAAACCGATCTCTGGATGATTACCTCTCATCATGCCACCTACCTAAACTATCCCAGTCTGCTTTAGACGAACTAAACCAGAAAATTACGTCGGACGAAATTGCGGCAATAGTGAAAAATCTACCGAATCGTAAAGCACCGGGTCCAGACGGGTTGCCCTATCTCTACTATAAAACCTACATAGATATGCTATCCCCACATATGGTAAATCTGTTTAATCATTTCATGGAGGGGGGGATGATACCCGACTCACTTCTTCGTTCATATATTACTGTAATCCCAAAGGAGGGCAAAAATCCGATGGAATGTGCAAGCTATCGCCCCATCAGTCTGTTAAACTCTGATTTGAAAATCTTCACCAAGCTTTTGGCAGAGAGGCTGGGGTCCTTGCTTCCACATTTAATACACAAGGATCAAGTAGGATTTATACGTTTCCGACAGGCGGGGGATAATACTAGACGTATCCTAGACTTGGTCGAGGTGACCAACAGAGGAGCGGGGGAGGCCCTTTTGCTAAGTTTAGATGCTGAGAAGGCCTTCGACAGGCTAGATTGGACATTCATGTTCCACTCTCTTCACCACTTTGGCCTGTCAGGACCTTTTGTTACGGCTCTGAAAGGTCTATATTCATCACCCACTGCTCTGGTGCGCCTTCCTCACGCACATTCCAGAGACCTGCTCATAAAAAATGGAACGCGACAGGGGTGCCCCCTTTCTCCTCTGTTGTATGTCCTCAGTATTGAACCATTAGCTGCGCAAATTAGACTGAACCCGGATATATTGGGAATCCAGCTTAAAGGTAAACAATTCAAAATCGCCCTGTTCGCAGATGATGTTATACTCTCCTTGACAAACCCTATAACCTCCCTCCCTAACCTACAGGCCACTATCGCATCTTATGCTAAACTATCAGGCTATAAAATCAACTCTACAAAAACTGAAGCACTGCCCATAAATATCCCGGAACCTAAACTTCATCTCCTTAAAAGTTTATATAAATATACATGGCGCACAACATCCATCCGATACCTAGGGATCAATATGACCTCTAGCTACAAAACAATATTCCAAGCTAATTTCCCACCCCTCATTCAGAAAGTAGAAGCTCAGCTTAAAAAATGGTCATCCCTACAAATTTCGCTCTTGGGGAGAATAGCAGCTGTGAAAATGTCCATTATACCCCGGTTTTTATACCTATTTGAAACATTATCAGTAAAAGTACCCGTAGTAATTCTAAAAAGAATCCAGTCATTTTTAATGAAGTTTATCTGGCATTCGGGGAGACATCGAATACCAGCCTCGGTCCTTTGTGCGCCAAGACGACAGGGAGGTGTTGCATGCCCAGATATTTTACTATACTACTACGCTACGCACCTACGCCATTTGTCTCACTGGACGACATTGTCAGCTTGTACCAGATGGTCAGAGGTAGAACAATTATGGCTAGCTCCATACCACCCTGCTTCATTGATATGGGGCAAACCCTCGGAGATTCCCTCCAAAATGTTGTTGGGACCAATGTCTTTCACCAGAGGCATTTGGGATAGATGCAGGATTAAATTTCAGATGGCGACACACACCTCTTCTCTGACCCCTTTCTTGTATAGCCCACACATTTCGGGAGCCATGGACTCTGCTACTATGCGAAAATGGGCAGAAGCAGGCCTCTTTTGTTTCCGTGATATACTAAACAGACTTACCCACAAAATACGCTCTTTTACCGAACTATGCTCGCTTTATAAATTACCGGTAACCCTTGGCTTTTCGTACCGACAAATAATTCACTACCACGCGTCGATCATGGGAGTTAATAAATATACTAAACCAACCCAATTTGAAACCCTTTGCTCTCGGGGACCCTCTACAAAGGGTCTAATATCAGATATATATGCTATTTTGAACTCTCGAAGTATCCAAGGTCCCCTCAAACATGCCTATATGGCACGATGGGAAACATGGCTAGGACGGGAAATCTCTGATTCGATGTGGAAGGTGATATGGGAGAGAACCTTCAGAACGTCAATTAATACTCTATACAAAGAGAATCAGATGAAAATTTTGATGACGTGGTATAACACCCCCGAGATGCTTCATAAGTTCAACCCGGCAATACCTGATAATTGTTGGCGATGTGACCAGAGAAATGCCTCATTATACCATCTATTTTGGTCCTGCCCGATAATCCGAGGCTTTTGGGGGTCAATAGCAACAGTGTTGACACGGGTTATGGGTCATATTCTACCCGTAGACCCGGCTCTATACCTCTTAAATCTGTTCCCTTTAAGCTTGAATAAACCCAAGAGCAAACTCCTAATGCTTCTTCTTACGGCAGCAAAATGCCTGATATCTCTCAATTGGAGGAAGAGGGCTCCACCTTCGTTGTCCGACTGGCTTATACGGATAAAGGACCTCCGATCAATGGAACAACTGACCACCACGCTTCATAACACAATGGACAAATTTACCCAGACTTGGCAGATATGGGATCTCTCCATGGACTCACAACAATTGTAATATATGGAGGATATATGTTGATGTTCTTGAATTTTGATATTGGAAAATGTAATGTGGACTTATTATTATGAAATCACATTTGGTATTGTTCTGATTGTTGACATGACTTAAAAAATTAATAAAAATCAAAGTTGGAAAAAAAAGATGGTGGCAGAAGGACCTGTTGCACGCGTGCGCACTTACTCTTGATGCTACCATCTTTGGATACCACTGGAAGGAGAGAGTACAAAGGAAAGAGGCAAAGCACATGGGGGAGAGCTCACCAGGGGACAGAGAGAGCGCACAGGGGTGGCAGAGAGAGTACACAGAGGGACAGAGAGAGCACACAGGGCAGAGACAGTGCACAGGGCAGAAAATGTGCATAGGTGGAGGGGTGAGTTCACAGAGAACAGAGTGAGCACACAGGGGGAGAGAGAGCACACAGGAGAAGAGAGAGTGCAAAGGCAGAGACAGGTCAAAGGAGAGAGTACAGAGGGAAGAAGACAGCAAAGGAGGAGAGACAGAGTGAAAAGTGGGAGAGACAGCTGCTTTGTCCAGCACCACAGAGCCTGCTCCCATTGTGGCGACACTGCCTCCTGATGCAATAGCATTGGGTCCCCGTCCAGTTTTTTTTTATAATTGTGAGACCTGCCAAAGAGCAGTACAGTGTTGGCCAAAAGTATTGACACCCCTGCAATTATGTTAGATAATACTCCGTTTCTTCCTGAAATGATTGCAATCACAAATTCTTTGGTATTATTATCTTCATTTAATTTGTCTTAAAGGAAAAAGCTTAAAAGAGAATGAAGCAAAAAGCAAAACATTGATCATTTCACACACAACTCCAAAAATGGGCCAGACAAAAGTATTGTCACCCTCAGCCTAATACTTGGTTGCACAACCTTTAGCCAAAATAACTGCAATCAACCGCTTCCAGTAACCATCAATGAGTTTCTTACAATGCTCTGCTGGAATTTTAGACCATTCTTCTTTGGCAAACTGCTCCAGGTCCCTGATATTTGAAGGGTGCATTCTCCAAACTTCCATTTTTAGATCTCTCCACAGGTGTTCTATGGGATTCAGGTCTGGACTCATTGCTGGCCACCTTAGAAGTCTCCAGTGCTTTCTCTCAAACCATTTTCGAGTGCTTTTTGAAGTGTGTTTTAGATCATTGTCCTGCTGGAAGACCCATGACCTCTGAGGGAGACCCAGCTTTCTCACACTGGGCCCTACATTATGCTGCAAAATTTGTTGGTAGTCTTCAGACTTCATAATGCCATGCACACGGTCAAGCAGTCCAGTGCTAGAGGCAGCAAAGCAACCCCAAAACATCAGGGAACCTCTGACATGTTTGACTGTAGGGACCGTGTTCTTTTCTTTGAACGCCTCCTTTTTCTCCTGTAAACTCTATGTTGATGCCTTTGCCCAAAAAGAGAGAACATTCTTCCAAAACGTTGTAGGCTTTCTCAGGTAAGTTTTGGCAAACTCCAGCCTGGCTTTTTTATGTCTTGGGGTAAGAAGTGGGGTCTTCCTGGGTCTCCTACCATACAGTACATTTTCATTCAGACGCCGAAGGATAGTACGGGTTGACACTGTTGTACCCTTGGACTGCAGGACAGCTTGAACTTGTTTAGATGTTAGTTGAGGTTCACCATCCGCACAATCTTGCGTTGAAATCTCTCGTCAATTTTTCTTTTCCGTCCACATCTAGGGAGGTTAACCACAGTGCCATGGGCTTTAAACTTCTTGATGACACTGCGCACGGTAGACACAGGAACATTCAGGTCTTTGGAGATGGACTTGTAGCCTTGAGATTGCTCATGCTTCCTCACAATTTGGTTTCTCAAGCCCTTAGACAGTTCTTTGGTCTTTTCTTTTCTCCATGCTCAATGTGGTACACACAAGGACACAGGACACAGATTGAGTCAACTTTAATCCATGTCAACTGGCTGCAAGTGTGATTTAGTTATTGCCAACACCTGTTAGGTTCCACAGGTAAGTTACAGGTGCTGTTAATTACACAAATTAGAGAAGCATCACATGATTTTTCTAACAATGCCAATACTTTTGGCCACCCCCTTTTTTATGATTGGTGTGGAATTATATCCAATTTGGCTTTAGGACAATTCTTTTTGTGTTTTTTTCATTGAAGACAAATTAAATGAAGATAATAATACCAAAAGAATTTGTGATTGCAATCATTTTCAGGAAGAAACTGAGCATTATCTGACAGAATAGCAGGGGTGTCAATACTTATGGCCAACACTGTATGTACTGTATATATATATATATATATATATATATATATATATACCATATGTTAGAAGAAATCATTGACTATTAACACCCACGAGCACATTCGGTCTGATTCTTGGACAAAAATTGTTAAATATCTGTATTTTTAAAGCTGTTTCAAAAATATAAAGTGTGGTCTGGATTACATGCAGACTTGTTCATGACTACTGATCAAGTTTTTTTTAAATGCTATGAACTTTATAAATTCCAAAAAAGCACACCCAGTAAACTGCTGGCAGCATCATGGCACCCTAATCTCATTGAGGTGCCCTCTTGGTTTCATTCAAGAATGAAATACTTACGCAACAATTGTAGGTTTGCAGCTCATGCACATTTCTTCTTTTATTACAGTGGAATAATTTAAAAACTTGTGTACATAAAACATAAAGAGATTTTACAGAAGATGACAAATTTTGGATACAATTCTGTCAGACAAAACTTCCATAGGTAAGTTATTTATTTTTATCAAGTTGCAAGCGGTAATTAGAATAATTATATCTTCGGAAAATGTGTTATTTCAATTCATTGTAAAGTCATGACAACCGTCATGTTACCTATATTCCTTCTGATGAAATGTCCTCTAAAAAACATATTAGTGTTATCATAATAAGTCCTGCTTAAAGAGTAAGAAAGACTGTTATGGTACCTTTACACGCCGCCACCATAGGGATTATACCTGCTTGTTCTTGAGCACGGCTGAAACACAGGTATTCAAAGGAACAGGAAGGAACTTCCTGAATTACACGTCGCCACTTCGCGGTCTTTTGAAGGAGAAAGGAACAATTCTGTCCGATACCTGGCGGTTTCTACCTTTCGGTGGCGGCGTGTAAAGGTACCATTACTGCCTTGGCATGGTAACAATATAAGACTAGTTTTCAAGTATTTTCCAAATTCTTTGCTAATTCAATGAAGATATTTTTCTAACAATTTTCAGTATAATTTACTGCATTAGAATAGTCTCTCATAACTAAGCTGATCAAATTTGTTTCACTGCTTGAAATGTGAATCAATAGTGATTTGAAGATCAAGATAACAATTGACTACTACCCCACCAGAGTCACCACAGGAAAAATAAATCTATACATTATATTGATTGAAATTTTTCAATGCCATGCAATAAACAGATACCGGTATTTGGAATAAAGATGCGGCACTCATCCGGGTTCTGGTTGCTTTGCGGCTTTATTTAATCCATGCGGTTACAAGCAAGGGAGGGAGGGGGTGCAGGGGACTACGGTCACCATTTCGCACCGACTGGTGCTTCAATGGGTCCAGATTACCCATAACCTGGATAGAAACACCAGTGGGTGCGAAACGGTGACCGTAGTCCCCTGCACCCCCTCCCTCCCTTGCTTTCAACCGCATGGATTAAATAAAGCTGCAAGGCAACCAGAACGTTTGTCTTCAACTGTGCTGAGCAACCCCGGACTCCTGGACGCCATTGTTTTTTGTCTCTCCTTAGTTGGGGAACCTGTAGCTTCAGAAAGATCAGTGTCTGTTTTTTTCTACCTTAGTTTCACAATAAACAGATATGCTAGGCTAGATTCACCAAAATAAAGAAAAACATTTCATAGATGCTTTCTGCTCTAGCTAAGTGAAGTATGTGCTAAATGTAGGACTCTTCAATATTAAAAATGTTAATGGAATCATAGAATGATAGAATTGGAAGGGTCATCTAGTCCGATCCCCTGATCAAAGCAGGATTCACTAAATCATCTCAGGCAGGTGGCTGTCCAGCGTCTGAAGATTTCTATTGAAGGAGAACTCACCACCTCTCGTGGCAGTCTGTTCCAACCGTTGATCACCCCACTGTTAATTTTTGTTTTCTAATATCTATGCTGTGTCACCTCCCATTCAATTTCATCCCATTTCTTCTAGTCTTTCCTTGTGCAAATAAGAATAAAGCTGATCCCTCTCCAGTGTAACAGCCATACAGATATTTTTAGACAGCGGTTAAGTCTCCTCTGTCTACTTTTTTCACAACTAAATGTTCCCAAATCCTTTAACTGTTCTTCATAGGACATGGTTTGCAGACCAGTCACCATTCTGTTCTCTTCTCTGAACGTGCTCCAGTTTGTTGATGTCCTTTTTAAAATGTGGTGCCCAGAAATGGACACCGTATTCCAGATGAGGTCATTTGGGTTTTCTGGGCTTATCACATCAAAAAGGAGTCACTCTGTGTGACTGAAGTCTTATGAATGCTCACAGTATACATGAGTACATGAGAGTTTAAGATTGGACAAACTCTTTTTCTCTGAATTATTTAATGCAATATTTATAAGTGGGTTATTTGCACCAGAGGTGCACTTTTATCCCCATATAAGACACAACATTACCCTACCTTGAAATTTTGTTTACTTTATAAACTTTGACATACAGGAATAAAATGAGACTATGTTCACACTAAGAGCATTTGGTTTGTCTATCCTGTTTTTAGGAACAGAAAAATAGGATTTATGTTCAAAATGGATGCATTGCATAACCCGTGCAAACAGAAGCAGAATTATTCCTTTGATTATAATGTGATCCACATGGTTTACATTATGTGTTAGGACACATGGACAAGTGATTGTGAGCAGGGCCGGTACATCTCGCTGACGGCATACTGGGTTAATCTTCTGGAAGCCGGGACCAAGTCTTAGCTTGGGACGGAACACGTCCTTCTGACACGAAGGATTGCAGGCCCTAACTCAGTCAGGGTTTCACCCACAGTGTACAGCTCTGGCACGTCATGCTCCTCAGCCTCCTCCTCCTCCTCCACTTCACCCTCCACACCAGTCCCAAGCTGGAAGCACTGCAGCACTGACTTGGCTAAGCGGCAACAGGCTGTGCTGAAGCTAATATGCGTAGGTGAAAAACCCGCAATGCTGAAGATTTGTGGACAGCTCTGAAACAGCAGACAGATCACTGGCTCATACCGCTGAACCTACAGCCAGGCATGGTCGTGTGTGACAATGGCCGGAACCTTGTGGCGGCTCTGAGGAGAGGAGAGCTGACACATGTTCTATCCGTGGCCCATGTGATGAACCTTGTGGTTCAGCAGTTTCTGAAATCCTACCCGGAGCTGTCGGATTTGCTCGTCAAAGTACGCCGCCTGTGTGGCCATTTTAGAAAGTCACCTACTGCTTCTGCTGGCCTTGCCGACTTTCAGTGGCGTTTGCAGCTTCCGGTTCACAGACGGGTGTGTGATGTCCCCACTCATTGGAATTCCACACTGCACATGTTGGTCAGGATTTGTGAACAGAAGATGGCTATTGTTGAGTACCAGCATCAACTAGGCCGTCGGGATAGGGTTCAAACTTCACACATAAGACCTCAGGAGTGGACATGGATGTCCGACATATGTACCGTCCTCCAAAACTTTGAGGACTCCACCAAGATGGTGAGAGGTGATGACTCCATCATTAGCATCACCATCCCGCTTCTCTGTCTTCTAAAACGCTCTCTGCTCAAAATCAAAGATGATGCATTGCAGGCGGAGCACGATGAGTTGCAGCAAGAAACCGTACTGGGTGATTACACACAGCCCAGCCTCATCTCATCCCAACGTGCATTAGAGGACTATGACGAGGAGGATGAAGAAATAGAGCTACTTTCATGTGCAATTGACGGTAATACATGCACAACCGTCAGACCGTCAGTTCAGCGCGGATGGCCAGAGGACAGGGGAGAGGAGGAGGAGGATGATGAGGCCAGCATGGACAGTCATGCTGTTGGTGAGGACCCTGAAGTCTTGCCTGTTAACAGTCTGGCGCACATGGTTGACTTTGTGTTACGCTGCCTGTCTCGTGACCCTCGCGTTATCAACATCTTGGCAGACACTCATTACTGGTTGGTGACACTTTTAGACCCATGCTACAAGGAGAACTTTATTTCTCTTATTTCCGAGATGGAGAGGTCTACAAAAATGCTGCAGCACCAGAAGGCTAAAGTTGCGGAATTAGTCAAAAAATTCCCTTCTGAAAACGCTTGCGGAAGAGGTCACAATTCGGTGGACAACCAAGGCGTCCGGCCGAGAGAGGCACAAGTCCAATCCAGCAGAGGTAGGGGAACGCTCTCAAAGATCTGGGACACTTTTCTCAGCACCTCCCGTACCACAGGCCCTAAGGTGCGGGGTAGTGTCACAAGGACTGCAAAGTTTGCCAAGATGCTGAGGGAGTACCTTGCCGATCGTACTAAAGTGCTCCTATATTCCTCTGTGCCTTATAATTATTGGGTATTCAGCTGGACACGTGGCATGAATTGGCTCTCTACGCCTTGGAAGTCCTGGCCTGCCCTGCCGCTAGCGTTTTGTCAGAGCGTGTTTTTAGTGCCGCAGGTGGAATCATTACAGATAAACGCACCCACTGTCAACTGAAAATGCTGACAGGCTGACTCTGATCAAGATGAACAAGGGTTGGATTGGCCCTGACTTTCACCACACCACACCAAATGATAGCGGAATTTAAATTTTGTGACGGTAGATTGCCATGCACCTACGCACACCCACACATCGGTACACACTTCATGTCTTTGGCTACTTGCTGTACTGCTCCTCCTTCTCCTCATCCGCCACCATCATATGATCAGTGCGACCATGGTTCATGAAAGCCACGAAAAAATTCTTTACATCATACTTATGATGAATGATGACCCTAACCGTTCAAGTTAGGCATTAGTTCAATGTATGCCCCCGGTAATGTTTGTAGTCCATGCTTCAAATGGGCATTACAATACAGACCACCAGGGAACATATTTAGAGGCTCTCCTCATGTTTCTTTCCAGGGGCATTGAAGTGCCTCCCAATTTTTGGCTTCCCTGCCTAGGGCAATACTACAAATGACCCACTTCCTTATGATTTAAAGAGGCCTTCATGTATGTCTCTTCCAGGGGTATGGGTGCCACATAATTTTTGGCTTCCCTGCCATAGGGTCAATCCTACAAAAGACCCACTTCCTTATAATGGGCACAATTATTAAAAGAGGCCCTCATGCTACGCCTCCATCCAGGGGCATTGAAGTGCCTCCAACTTTTGGCAGCCCTGCCTAGGGCAATACTACAAATGACCCACTTCCTTATAATGGGCACATTATTAAAGAGGCCTCATGCACGTCTCTATCAGGGGCATTGAAGTGCCTATCACATTTTGGCTTCCCTGCCTAGGGCAATCTACAAAGACCCACTTCCTTATAATGGGCACATTATTTAAAAGAGGCCTCATGTACGTCTCTTCCAGGGGCATGAAGTGCCAACATTTGGCTTCCTGCCTAGGGCAATCTACAAAAGACCCTTTTTAAAATGGGCACATTATTTAAAGAGGCCTCATGACACATCCATTCCAGGGGCATGAAGGCCTAATAGTGCTCAACAAATCTTTTGGCTTGCCCTGCCTAGGGCAATCTACAAAAGACACACATTCCTTATAATGGCACATTATTTAAAGAGGCCTTCATGTAGT
Organism: Allobates femoralis; assembly: GCA_033576535.1. Lineage (NCBI taxonomy): Eukaryota > Metazoa > Chordata > Amphibia > Anura > Aromobatidae > Allobates > Allobates femoralis. Next base: position 113,927,188 of record JARQOC010000009.1, on the reverse strand, counting down.
CTCTTCCAGACATGGTGCACACAATTTTAAAAAAAATCTTTCATATAATCCAACTAAATAACCAAATACACCAACTCTGTCTCAAGTGGTATGAGCCCTTAATATTTCTCCTGAAAATCCATTTGGTTTCATTTTGTACGTTGTCTTGACAGTCCGTAAAAGTGGTGTAATTGTCTGACAACATTGTTCACAGCAGTGACCTTGGAGTCTGAAATGCTTACAGGGGTCTTCCCATGCTGTTCCATGTCATTTGAGCACTGTTCTGATACTTTTGTGACATTTTTAGGGTTTTTCCATGCTGACGGGGCTTGCCAGAAAAATACTCGGGTCTCCATAGGATAACATTGGGTTCGGTCCTCGGGCGAGTACACGAGTATCTTGGGATGCTCGGCCTGAGCTTCAAGCACCGAGCATTTTAGTACTCGCTCGTCTCTAGTCCTCACCCTCTTCCACATAAACAAAATATCATCAATGTAACTTATCCACATAGGTATGTGTTCTGCTTCCTGTACCCTTCTCTCCAAAAATTGTTCTTTCCCAGTACCCTTAAAAAAGATTTGCGAATGATGGAGCCAAGGCCCAGGGGAGGACCTACCGCGGTGCAGCTGGTTCAGCTGCACAGGGCCCCAACCGGCTAGGGGGCCCCTTAGGCACCTGTAGGGGGCCCCTCCACCTCCCTCCAGGGGAACCTGGAGACCGCGATAGTGTGTCAGAGAAGAGGTGCTGCCGTGGAAAGCTCCCTGTTTCCCGCCCCTTCTCTCCTCTCTACTCCCTGGTCATGTTGGAGACACAGGTGGGAGCCAGCACCCCCCCTCCCGCTTCACACTGCAGCATGGCATACCCCCCCGCTCCTCACCTGGGACTGCAGTATGGCACCCCCCTTCCCGATCCTCACCTGGGACTGCAGCTTGGCACACCACCCCCACTCCTCACTAGCAGCCTCCCCGCTCCTCACCTGGTACTGCAGCTTGGTACACCACCCCCGCTCCTCACACTAGCACCCCACCAACCCCACGCTCCTCACCTGGGACTGCAGCTTGACCTACCACCCCCACTCCTCACTGGCACCCCCCTCATCACCACCTGGGACGGAACCAGCTGCACCGGGGCCCACATGGGTCCAGGTCCGCCACTGTCCAGGCCGCTCCCATGACGATACCTCGTTGTTGTATATAAAAATTATCTTTGAAAACAAAAATGTTGTGCGTGAGGACATACTCCAGCAGCTCTATGACAAACTCACAGGTAACCTTTGGTGGAAAAATTTGACATGTATAACATCATATTTACCCTATGTATACTATGAATCTGCATCTATGTGCTTAACTGGATCTATGGCTGTGGACCTTTACAATTCTGTTTTTAAATCAAGTTTGTCATCTTGTTTGTATAAAAATAAAGAATGTCTGTAGCTTTTTTTGTAGTAAACTGTCTGGCTTGAGAAATTACTCCTATAGTTTGTTTGTAAAATATTGGTAAAAAGGAATTAGCATAGCAACCATGAGATTTGCTGTATGTAAAATCTGGAAATTTATGTTAATTGTTACAAAAATAACAATTACGAATATTTCAGTAATCACTCATCACTACCGTAGACTTCAGCAGGGGATGCGGCCAGTTGTGGAGTACTGTTCAGAGTTCTGGAGGTGGGCCACGGACTCCAAATGGAATGACCTGGCTCTTAGGAGCCATAGCTTTCATGAATTGTCTGGTAAGTTTCATGACTCCATGGCTCTTTACTCGGCCCCAAAGTCGCTGGAGGCCACCATGTCTCCTGACGTCTCAGGGAGAGATTCTCATTGACCCACCCCCTGTTTTTTTTCCTATTGAGGAGGTTCCCCAAGTGCAGGTGGATGAACCTATGCAGCCAGGAGGGATGTCTCCTCATGTTAGGTCGCCTGTAGTTCGCCATGGGATGGGGGCGTGCTTCTACTGTGTGCTTAAGTGTCACCTCGATGAGGTGTGTCCGTCCATACCCAGACAAACATCTCAAAAGCCATCTCTCCCAGGTCAGGTGGAGGGTTGTAACCTGGGTGTTTATGTTTCCTTCATTTTTCCCTATTTTCCAGCTGCTATCCCTCCGGGACAAAGAGGGGATTTCCTTCGCACTCTTTGGGATTTTGCTAGGCCTTAGACTCTCCTCCAGAGTTCTGAGAGAGTAGTTGTCCATACTGGGGATGTGGTGTCATGTCGCCATTGGACTCGCTGGCTGGTGTTCCTGCCTCGGCCGCTGAGAGGTGCCGGATTCCTTCGGCTGATGGTGCCGGTGATAGGAGGGCCATGTCCTCATATGGATCTGCTCCTTCGATGTCTGCCTCTGTCGCTGAACGCCACTGTGTTTCTCCTATGGGTGATGTTGGTTGCAGAAGAGCGGGTCCTGCAGAGGTGTCTGATAGGCGCAGCCTTCGTTCTTCTGTCAGAAGTGGGGTGGTTGGTGCCAGTCATGCATAGGGAAGGGGCGAATCTACTCGCTAGGACTCGTTACTCGGCGAGTAGTAAGGGACTCGCAGGACTCGGTACTCTGCGAGTTTCCCAGCGTTTACTCGCACGAGTCCAATGCAAATCAATTGCAAACGCTGACAAAACTAGGATTGCCATTGTTTGCATTAGACTCGGCTACTGTGCCAGCGATAGCAGGGAAACTCGCAAATAACTGCTGTTACATTGCGAGCCGAGTCCAGCTGTCTTCTCTGTGCAGCTCCAGGGTCCTAGAGCCCGCCTGCTCACCGAGATGATGTAGCAGTGCTGAGATTGCTCTCAGTCTGCTCATTCCCTGTGCATAGACATCTATATCTATGCACAGGGGATGTAGCAGAGAGGACATCGCGTTTTGGACTACGTCGGACAGAAGAGGATTTTTTTAATTAAAGATGGAGTCCCTAATGGCTTTTTTTTTCATTTCAAATAAAAAATTTTCTCTGTGTTTTTTTAACCCTTTATTGGAGATTCTTAGTGGCTGGGTCAAACGTGGCCTGACATTAAGAATCTCGGGCTTAATACCAGCTTGTATAACAAAGCTGGTAATAACCCCTTTATTACCCAGCGTGCCACCACCACCAGGGCCGCTGGAAGAGCGGGGTTCAGCGCCAGAGGATGGCGCTTCAATGAACGCGCCATCTTCTGGGGCGGCTGCGGGCTGCAATTTGCAGCGGGGGGTGCCCAGAAAGCTTGGGCATCCCTGCGCTGCGGATTCCAGCCCCCAGCTGCTTAGCTGTACCTGGGTAGACATAGAAATTGCGCGGAGCCCCACGCATTTTTTTTTATTATTTCATGAATTTCAGAGTCAGAGTCTCAGAGTCAGAGTCTCAGAGTCAGAGTCTCAGAGTCAGAGTCTCAGAGTCAGAGTCTCAGAGTTTCAGAGTCTCAGAGTCTCAGAGTCTCAGAGTCAGAGTCTCAGAGTCAGAGTCTCAGAGTCTCAGAGTCAGAGTCTCAGAGTCAGAGTCTCAGAGTCAGAGTCTCAGAGTCTCAGAGTCAGAGTCTCAGAGTCTCAGAGTCTCAGAGTCAGAGTCTCAGAGTCAGAGTCTCAGAGTCTCAGAGTCAGAGTCTCAGAGTCAGAGTCTCAGAGTCAGAGTCTCAGAGTCAGAGTCTCAGAGTCAGAGTCAGAGTCTCAGAGTCAGAGTCTCAGAGTCAGAGTCAGAGTCTCAGAGTCAGAGTCTGAGTCTCAGAGTCAGAGTCTCAGAGTCTCAGAGTCTCAGAGTCTCAGAGTCAGAGTCAGAGTCAGAGTCTCAGAGTCAGAGTCTGAGTCTCAGAGTCAGAGTCAGAGTCTCAGAGTCTCAGAGTCTCAGAGTCTCAGTCAGAGTCAGAGTCTCAGAGTCAGAGTCTCAGAGTCAGAGTCAAAGTCTCAGAGTCAGAGTCTCAGAGTCAGAGTCAGAGTCTCAGAGTCAGAGTCTGAGTCTCAGAGTCAGAGTCTGAGTCTCAGAGTCAGAGTCAGAGTCTCAGAGTCAGAGTCTCAGAGTCAGAGTCTCAGAGTCAGAGTCAGAGTCTCAGAGTCAGAGTCTCAGAGTCAGAGTCTGATTCTCAGAGTCAGAGTCAGAGTCTCAGAGTCTCAGAGTCTCAGAGTCAGAGTCAGAGTCTCAGAGTCAGAGTCAGAGTCTCAGAGTCTCAGAGTCAGAGTCTCAGAGTCAGAGTCAGAGTCTCAGAGTCAGAGTTAGAGTCTCAGAGTCAGAGTCTCAGAGTCAGAGTCTGAGTCTCAGAGTCAGAGTCAGAGTCTCAGAGTCAGAGTCAGAGTCTCAGAGTCAGAGTCTCAGAGTCAGAGTCTCAGAGTCAGAGTCTCAGAATTTCATGAAATAATTTAAAAAAAATGCGTGGGGCTCCGCGCAATTTCTATTTCTAGCCAGGTACAGCTAAGCAGCTGGGGGATGGAATCCGCAGCGCAGGGATGCCCAAGCTTTCTGGGCACCCCCCGCTGCAAATTGCAGCCAGCAGCCGCCCAGAAGATGGCGCGTTCATTGAAGCGCCATCCTCTGGCGCTGAACCCCTCTCTTCCAGCGGCCCTGGTGGCGGTGGCACGCTGGGTAATAAAGAGGTTAGGGCCAGCTTTGTATTATCAGCTGGCCCTAAGCCCGAAATTTATGGCGGTCACGCCAATATTAGACATGACCGCCATGAATTTCTATTAAATTGTTTTAAAAAAAACACAACACAGAGAAAACTTTTTATTAGAAATAAAAAAAAAAGCCATTAGGGACTCCATCTTTAATTTAAAAAAATCCTCTTCCGTCCGACGCAGTCCAAAACGCGATGTCCTCTCTGCTCATCCCTGTGCATAGATATAGATGTCTATGCACAGGGAATGAGCAGAATGAGAACAATCTCAGCTCTGCTACATCAGGCAGCAGGCAGGCTCTAGGACCCTGGAGCTGTGGCAGCCAGCACACTGAGCAGACAGGACTCTTATCTGTGCGAGTTTCCCAGCGATTACAGTTGCAAAGTAAACGAGTCCAATGCAAATAAATGACAACACTAGGATTGCTTCAGGCTGAAGCTTCCGAGACACATCTGCGATTTGTAAATCTCACACTACTCGCTATTACTCGCTTCCCCATTCATTAACATTGGACTCGCTAGACTCGCAACGAGTAGCGAGTCCTGTGCTCGGACTCGCTAGAGTCAAGCGATTCCGAGTAATTTAGGATTCGCCCATCACTAGTCGTGCATCATCGTCTGTCCAGGTTCTAGTGGCGGTCCAGATGAGATCATCAGGCTGTGAGCTCCAGCCTATGGGAGGTAACCGTGCCCTTCAAATACCTTGGAGCCTGTCTTGCAGGCCGCCAGATATAGTCTTGGTTCTCCAGTGATATAGTTTGTGTTTGGTTTTGACTCTGACCTTTGCCTGGATTTTCGACTCTGCTACAGCCTGACAATTTTGTACCTTAGCTGCCCTCTCGGTTTTGACTTTGACCTTTGCCTGGATTTTCGATACTGCTACAGCCTGACGTTTTTGTACCTTAACTGCCTGCTTGGTTTTGACTCGGACTCCTGACTATGTTTTTCGGGTCCTGATTTTTCCCTTCCTGATGACCTTCCTGCTCCACTGCTCATAATAGGCAGCTATCCCTTGGGCTCTGCTGTAATTCCAGATCCCTGTATAGGGGTTAAGGGTCTCAGGGTTTCTCGGGGTGCTGCCATATCAGCAGCTCAGCCTCACAGCGGATAGTCGTCACACCTGGCTCCTGAATGCACTGTTCCTAAATCAGTTCTGTGAGATGTATGTACTCCCAATATAATTTCTGAAGAGCTGCCCTCCCCAGGTCATTTTGAGGAAGGAGAATTGGGTGTATACATTTCATCTGTACTTCCCTCTCTTCTGGCTAATGTGAATAAAGTGCAACTGGAGAGAATATACATGATTTCTCCCTCTGCTCAGGTTCTTTCTAGACCTCTAGATGTGTTCCCCCAGGAGAGATGGTGGAAGGGGGGTGGTTATTCCTATGAAATTTACTCATGCTTAAGGTAGGAGTTGCATGTTTCAGGGTGATACCTCAGTTATCGGTCCTTCATGGAGAGGTTCACATCCAGAAGATGCAAACTTTGTAATGACAGTGCAGGTTCGAACCTGTATGTGAATGACTGTGTATGGGTTTCCAGTAATGCCATCAAGTGGAAGTATGTTTCGGGAGCTCTGGACACTGGGTTTGTCGGTCCATATTGGGTGATGGACATGGTTAACCCTTCGGCCGCCCGGCTACAGCTACCCTCAGTTTTTGGTACCCGTAACATATTTCACAAGTCATGGCTTAAAAGATGTGTCGTGTCTCAAGAACCAACATTTACAACATCTTTACCTTGCTGTTCAGGTGATAACTTTGGGGGACAGGGGGTTACAAGAAGCTAACACAGGTAGGTCACAGCTTTCCTTCCATATGTGTTATCCTGACTAATCCGCTCTTGAGGGTCCATTGGCCTCTCATTAGAGGGGTCATGATTGTCTCTCTTACTTTGGAGACTTGTGACTGGTTTGGGACCTCAATCTCTTTTCTGTATTGAAACTTCATATTAAATGTGTTTCTTTCCTTTGGCAGTGTTGGAGTTAATGTCAGTTTATGTTGCTAGCAAGCTCCCTAGTTCTTTTTCCAGGTGTTGCTACTTTGTTTGCTTTGTTTGCTTGCCAACCCTTGCTGCCCCTGACAACTACAGACAGGCCACGACCGTTGTTGTCCAGAGCCAGCATTGTGGTTGAGAATGCAGTTCTTTTTATGCTTGCAGCCCTCAGTCTCTGTGTGGGAAGACATAACTTAACCTCCTTGTCCTCCTCCTCCTTCTCTGCTGTGCTGCCAAACACAGCCTTTTAAGGGAAAGTGAAGGATTTGGCAATCAATGCCTTGAGGTAAAAAAAAAAAATAACTTTTTAGTACAAACTGAAGGATTTGGCAACCACTGGTTTCAGTCCAAACACAACCTTTTTAGGGGAATGTGAAGGATTTGGCAATCACTGGTTTAAGGCAAAAAAATGCCTTTTTGTACAAACTAACGGATTTGTCAATCATTGTTTTGTGACCAAACATAGCTTTTCTAGGGGAAAGTGAAAGATTTGTCAATGACTGGTTAGAGGCAGAAATGCATTTTAACTACAAACTGAAAGATTTGGCTATCACTGGTTTGATTCCAAACACAGCTTTTTTTTAAAGAAAAGTGAAGGATTTTGCAATCACTGCTTTGAGGCAAAAATGCCTTTTTAGGGAAACTGATGAATTTGGCAATCACTGGCTAAAGGCAAACAAATAGCTTTTTAGTACAAACTGAAGGATTTGGCAATCATTGGTTTGAGGCCACACACAAGCGTTTTGGGGGAAACACTAATGGTACCGTCACACGGGGAGATATCGCCGGCGATGTCGCCGAGATCTTCCTGTTCAGGCGATGTTGAAGCGACATCGCCTGTGCGTCGCCGCGTGTAACGAGGCAATTGAACGGCAATTAATCTCTGTTTCTGAGTTCAGAGATTTCCCAACAGTGTCGGGAAATCAGGCGATGTAGCTTGAGCGATCTGTATGGCTACTGCCGTGTGACGCGGCGATAGCAATGGCACAGGCGATGTCTGTGTTCAGGCAATCCATTCTGTATGCCACATTGACGGTGAGGTGGTGCTGTGTGACACGGCGATCTGAAAAGCCAACATCGCTTCAAGGTTGTTTCAGGCGATTCCTGAATCGCCGGTTCGACCTGGGTTGACGGTAAGATTGCTACGTGTGACGTCTCACGAGCGACGCTACAGCGATGTGCGCGTTCATGAGATCGCCGCAACATCGCCGGCGATATCTCCCCGTGTGACGGTACCATAAGATTTAGCAATCACTTGCTGTATACAAAAAACACAGCTTAGGAAACGCACACAGAATTAGTACGCACACTTGTTCTCAGCAAAAAATGCCTATGTCCGGATGGAACCTTTCTCCCTCCCACTCTATCTAAAAAGCGATGGAGTGGCTAGCTATCTTTTTGTGTAGCACGGGTGAAGCAGCACGAAGCAGCAGTAGCACTGTCCTTAATCAGTAACACTCTGAAAATGGTGATGATTGTAAATAGCTGCTTCTTATATATGACTTAGGCAGCCAATTATATAAGCCTTTGAATCTTCAACTTGAGGATGTTTTATATGTCCTTGGCTGCTGGCCTAGAACATGTACAAATAAAGCTCCTGGGAAAAAAAAAGGAGGCCGACACTCCTCTAACCTCTTCGTGCCCCCTCCCCTTATCAAATACGCTATCCTACACTGTCAAAAGGTAGGAGAAATGCATCACTTTAATGCAGTAATGCTTTTTTTTTTATCCGAACAGTTACCGAACAAAGCCGCATTTGCCAAATTTTTTGCAAATAACTTGTGTTTCTGATCCTGATCCAAATCGGCAATGTTCGTGCCAAATTTGAAATTGGTGAACATGTTTGCGAAAAATTTGCTCATCTGTAATCTTCTTCTAGTGGTCCCAAGAGGAAAATTGTGTGGTCATATTTCCTTTTGCGATCTTACCATTCTATAGAGATAAAACATGGCATGGATATCATGTTCTATCTGACGGAAATTAAATTGCTGCAGATATTTAGGCCACACAATTTTGTAAAAGTTTGCATGTTCTTTCCCTCGGGATTACAATGCTTAAAAAGTGTCTACCATAATTTTGCCTGCCACAAGAACTTAAATATTCATATACCGTATATACTCGTGTATAAGCCGAGTTTTTCAGCCCAAAAATTGGGCTGAAAAGTCCCCCCTCGGCTTTTACACGGGTCAATACGGTAATCCTATGGTGGGGGCTGTGTCCAGGTGCTGGGGAGGCTGTAGCAGGCGGGGGGAGGCTGCTGACTGAGTGGCGTGTCACGTGACGCCGCTCGTTAGATATGCACGGCTCCCCACACCCATCACAGCGGCAGGGGGAGCCGTGCATACAGCCCCCCAGTGTATACAGGCAGCCCCCCAGTGGTACACAGGCAGCCCCCCCTCCTGCTGGCCCCCACACTGTGCAGAGCCCCCCGCTGCATTAACTTACATCCAGCGTCTTCATCACGCGCTGTGTTCCGATCACGTGAGCCGCGATGACGTCATGCCGCAGCGGAGGCGGGTCACGCGAGACCGGGAACACAGCGCGAGGACGACCCGAGGGCCCGCGGTGATGAAGATGCTGGATGGTAAGTTAATGCTGCGGGGGGGGGGGGGGCTCTGCACAGTATGGGGGGGCAAGTGCCGGCAGGAGGGGGCTGCATCAGTTAGTGCACTGCATCCCGCGGCTGGGGGAGCAGTGCACTATCTGATACAGCCCCCTCCTGCCGGCACTGGCCTGCTGTATACTACTGGGGGCTGCTGTATACTCCTGGCGGATGCTTTATACTCCTGGGGGCTGCTATATACTACTAGGGGCTGCTGTATACTCCTGGGGGCTGCTATATACTACTGGGGGCTGCTGTATACTCCTGGGGGCTGCTATATACTACTGGGGGCTGCTATATACTCCTGAAGGATGCTGTATACTCCTGGGGGCTGCTGTATACTCCTGGGGGATGCTGTATACTCCTGGGGGATGTTGTATACTACTGGGGGCTGCTGTATACTCCTGGCGGATGCTGTATACTATTGGGGGCTGCTGTATACTACTAGGGGATGCTGTATACTCCTAGGGGATGCTGTATACACCTGGCAGATGCTGTATACTCCTGGCGGATACTGTACACTCCTGGGGGCTGCTGTACACTCATGGGGGCCTGCTGTATACCATACTGCTGGGACCTGTATACCACTGGGGGGGGCCTGTATACCTCACTGCTGATGGCTGTATACCACACTGCTGGGGGCTGTATACCTGTGCTGGGGTCCACCCTCGGCTTATACGCGAGTCAATAGGTATTCCCAGTTTTTGGGGGCAAAAGTAGGGGGGTTGGCTTATACACGGGTCGGCTTATACACGAGTATATACGGTATTCACTATTTGCCGGCTCAGAAAAGGCTGGTTGCCACTTTATGAAATTCAGCAGAACTGACTGCATAAGTGGCAGAAGTGACTCTTCCCAAGCTCAGTATATACAGACTCAAGAACTCGTGTTTACTGCGACCAGATTTTGTGTTTGATTGTAAGCTCTTGGTTCATTTTCAAATTATGATGAAGCTATGATCATCTCATATGTTTACATTATGATACTTAATAACAGTTAAAAAAAGTTAAATGTACTTCATAATTTTACCATGCAAAAATACAGTTAAACAAGCTTTTGTACTGCCTTGATGATTGATGAAGGAAAATGTTTTGGTTTCTAGAATGTGTCAATATCAAAATCTTACAAAAAGCAAACCAAAAAACATAGTTAATATGGCCCAAAATATTCTGGTTCTTAGGGCTCGGACACCAGGGCTGTGGAGTCGGAGTCGGAGTCGTGGAGTCGGAGTCGCTGCCCATTTTGGTGGAGTCAGAGTTGGAGTCGGTAGAAAATGTTCTGACTCCGACTCCTAAAATATATAATGAATTGGGTCTAGTAGTTCAATGCAGAATGTACTGAATATTATTATTATGAATTATTATTATGTTCTATCTAAATATCTATTATTATGTCATTATAATGATTAAAGCCTAATGTTACCATTGACCTACAATAATTTTATCACTTAAAAACGAGCCATGAATGTAGGAGTCAGAGTCAAAGGAGTCAGAGTCAAAGGAGTCGGAGTCGGAGTTGGAGTTGGAGTCGGAGCCAGGGAAATTTAGGAGTCGGAGTCGGTGGCTTGATTTACCGACTCCACAGCCCTGTCGGACACACATCAGTGAAACGCGTCCGAGTTTACTGTTCGGAAAAATCACATTGCTCTCGGACCAATGTTAACTAATGTCCGAGAGCACATTTCTGAGTCTCATACGCTTTTTCCGCATCCGATTCTCGGATTGCGAGTCAATCGCAACATGTTGCAATTCTATGCGCGTCACGGATGAGATTCGCCAATGCAAGTCTATGGGTCCGACAAAAAACTCGGATTGCACTCGGACCACACTCGCACCATTCGAGTCTGATGCTAGTTTTAATTGCTACATTACCATTCTGTAGCTGAGACAACTGTACAAAATGCACCTGTAAATGATTATACAGTAACTAGCTGCTGAGGAAAAAAACTGATTGCCCTCGGAAAGCACTCGCATGCCACACTGACTAGGGATGGGCGAATCTACTCGCTAGGACTTGTTACTCTGCGAGTAATAGTGGAATCGCAGGACTCGGTACTCTGCGAGTTTCCATGCTATTACTCGCACAGTAACGAATCCACCATCCCTCCGTCCCCCCCGCAGCCTCCCCACCCGATCCTAAGTTAGGACCGGGCGGGGGGAGCAGGAGCAGGGACTCAGGACTCAGGCGGGGAAGCCGGCGGTGAAATTTGCTCACTGCCACTTCCCCCACTGAGTCCTGACCAGGGGTGGGCTTGGGGGGGGGTAGTTTGCACCGGCCCAACTGGCTACTTACCCCTGCCTCCGCCGCCGCAGACTTGCTCCCCGAGTCTCTCTGCTTCTGTTTCCGGAGATTCCCGAACGGTGACAGAAGCAGTGAATAAATTAACTTCCATCACAGCTCGGGAATCTCTGGCAGCAGAGAGTCTCAGGCTGACAGCAGGGTTCAGCTCAGGTCATAATGACCTGAGCTGAACCCTGACTGTTTAGTCAGTTCTCAGCTCTGCTACATCCTTGTGTGTCTATGCACAGGGATGTAGCAGAGCTGAGATTGCGTTTTGGACTACGTCGGACGGAAGAGGATTTTTTAAATAAAGATGGAGTCCCTAATGTCTTTTTTGTTTTATTTTTAATAAAAAAAATTTCTCTGTGTTGTGTTTTTTTTCTATTGATTACTGGAAATTCATGGCGGTCATGTCTAATATTGGCATGACCGCCATAAATTTCGGGCTTAGGGCCAGCTGATAATACAAAGCTGGCCCTAACCCCTTTATTACCCAGTGAGCCACCCGCCACCAGGGCCACTGGAAGAGCGGGGTTCAGCGCCAGAGGATGGCGCTTCAATGAACGCACCATCTTCTGGGGCGGCTGCGGGCTGCAATTTGCAGCAGGGGGTGCCCAGAAAGCTTGGGCCTCCCTGCGCTGCAGATTCCAGCCCCAAGCTGCTTAGCTGTACCTGGCTGGACATAGAAATTGCGCGGAGCCCCACGCATTTTTTTTTTATTATGTCATGAAATTCATGAAATAATAAAAAAAGTGGGCTCCCCTATATTCTTCTGTCCGGCCAGGTACAAATAGGCACCTGGGGATGCCTGCTGGATCCGGCTGGTTACAGAAATACGGCGAAGCCCACGTCAAATTTTTTTCTGAAAAATCCATAAAACAATATAAATAAAAGGGACTGAGCTGAACCCTGCTGTCAGCCCGAGTCTCTCTGCTGCCGGAGATTCCTGAGCGGTGACGGAAGTTAATTTATTCACTGCTTCTGTCACCGTTCGGGAATCTCCGGAAACAGAAGCAGAGAGACTCGGGGAGCGAGTCTGCGGCGGCGGCAGCGAAGGCAGGGGTAAGTAGCCGGCCGGTCGGGTGCACCCCCCTCTCCTTTTTTTTTTTTTTACTATTCTTTAAATGCCAGTGGCTTTTCGGAATCGCTAGACCCGCACGAGTCCGAGCCCAGGACTCGGTACTCGTGGCGAGTCTAGCGAGTCCAATGTTAAAGAATAGGGAATATGGATTCGCGAGTCCCGAATAGATAATACAGGACTCGGAATCGCAGACTCGCTAGGATTCGGAGCATTGGACTCAGGGGCTGGCTGGAGCCTCTTCCCCTGGGTGGCAGTTAGGTATCCCCGGCCCTGGTTGAGAAGCGGGGGGGTGCTGTCGGGTCCAGGCAGCCTTGAGAACCGGGGGGGGGGGGGGCGGGTGCTGACGGGTCCAGGCAGCCTTGAGAACCGGGGGGGGGGGGGGGGGGGTGCTGTCGGGCCCGGCGGCCTTGAAAAGCGGGGGGGGGCTATCAAAGCTGACCTTACCTCCTCCAGCCGCGAAGCAGCCCGCCTGCCGCAAACCGACTCGCCGGCCGCAAAGCGACGAAGAATCGCCGAGTAACGAGTCCTAGCGAGTAGACTCGCTCATCCCTACTGTCAATCTGTTTCTTTTGTTGGTTTTGATATTATTTAATGCTGAGAATAAGGTCTCACAAAAGTACGTAGAGGGAAAAATAGTAAGTAAAGCCATTGCTATATTTTTCAGGGTGCTAAAAGTGTCTGGTAACCGATTCCAGGCACTCCAAATTTCCTGTTCATAGTGGCACTCCTCTTGATTCTCCAAGCGACACCTTTCTAGATTCTCAAGCTTTGACCTCAAATCAACAAACACCTGACCCCAGATGCTGTCCTGAAATTCTGCAAGTTGCATCTCCAAATCATCAATTTGTATCCATTGGAAACCATTTAATTCCAAACTACTGTAGACTACTACATCAGGATACTTAATTATTTTCATGGTCTGTTCTAGGCTTCTAAATTGATTAAATCTATCACTGAACTGGTCAAGTAAGGAGTCTAAAACATGCTGGTACTTTATATGCAAGGGTTCCATTTCATTTTGTACAGCTGCACTGGCCTTCTCAAAATACTTTGTTACTCGAGGAAAATACTTATAAGTTTTAGTTTCTACATCTCGCTTGAAAATTTTAAGTTTACTTTCAAAAGCTTTTATGTATCCAAACATAACGTCAATACTTTTGCCAAAACCTTGCAGCTTTAAGTTCAGTTCATTAATATGAACAGAGAGATCTGTAAAAAACATCAGGGTGTTGACCCACTTATAATCATAGAGCTGAGGAAAGTTTCCCAGATCCTTATCCTCAAGAAATACCTTAATTTCTTCAAAGCACTCGACAAAGCACTCAAGAACTTTGCCTCGGCTCAGCCATCTTACATTATTGTACATCAGCAGTCCACTGTAGGTGGAATCAACCTCCAGTAAAAGTGCAGAAAATTCTCTCTTGTGAAGGGGGCGAGCAGCTATTAAATTAACTATTTTTGTAACAACTGACATTAAGTCGTTTAAGTCAGTGAATCCTGCCTTGGCACATAAAGCCTCCTGATGGATAATACAATGAAAAGGCACAATCGGGTGTCCAATAGCTTCTGTAAACAATGTAACAAATCCAACTTTTTTCCCCACCATGTTTGGTGCCCCATCTGTCGTCACTGACACAACTTTAGAGATATCAATGCTTAGGTCACAGAATGTTTGTTTAACAACCTTACATATTTCGCTTCCTGATGTACTTGTTGGCACTGATACTAACTTTATCAACTCTTCTCTCATTGTGAGACCATCAGAATATCGACCAATAATGGCCAACTGAGCATGTGATGTGACATCAGTAGTTTCATCAAGAGAGATTGAAAAATATTTACAATTACTTATGTCTTCCTTTAATTGATGTTGTACGTTTGTGTTCAGTCTCATTATTCGGTCTTTTATGATATTTCTACTGAGTGGTAACTCAGATATTCTCTTACTAATTGCATCTTTATTCTGCATATCGTGAAATAGAACTGGTGCACATCTTAAGAGAGTTTCTTTAATAAATTCTCCCTCACTGAGGGCTTTTCCATGCTGAGCTATGGAGTGAGCAATGCTCAGACTTGCAGATGTGAAATTTGTAGAGCTTTTTACAAATTTAAGGATGGAATTAGATTGGCTCTTATGAAGTTGTAGCTGCCTGGAAATGTATTCCTTCCTTTCATCCTCACTTTTTTTCAAGAGCTGGGAATGATTAGTTTCAAAATGTCTATTTATATTCCACGTTCTGCTTACTACCGTTTCACTACATAGAACGCAAAATAATCTGCCATTTTTTTCTATAATGCCATACATCTCAGTCCATGTCTCTTGAAAGGGTCGGCTACTGCTACTACCGCTTCCTTTACTTAACCTTGGTTTTTTTGGCTTCTCCATCAGAGGGGCAGTGACAGAAGATTTATAGATAGCCCTGCAGGCAATTAGGGGTTAACTGTCTTTTAGGAAAGGTCAGAAATAGGGATTAATAGGGTGCGCAACAATAATATTGTGGTGAAATGGAGTCTGTACTATGCTGCAAGATGGCGTTCCTTATGTAAATTAATGGCGGGAAACAGCACCCATAGCACAGGCCTCTTCCAGCCTCCCCCTCACTTATCTCAGTAATGGCCAATCACACATTCATGACACCCAGATTCTGCCCAGAACCTTTCACTGGAGGATGGTTGCTGTAGTAATCACTGGACCTCCAGACAGACCTCCAGACAGCGATCACAGGGCCTCAGATATGCGTCCCCCACAGCGTTCCGCTGCTCCCTGCTGCGCCAGCCAACCAGCAAGTTCCGCCTGCCCTACCGGAAGTCCCAGGACTAGACGCTCTGTGCCGGAGCTCGCTCTTCTGGCCTACAGACCTCCAGCACATTTTTTTTTCCTCAGCTACTGCACCTGGCCCTGTAGTTAGTGATGGGCGAGTCCTAAATTACTCGGAATCGCTTGACTCTAGTCTAGCGAACCCGAGCCCGGGACTCGCTACTCGTTGTCTAGCGAGTCCAATGTTAATGAATGGGGAAGCGAGTAATAGCAAGTAATGTGTGATTTACAAATCGCAGATGTCTCGGAAAGCGCTCGCATTGCCGTGTCGGAAGCCCCACTCGCAACAGTTTTTTGCTGCCGTGTCTGTGGTTTTTATCCAAATAGCGAGTCTAGCGAGTGAGAAAAAGTAAACTCTGACAAAACTAGGATCGCAGAGTACCGAATCCTACTTGTAGTTTCTCCGGCGGCCGCGTGTCACTGAAAATTACTACGCGTGTCAGTGCTGACACGCGTGTCATAGGTTCGCCATCACTGCCTTATAGGGTCCGGCAGCAGAGGAATCGCTGCAATACTCGTTCCCCATTCATTTACATTGGACTCGCTAGACTCGCAATGAGTAGCGAGTCCTGGACTCAGACTCGTCAGAGTCTAGCGAGTCCGAGTAATTTAGGATTCGCCCATTCCTAACACTGACCAAAACTCGGATCACACTCATCTGACTCTCGCATCAGTGAATCGGACTGTTTTTTCACCCTGATGTGTGTCCATACCCTTAAGGCCATGTCACACGCATCAATCTTGTGAGCGATATTGTTAGCGATCATGTGCACGCGCGATCGCTAACAATATCGTTCACATCGCTGGTGAGCTGTCACACAGGCAGACTCACCAGCGATGTGGACCAGCGAGATCGCTGGTAACCATGGTACACAACGGGTTGCTAGGCACTGCGCGGCGCTTAGTAACCCGACATTTACCATAGATACCATCTCCCAGCATAGGCTCTGCCGCTGGGAGATCGTTCATCGTGGTGTCACACAACACGATGCTGCAGATTGGTCAAGCGATTATCGCATGATTTGAGCTCCTGCTCACAAATCTGCGATCACACAATCAAGCGATTTTACATTGTAAAATCGCTTGATTACACGCAGCGACGCACAGACGATATCGCTTAAGCGATCAAAAAAGCAGATCACTTAAGCGATATCGTTCAAGAAATTGAAGCGTGTGATATGGCCTTTAGGGTATGTGCACACTGGCCGGGTTAGGGTCGGTTTAGCTGTGTAAACCGCCGGTCGGTTTACATAAGTTTTATGTAGATTTATGTTAATCCAAACCGACGTTTGGATTAACATTAAAACCTATGTAAACCGACACCCGCTGTGCACACAGCGGTGGTTTACACATGCTCATATGTTGCTAACCCGCTGGGTTCCCAGCGGGTTAGCAACGAATGTGCATGTCCTATAAACCGGCTGGTTCTGCAGCAGCTGCAAGCAGAATCATGTGCTGCTTCCAGCCGCTGCAGAACCGCCGCCGCTAACCCGCTGTGCACCCGCCGCAAACCCGAGGCATAGCCGCGGCACATACCCTCCAGGATGCCGGTGGACGGCTCCTGAGCTTCCTGGCGGGTCCGCCCAGCCGCCGCCGACACAAACCCGCCCACCGTGTGCACATAGCCTTAGGGTAGGGACACACTTCAGTTCCTGAATCCTGATCAGTTTTCCTCATCAGTTTTCCTGATCAGTGTTCATCAGTGTTTGCGTGCCAAAACCAGGAGTGAACCTTGCAGAGAAAAAGTATAATTGAAAGATTGACACCTCTTCTGAGTTTTGGAGTCACTCCTGGTTTTGACACACAAACCGGATGGAACCTGATCAGGAAAACTGATAAGGAACTGAAGTGTGTCCCTACCCTTAAAGGTTTTAAATACCGTGTTTCCCCAAAAGTAAGACACTGTCTTACATTTTTTTTACCCCAAAAAGTCCCACTATGTCTTACTTTCGGGGTATGTCTTATATTGGGAAAATAAATGTCGATTTTTGTTTAACCATAAAATACAGCCCCCAGCAGTGTGGTATACAGCAACCTCCCCAGTGGTATATACATCCCCCGCAGTGTATACAGCTGCATCCCCCAGTGGTGTATACAGCTGCAGCCCCCAGTGGTGTATAGAGCAACAGCCCCCAGTGATGTACACAGCTGCAGCCCCCAGTGGTGTATACAGCTGCAGCCCCCAGTGGTGTATACAGCAGCAGCCCCCAGTGATGTATACAGCTGCAGCCCCCAGTGATGTATACAGCTGCAGCCCCCAGTGGTATATACAGCTGCAGCCCCCAGTGGTGTATACAGCAGCCCCCAGTGGTGTATACAGCAGCCCCCAGTGGTGTACACAGCTGCAGCCCCCAGTGTTGTACACAGCTGCAGCCCCCAGTGGTGTATACAGCTGCAGCCCCTACTGGTATCTACAGCTGCAGCCCCCCCCCCATGAGTATACAGGCGCCCCCCCCTTGCTACAGCCAACCTGTAAAGTAAAATATCATTCTACTTATCCCCCCCGGGTGTCCCGCTGGTGTCCCGCTGCCATCACGCTCCTTCGCCTTCATCGGAAGTCGGATAAAGCCGGATGAAGACGGAAGAGCGTGATGGCGGTGGGACAGCAGCAGGACACCAGCGGGACACCGGCGGGGATAAGTAGAATGATATTTTACTTTACAGGTTGGCGGCAGCGCGAGGGGGGGCACCTATATACTCATGGGGGGGCTGCAGCTGTACATACCAGTGGGGCGCCCCCGAAAGTAAGACAGCGTCTTACTTTCGGGGTATGTCTTACATTTCCCGACCCCCCTAAAAGCGGCACCATGCCTTACTTTCGGGGGCGCCCTACTTTCGGGGAAACACGGTAATATGAAATTATTGGTTCTATGGGTAGGGACACACTTCAGTTCCTGATCAGTTTTCCTCATCAGTTTTCCTGATCAGTGTTCATCAGTTTGTGTGCCAAAACCAGGAGTGAACCTTGCAGAGAAAAAGTATAATTGAAAGATTGACACCTGTGGTGAGTTTGGAGTCACTCCTGGTTTTGGCACACAAACTGATGAACACTCATCAGGAAAACTTATCAGGAAAACTGATCAGGAACTGAAGTGTGTTCCTACCCTATGAAGGAATGTTTCTCCTAGTGATGGGCGAATCCTAAATTACTCGGAATCGCTTGACTCTAGCGAGTCCGAGCCCAGGACTCGCTACTCGTTGCGAGTCTAGTGAGTCCAATGTTAATGAATGGGGAAGCGAGTAATAGCGAGTAGTGTGCGATTTACAAATCACAGATGTGTCTCGGAAGCTTCAGCCTGAAGCAATCCTAGTTTTGCCATTGATTTGCATTGGACTCGTTTACTTTGCAAGTAATCGGTGGGAAACTTGCACAGATAAGAGTCCTGTCTGCTCTGTGTGCTGGCTGCCGCAGCTCCAGGGTCCTAGAGCCCGCCTGCTGCCTGATGTAGCAGAGCTGAGATTGTTCTCAGTCTGCTCATTCCCTGTGCATAGACATCTATATCTATGCACAGGGATGAGCAGAGAGGACATCGCGTTTTAAACTGCGTCGGACAGAAGAGGATTTTTTTAATTAAAGATGGAGTCCCTAATGGCTTTTTTTTATTTCTAATAAAAAATGTTCTCTGTGTTGTGTTTTTTTTAAAACAATTTAATAGAAATTCATGGCGGTCATGTCTAATATTGGCGTGACCGCCATAAATTTCGGGCTTAGGGCCAGCTGATAATACAAAGCTGGCCCTAACCTCTTTATTACCCAGCGTGCCACCGCCACCAGGGCCGCTGGAAGAGCGGGGTTCAGCGCCAGAGGATGGCGCTTCAATGAACGTGCCATCTTCTGGAGCGGCTGCGGGCTGCAATTTGCAGCGGGGGGTGCCCAGAAAGCTTGGGCTTCCCTGCGCTGCGGATTCCAGCCCCAGCTGCTTAGCTGTACCTGGCTAGACATAGAAATTGCGCGGAGCCCCACGCATTTTTTTTAAATTATTTCATGAAATAATAAAAAAAAAGGGCTCCCCTATATTCTTGTGTCTGGCCAGGTACAAATAGGCACCTGGGGGTTGGGGGCAGCCCGTCGCTGCCTGCTAGATCCGGCTGGTTCCAGAAATACGGCGAAGCCCATGTAATTTTTTTTCTGAAAAATCAATAAAACAATCCTAAAAAAGGGACTGCATCTTTATTAACCCCTCGCCCATGGTCCAGGGGTTAATAAAGATGCAGTCCCTTTTATTTACATTGTTTTATGGATTTGTCAGAAAAAAATTTCACGTGGGCTTCGCCGTATTTCTGGAACCAGCCGGATCCAGCAGGCAGCGACGGGCTGCCCCCAACCCCCAGGTGCCTATTTAATAATAATAATAATAATAATAATAATAATAAAGCTTTATTTATATAGCGCCAACATATTCCGCAGCGCTTTACAATGTAGGGTACAGAAAATATACAGTAAGTAATTACAGTAGAGAACAAATACAGTAGAATAATTGGATACAAAACAATAGGCATAGAATCAATGTAATAAAGAAAATACAATAAATAAAGCAAGAAATGAAGGTGACCCTGCTCAAAAGAGCTTACAATCTACAATGGGATAGGGGTTGCACAAGGTACAGGGGATTATTGCACTGATGGTCCAGGCATCTTGAGGAAATGGGGCATAGAACTAAGCTTACATGGATGGTCATTATACAATCTGTGTAGAGCTTTTTGGTTTGGTGGAGTTTGTAGAAGAGTAATGTCAAGAGGGATAGCCCATTCACTGTCTACAGTACAATGGACTTCTATTAGGGAGTATGATAGGCCGCCTTAAAAAGATGCGTTTTTAGGGATCGTCTGAAGCCATGCAAGTTGTGGATAGTCCTGATTTCTTGGGGTAAAGCATTCCAGAGGTTTGGTGCGGCTCTGGAGAAATCTTGGAGCCGGGAGTGGGAGGATCGGATTAGTGCAGATGTTAGTTGAAGGTCATTTGAGGAACTTAGAGAACGGGTGGGGTGATAGACAGAGATGAGGGAGGAGAGGTAGGGGGGTGCTGCACTGTGAAGAGCTTTGTGGGTGAGAACAAGCAATTTGAATTTGATCCTGTAGTATACGGGCAGCCAGTGCAATGACTGGCACAGAGCAGAGGCATCTGAGTAACGATTGGCCAGATGGGTGATCCTGGCTGCTGCATTAAGGATGGACTGGAGAGGAGAAAGTCTGGTGAGGGGGAGGCCGCTTAATAGAGAATTGCAATAGTCAAGGCGGGAATGGATTAGGGCCACGGTGAGGGTTTTTGTTGTTTCCATGGTGAGAAAGGGGCGGACTCTAGAGATATTCTTCAGGTGTAAGCGACAAGAACGGACGATAGATTGTGTGTGGGAGGAGAAGGAGAGATCGGTGTCAAACATAACACCCAGACAACGAGCCTGCTGCCTAGGCGTTATCATGGTGCCACAAACTGAGAGAGAGATGTCCGATTTAGGGAGGTTGGTGGATGGGGGGAGCAGAAGTAGTTCAGTTTTGGAAAGGTTTAGTTTTAAATAGAGAGTGGACATGATATTGGAAACTGCAGCTAGACAGTCATTGGTGTTCTTTAATACCGCAGGGGTAAGGTCAGGGGCTGAAGTGTATAGTTGTGTGTCATCAGCATAAAGATGGTACTGAAAGCCAAATCTGCTGATGGTGCGTCCAATCGGGGCTGTGTAGAGAGAAAAGAGGAGAGGGCCAAGGACTGAACCCTGAGGGACTCCAATAGTGAGAGGAAGAGGGGAAGAAGTGGAGCCAGCAAAAGATACACTGAAAGAGCGGTCAGAAAGATAGGAGGAGAGCCAGGAGAGAGCAGTGTCCTTTATGCCAATGGAGAGCAGCATAGAGAGTAGGAGATGATGGTCGACAGTGTCAAAAGCTGCAGAGAGGTCAAGAAGAATAAGCAGAGAGTGGTCACCATTACGTTTTGCTGTCAGAAGGTCATTGGTCACTTTGATGAGGGCAGTTTCTGTAGAGTGAAGGGGGCAGAAACCAGACTGTAATGGATCTAGAAGAGAGTGAGCGGTGAGGTAACGGGTGAGGCGGGAATAGACCAGGCGCTCCAAGAGTTTAGAGATGAAGGGGAGATTGGAGACTGGTCTGTAGTTATTTGTGCAGGTTGGGTCGAGAGTGGTTTTCTTTAATAATGGGGTAATGATCGAGTGTTTGAAGGAGGAGGGGAAGATGCCAGAAGAGAGGGAGAGATTGAAGATTTTGGTTAGATGAGTGGTGACGACTGGAGAGAGGGACTGGAGCAGGTGTGAGGGAATGGGGTCAGTAGTGCATGTGGTGGGACGAGAGGAAGAAAGGAGCCTGGAGACTTCTTCTTCTGTGACTGGGTCAAATGTGGAGAGTGACCTGGAGGAGGTGTGGGGAAGAATGGGGGTGGCAGCGCTTGGAGGCTGAGAGCTGATTTCCTGGCGGATGTTGTCTATTTTCTCCATGAAGTAGGAAGCCAGGTCATCAGCACAGAGGTCAGTGATGGGGGCCTGCACTTTAGGACTGAGGAGAGAGTGAAAGGTGTCAAAGAGTTTTTTTGGATTGTTGGATAGTGAGGAGACCAGGGTGGTGAAGTAGGTCTGTTTGGCAAGGTGAAGGGCAGAGTTGTAAGTTTTGAGCATGAATTTATAGTGGATAAAGTCTCCTGGTGAGCGAGTTTTCCTCCATAGACGTTCAGCACTCCTAGAGCATCGCTGGAGGAATCGAGTTTGTGGTGTGAGCCAGGGCTGTTTTGTTCTATGTTTGGTGGTTCTGAGGGTGAGGGGCGCTACTTGGTCCAGGGTGCTTCTGAGAGTGTCGTTGTAGTGATTTACTGCCTGATCTGGACAGGAGATTGAAGAGATTGGGGACAGTGATGAGATGAGGGAATCTGTGAGTGCATGAGGGTTAATGGCCTGTAGATTTCTGGATGTGCGATAGGTAGGATTGGGCTGTGGTGGCCGAGGGTTAGTGAGTGAGAAGGAGAGAATGTTGTGGTCAGAGAGAAGAGTTGAGTTATCCAAGGGGGAGGATGAGCAGAGCCGGGTAAAGACCAGGTCAAGGGTGTTACCGTCTTCGTGCGTCTCAGAGGTTGAGAGCTGTGAGAGGCCGAGAGAAGTAGTAAAAGATAGGAGCTGGGATGCAGATGAGGAGATGGGGCTGTTTATAGGAATGTTAAAGTCTCCCAGAATAAGGGTTGGTAAATCTGAGGACATGAAATGCGGGAGCCACGCGGAGAAGTGGTCGAGGAACTGGGTGGATGACCCTGGGGGGCGGTATACCACTGCTACTTTGAGGGGGAGGGGATGGAATAGCCTAATGGTATGGACCTCAAAAGAAGGGAATGAGAGTGATGGGGCTGGAGGAATGACCTGGAAAGTACATTGTGGGGACAGGAGGAGGCCAACTCCACCACCACGTCTGTTCCCAGGTCTAGGGGAGTGAGAGAAATGTAGTCCGCCGTGAGAAATAGCAGCTGGGAAAGCAGTGTCTGAGTCCTGGATCCAGGTTTCTGTGAGGGCCAGAAGGTTAAGAGAGTTGGTAAGGAAGTAATTGTGAATGAAGGGAAGTTTGTTGCATACAGATCGTGGATTCCAGAGCGCGCAGTTAAAAGAGGGAGATGAAGGAGTGCAAGTGATGGTAATAAGGTTAGTGAGGTTTCTATGTGTGGTAGGAGAGGGGTTGAAGTTAGAGGGTGGACCAGGGTTGGGGGAGATATCACCTGAGAGGAGCAGCAGGTATTTGTACCTGGCCGGACACAAGAATATAGGGGAGCCCTTTTTTTTAATTATTTCATGAATTTCATGAAATAATAAAAAAAAAATGCGTGGGGCTCCGCGCAATTTCTATGTCTAGCCAGGTACAGCTAAGCAGCTGGGGGCTGGAGTCCGCAGCGCAGGGATGCCCAAGCTTTCTGGGCACCCCCCACTGCAAATTGCAGCCCGCAGCCGCCCCAGAAGATGGCGCGTTCATTGAAGCGCCATCCTCTGGCGCTGAACCCCGCTCTTCCAGCGGCCCTGGTGGCGGTGGCACGCTGGGTAATAAAGGGGTTAATACCAGCTTTGTTATACAAGCTGGTATTAAGCCCGAGATTCTTAATGTCAGGCCAGGTTTGACCCAGCCACTAAGAATCTCCAATAAAGGGTTAAAAAAACACAACACAGAGAAAATTTTTTATTTGAAATAAAAAAAAAAGCCATTAGGGACTCCATCTTTAATTAAAAAAATCCTCTTCTGTCCGACGCTGTCCAAAACGCGATGACCTCTCTGCTACATCCCCTGTGCATAGATATAGATGTCTATGCACATGGAATGAGCAGACTGAGAACAATCTCAGCACTGCTACATCATCTCTGTGAGCAGGCGGGCTCTAGGACCATGGAGCTGCGGCAGCCAGCACACAGAGAAGACAGCTGGACTCGGCTCGCAATGTAACACCATTGATTTGCATTGGACTCTCTGCTACATCCCCTGTGCATAGATATAGATGTCTATGCACAGGGAATGAGCAGACTGAGAACAATCTCAGCACTGCTACATCATCTCTGTGAGCAGGCGGGCTCTAGGACCATGGAGCTGCGGCAGCCAGCACACAGAGAAGACAGCTGGACTCGGCTCGCAATGTAACAGCAGTTACTTTGCGAGTTTCCCTGCTATCACTGGCACAGTAGCCGAGTCTAATGCAAGACAATGGCAATCCTAGTTTTGTCAGCGTTTGCCATTGATTTGCATTGGACTCGTGCGAGTAAACGCTGGGAAACTCGCAGAGTACCGAGTCCTGCGAGTCCCTTACTACTCGCCAAGTAACGAGTCCTAGCGAGTAGATTCGCCCATCCCTAGTTTCTCCTTGTTGAGACCAGGAAGCCAGCATAAGGGTAGGGACACACTTCAGTTCCTGATCAGTTTTCCTGATCAGTGTTCATCAGTGTTTCTGTGCCAAAACCAGGAATGCTCCAAAACTCACCACAGGTGTCAATCTTTCAATTATACTTTTTCTCTGCAAGGTTCACTCCTGGTTTTGGCACACAAACTGATGAACACTGATCAGGAAAACTGATGAGGAAAACTGATCAGGAACTGAAGTGTGTCCCTACCCTAAGAAAATGTATGCAATACTTTTCTTCTCTGAGAATGCTATTTACATATTTACTTTCCAAGAAAAAAAACTTGAACTCTAGTGCCACCTAATGCCATCTAATGTAGCAATCCTAAAAGTCAATATCAACCATATAATGTGCTTTGCTATTTGACTTAAGGCCAGTGCAAATCTGACCTGGGTTTTGCATTTTGGACACTTTGCATTTCTCTGTGTTTTTGTGCTGAAGACACTGTAAAAACGCATGCATTTTTGCAGCCATAAACTGTCATTGTAAAAACGCATGCAAACGTCGTAAAAAACACATAAAAAACACAGGTGCGTTTTAAACACATGCGTTTTTACTCAGCTCATAGGAAACGTTGCCAGCAATGTTACCTATGCGCTGGGTAAAAAACGCATGCGTTTAAAACACACCTGTGATTTTTATGTGTTTTTACCACGTTTGCATGCGTTTTTACAATTCAAGTCTATGGGTGCAAACTTGCATGCGTTCTTACTGCGTTTTCGGTAAAAACGTAGTGAAAACGCAATGCACTCAAAACGCAGAAAAACCTGATGTGAAAAGGAGCGTGAATTAGTGAGAAGTCTGACACTATCACGTGCTGCTGACGTGTATTATTCACGCAACTTGTGCGTTATATCCTAGTTTGTGCAAAACACACAAAAGTGCACCCGTACGCTGCCACCAACGGGCACACACTTGCGGTTTTTAAATGCACGCACTAAGAACCTAACTGCTTTTTAGGAGCGTGAATTAGTGAGAAGTCTGACACTATCACGTGCTGCTGACGTGTATTATTCACTGTACTTGTGCGTTATATCCTAGTTTGTGCAAAACACACAAAAGTGCACCCGTACGCTGCCACCAACGGGCACACACTTGCGGTTTGTAAATGCACGCACTAAGAAGCAAACAGATTTTTAGGAGCGTGAATTAGTGAGAAGTCTGGCACTATAAGGTGCTGTGCAGACGTGTATTATTCACTGTACTTGTGCGTTATATCCTAGTTTGTGCAAAACACACAAAAGTGCACCCGAACGCTGCCACCGACGGGCACACACTTGCATTTTTTAAATGCACGCACTAAGAACCTAACAGCTTTTTAGGAGCGAGAATTAGTGAGAAGTCTGACACTATCAGGACTTTTTTAGACTGTGTACACCAGCCCCAGATATGATGAAGGCTGGTATACTGTTACTAGGAATTGCTATATACACTGCCTGCCTGCCTACAGCTACAATAGTCCTGAGAAGGACTGTTGTGGTCACTAGAAAGCCTGTACTCCAACCTGGCTACCCTGCCTGCCTGCCTATATCCACCTAGATTAGTCCTGAGAAGGGCTGTTGTGGTCACTGGTTTGCAGCCCTGCAAAACTCTCCCTGATTCAGCAGACACTCTCCCTGCACTGACTGTCTGGATCGCAGTGTGCAGAGCACAGTGCGGCCGGGTCTTATAAAGACTCGGTCACGCTGTGCCGCCGGCCAATCACTGCAATTCCACAACTAACAGGGCTGTGGCATTGCAGTGGTCTGCCAGAAAATCCATGCATGTGGGCTGGCTCTCTAATGAGCGCCAACATGCAGGGTGAGGACCACGAGCACAGCACGAGTATAGCGAGATTACTCGGTACTCGCCGAGTAGCCCGAGTACAGTGATACTCGTGCGAGTACCGAGTAGTTACAAGCGTACTCGCGCATTACTAGTAAACAGGTACTTCTCAGTTTGTTATTTCATTTCCCAATGAAAATAGCCAACACAATAGGAAAAATCATATTTTCTTCTGTGTTGCAGAAACAATTCTATTTTAAATATGCTGGTTCTACATTCAGTTTGAGTTATAGGTTTTGGAGCTTTTTCCTTAACATCTTTCACATTCCAAAATAAAATACGACATTAATATCCAAGGGAGAAACAGGTGTGCGGTTTAGATATTAATGTATTTTGCAGCTTCAAATAAATTTCTTGTGCTTACTGAACCGTTCAGAGGATGCACTGTGTATTCTGAACAAGGATGTAAGGATCAAGACACATGTTGGTGTTCTCTTTGAAAGTGAAAGACGTTATATTATGTGAAACAAATTAGACATTGGGTTGGACTTTAAAAAAGAGAAACCATATGGCATTATATCACCCTAAATCTAATACATAAAGCTGAATGTGTGTATGTATGTGTGTATGCCCGGGATTGGCATCTACACCGTCGCAGCTACAGCCACAAAATTTGCACAGTCACACGTCTGGACACTGAGAGAGTCATAGGCTATGTTGTGAGGCAAAATTTTAACCTGCGCATTCCACTTCACCAATTTTGCCCCTATCTACATAATGGGGAAAAAGTGACAATTACCAGTTGACAGTTGTGAATGAGAGGGGCTTAATGACAGCGCCAAAGACTAACAGCATATACCATCATATATTCACTAAGGTGGGGCCCCAACATGGGATATTCACCACGCACGGGGACATGTATACACAGCACATGCACACAAAGAGTAACAGCACATGTATAGTCACTAAGGTGCAGCCTCAACATTGGATACTCACCACGCACCCAAACACACACACACCACAAAGAGACACACACAACACAGAGACACACACACCCAACGGGGACACACACACACCCTATAGTGACACATGCACTCACCCCACAGGGACACACACACCACAAAGAGACTCACAACACAGAGACACACATACACCACACAGACACCCCTCCCACAGGGACACACACACATACACACCCTATAGGGACACATGCACTCACCCCACAGGGACACACACACCACACCACAAAGAGACACACACAACACAGAGACACACACACCACACAGACCCCCCCCCCCACAGGGACACAAACACATACACACCCTATAGGGACACATGCACTTACCCCACAGGGATACACACACATCCCAGGGACATGCACAACACACACACAGACACAGATGTGCACAAATCGCCTCACACAACTCGCCTCATACGTGTGCTATCTTTAATTTCCAAAAATAAACATCTGATTAAAAACAGCCAATGTGCAACACATGTGCCATATATGGAATTAAGGCAGATGTCAGTCACATGAGCTGTCTATTATGTGTATGTGTGAGGTAACATATACTGCCTGACCGGGGGGAGGGTTTACTGTTGGCTGGAGAGTTATCAGGCTGCCTATAGCAACCAATCACAGCTCAGCTTCTATTTTCTTACAGGTCATTAATATGACATATTCAAATTTTATTTTGTTATAGCTAACATCAGTTATTTATTAACCCGGGCATAGCCGGGTAGTACAGCTAGTATTGTATATAACCAAAATCATTTGTTGATTCATGCAATTCCTGGTGTCTAAAGTATGTCATTGAAGGGCATGACAATAGTCTACAGTGTGGTTTTCATACTCCATAATGCACATTTTAGTTTTTTTATTTTAAGAGAAGCCTTCTCTATGTACCCTAATAAAGCTTTGGGATATCACAAACTAAGTTTGCCACTGTGCACCCTCTTTAGATGTTAGAGACAGCCATTTATTTGCATTGCAAGAATGTTATTCTATAAGAATAAGAATTCTTATCTATAAGAATTCTATAAGAATGTTATCCCCTGCAACAATCTCTACAGGGGAAACATCTTTTTTGGCTGCAATTTTACCCAGCAATCCCAGCTGATTTAATACTTTTAAAAACACTTGTTAACATAAGTGAAAACTACTATACATATTACAATTATAAATATTCAATAGATCAAATGATTAATCTGTACTACTATGTTTCCCTGAAAATTAGAATTACTCCAATAATAAGCCTTAGCTGGAATTTTCAGGCTTTTTGGAGTATGTTTAAAATATAAGCCCAACTCCAAATATAAGCCCTGGCTGCAGTTCAATAAGGAACTGCCCAGGCAGCTAAAAAAGTTAAAGAATACAGCAGGACACTTAAATATAGAAAGCACGTCCCCCCAAAAGAAAGCAGACATCTTCAAGAGTGAGAACACAGTCCCAAAAGAAAGCAGACACCTCCCCAATAACATTTCACTCACCAGACCCTAAACAATTAGGGCCACTTTACACACACCAACTTATCGGTCCAACTTCTGACCAACTTACTGGTTGCAGTGAAATCATGGACACATTGTTACATTTGTACACAGCCACAAAATGGAGCAATGTGTCCATGGTTTCACTGCAACCAGTAAGTTGGTCAGAAGTTGGACAGATAAGTTGGTGTGTGTAAAGTGGCCCTTAGAGCTGGCAAGTGCCAACGCTAAAAGGGGTCCTGCACGGGATCTATTTTGCTGTCAAGTCACTCATTATCACTCCAGCCTCACACACACATTAGGTCACAGTAACGGCCCCATTACAGGTAGCGATGTTCCAGCGATCCCACCAACGATCCAACCTGGCCAGGATCGCTGGAACATCGCTGTGTGGTTGCTGGTGAGCTGTCAAACAAGCAGATCTCCTCAGCGACCAGCAACCCATGTAACGACCTCAACATCGTGGAAAAGAAAATAAACTATTATTTACCACGATGTCGAGGTCCCGCTACTGTATTCTGATAGGCTTGGTTAAGCGGGAGAACGCTGATAACCAGCCTACAATTTGGGTTACTAAGCAAAGCGTGCTGTGCTTAGTAACCCGATGTGTACCCTAGTTATCAGGGAACACATCGGGTTAGAGGGGCGTCACACACGCTGATGTATGCTGCCCAGCGGGAGAACGATGATCAAAAAATGGTCCTAGCCATTCCGCAGCGATCAGCGAGCTCATCGCTGGTCACTGCGACATGTCACATGCAGCGACGTCGCTAGCGAGGTCGCTGCAGTGTCACAAAACCTCTGACGTTGCAGCAATATCGCTGGCGATATCGCTGTGTGTGAAGTACCCCTAACACTCCACTCTCACACACATTGGTTGCAGTATCATTCCACTCTCACAAACACACACATTGGGTTCAAGTATCACTCCACTCTCACAAATACTTTAAGTCTCAGTATTACTCCACTCAAGCACACATTAGGTCTTAGTATTACTCCACTCTAAATCACACACATATCTGGACCCATTATCACTCTGCTCGCACACACACATTGGTTGCAGTATAACTCCAATCTCACAAACACACATCGAGTCCCATTATCACTTTGCTCTCACAAAGGCTGGGGTCACACTTGCGTTTTTTACAAGCGTTTTTTGAAAGCTGCGTTTTCAAAAACGCATGTAAAAACGCACCCATAGGCCCCATGTTAAAAAACACATGCCCTAATAGCAAAAACACATATGTGACAGTACTATGCATTTTTGGTGCATTTCCAAAAACGCATGCGTTTTTATAACATGGGGCCCTATGGGAAACGCATGTAAAAATGCATGGTACTTTAGTACCATTTAGTGCCATCCAAAAACGCATGCGTTTTCCATAGGGCCCCCATTTTTAAAAAAACGCATGTGTTTCCTAAAAAGGCATGCGTTTTTCAAACCGCACCAAAAAATAGTGCATGCACTATTTTTTGGTGCGGATTTAAAAACGCAGCCAAAAACGCAGGATGCCATCACACACCTTGAAAAACTCATGATGACATGAAAAAACGCATGGAAAAATGCATGCATTTTTAAAAGGCACTACAAAAACGCATGCCAAGTGTGAGCCCAGCCAAACACACACATCTGATCGCAGTATCACTCCGCTCTCCTTAAGTCTGCGCAAGTGATATTGCTTCCAACCAACAAGAGAAGCAAACCACTGTGGAATGCAGAGGGACCTGACAGTAACGCACATTTGTATGTGAGAGCCCATTCACTGCCAGCTCTAAATGTTTGGGGTTCGGTAAGGCCAGGGTCACACTTGCGTTTTTTTCATGAGTTTTTGGAGACCTTCCTTTTTTAAAAAACATGTAAAAACGCACCCATAGGCCCCCATGTTGCCCTAATAGCAAAAACTCATGTCTTAATAGCAAGAACGCATGTGTGACAGTACCATGCGTTTTTGTGTGTGTTTTTGCTATTATGTGATTAGTTGACATAAAAAACGCATGCAAAAACGCATGGTACATTAGTACCTTTTAGTGCCATCCAAAAACGCATGCATTTTTTTAACATGGGCCCCTATGGAAAACGCATGCGTTTTTGGATGGCACTAAAAGGTACTAATGTACCATGCGTTTTTGCATGCGTTTTCCATAGGGGCCCATGTTAAAAAACACATGCGTTTTTCAAAACGCACCAAAAATAGTGCATGCACTATTTTTTGGTGCAGATTTAAAAACGCATGCAAAAACGCAGGGTGCCATCACACACCTTAAAAATCTCATGATGACATGAAAAAACGCATGGAAAAACGCAGGGTGCCATTACATACCTTAAAAAACTCATGATGACATGAAAAAACACATGGAAAAACGCATGAGTTTTTTTAAGTCACTAAAAAAATTCATGCCAAGTGTGACCCCAGCCTAAGTGTGATTTTTTTTTTCTTTGGGAGGGAATCTGATTTCTTTTGGAGGTAAATTTAGCATTACATAGGGAATAATAAATGTAAACTGTGTTTCCCCAAAAATAAGTCCTACCTTGAAAATACACCCTAGTGCATCTTTTGGTGCCAAAAATAATATAAGAACTTTGGGGAAAATGGTAATATGTTCTTAGTGAATGTAAACCAACATGATGAGATTTAGACATAATTCTACTTGAAAAAAATAAAAAAAACCTTTGTTTTTAGTAACCCACATCAAAGGATTCAGTTCAGTTGAACTGATCAAAGCTAGAATAAAATGTAATTTATTATTATTGATAAAAATGTATACTAAATGTCAGCTATTTCCTCCGTAAAAACATGCCTTTTAAGGGCTAAAATAAACAGTCATTTTACTTTTCCCATCATCAATGATCCTTGAAAACATGAGGGTTGAAGGAATCTTTTATGCATCATGGGCTTCAGTCTGAAGAATTTGTGTGAGAATTCCACGCATGAACTTCATCTTTATAAAACCATCTGGTGAAATGGTCAAATGTGCCATTTCCTCTGAAAGCATCTCAGACATATCCTCAGATATTTTGAAAATTCCATCTGTTCAACAAAGAGTCAATATTATGTGTAATTTTTATGTTGGATATTAATTTCCCTACTGCACTCTTTGAGAATTATGTTTTATGTATTGGACCCAATATCCCTTCATTTACGGTATTTGAATACTGATTAGCTTAAAACTCATTTTGATTGTTAACATAAATGTTATTGAAATATTTTTACTGTTTTAAATATATTTTAAGTGTGAAACCCATATTCATTGTGATTTAATTTTATAAATATCTTTACATTAAAAACAAATCCCATATTATATAGAAAAAAGGTGTTTAGTATTTAAGTGTGCTGTCAGGCTAGTCGATTAATAAAGTAGCTCACACTATAAACACACAATGCTTTCACTGCCAACTTTCAAACAAACTATATAAACTAAAATATTTCTAATATTTTCACTTTCTAATCTG
Source organism: Allobates femoralis (assembly GCA_033576535.1). Lineage (NCBI taxonomy): Eukaryota > Metazoa > Chordata > Amphibia > Anura > Aromobatidae > Allobates > Allobates femoralis. The sequence goes on along the minus strand of JARQOC010000009.1, from coordinate 113,895,304 downwards.
CTTCTTTCTTTTATGTTAAGATGGAATTTCTTGAAAGATTTAGTATCTTACAAATATCCCTGTGTTAGATGTATACATTGGCTACATTAGTCCAGAAAGCTTTAACATATGTTTTCATTTGAAATAAACATATAGTGAAATACCAGGATATACCTTACAAGAAGGTTTTAACACATCTAATTCTCCTTTACTATATGCCACACACATTTATTACTAGGTACATTCAGATTTGTTAAAACCTGTTAGGTTTATAATTTTACTTGTACAATCTCTGATTTTATACATATGTGAGATTACCCATTATATACATTGCATTTCTACTTCTATTAAATAAAACACTTAATGTATCACTTCAGCATTTCTTTTTTCAGCACTGAAGTATTCCTTGAAACCTAAGTCCTTTGCCCCCCGTTCTATACTCATTTTTTGGCGTCTTCTCCTCTTACCGACACTGTTTCGGTCACAAGGCATCATCTTGTGTTCTGGCCAGTGAGATGTTAGGTCACACCTCCCAATGCATCTCTTTGAGAGCCAGAACAAGGTTCTCATTTAGATATATTGAGTTGTGACCATTCGGTGCTCCATTAAACACCGGAGCTTCTTGCAGGTCAGAAATCATAGGAGACCGACAGAAGCGTCTGTGAAAGAAGGTGAAGCCACTGCAAGGTGAGAATCAAGAGTAAGGGGATTTATATTTAAAACACAACTACAATGCTGTAATAAAAAAAAGCAAAGAAAAAATGCTGGAGTGGTGCATTCAGAAATTGTAATATTCAAATGCACATGATCCCAGGTACGGAAGGAGTTTTACTCTGAGCGAAAAGATGCTAAAAACTAATATAATTATATATTATAATAAAACCCCAAGGCTACTTCCGTCAGGATGTAATGGTATGCTACGTCACATCCTGGCTGAAGTAGCCTCTACACCCACTCTGGGTGTTCCAATATGGCCACCCATTGCCGGGAGCAGGGCTTCCAAAGCCCCACTCCCGCCATCGGTACAAGCTGCGGCCCCACACACACTCCGACACTATCTCACACACACACATCCCTTCCACTCTGCTTGCGCACCCTTCCTCGCTCACCACTTCCAAACTCATACCCCCACTCATACCTCCATGCACTCTGTCGGCCATACTTACCACCGGCCCTGCGTATTCCCCGCTGCCGCCTGCAGACGATCCTCTTGCCTTCCCCTCCGCCGCCGACCGCACTCCTCCGTTTCGGCGACATGTTTATTCCAACATGGCGTCCGTGAACTCTCGCCGTCCGAAAAGTCTCACGAGACTTCCCGGACGCCATCTTGGACTAAGTATGTCGCCGCCCCCGGAGGACTGGATCCAATATCACGTCCGGGAAGTCTCGCAAGACTTTTCGGACAATGAGAGTTCCTGGACGCCATGTTGGAAGAAACATGTCGTCGGAGCGGAGGAGTGCGATTGGCGGCGGAGGCACAGTGCTGACCACCGAGCCACTGCACAGTGCTGACCACTGAGCCACCGCACAGTGTTGACCACCGAGCCACTGCACTGTGCTGATTACCGAGCCTCCGTCCTGCGCTGACCACTCTGTCTTTATCCTGCCCTTACCACTCTGCCTCCATCCTGCGCTGACCACTGAGTCACCGCACAGCGCTGACCACTGAGCACCACACAGCACTGACCACCGAGCCACCGCACAGCGCTAACCACCGAGCCACCGCACATCGCTGACACGAGATGACATTGCTGACCACGAGCCACTGCATAGTGCTGACCACCAAGCCACCGCACAGTGCTGACCACCGAGCCACCGCACAGTGCTGACACCAAGCCACCGCACAGTGCTGACCACTGAGCCACCACACAGCGCTGACCACCAAGCCACTGCACAGTGCTGACCACCGAGCCACTACACAGTGCTGACCACCAAGCCACCACACAGCACTGACCACTGTGCCACCGCACAGTGCTGACCACCGAGCCACCGCACAGCGCTGACCACGAGCCACCGTCCTGCGCTGACCACCGAGCCTCCATCCTGCGCTGACCACCGAGCCTCCATCCTGCGCTGACCACCGAGCCTCCGTCCTGCGCTGACCACCGAGCCTCCATCCTGCACTGACCACCAAGCCTCCATCCTGCGCTGACTATCGAGCTTCCATCCTGTCCCGCCGGCTCCATCTTGCCCCCCTGCCTCCATCCTGCCCACCTGCCTCCATCCTGCCACCCCCTGGCTCCATCCTGCCCCCCCTGGCTCCATCCTGCCCTGCTCGCCACCATCCTGCCCCCCCGCCACCATCCTGCTCCTCCGGCTCCATCCTGCTCCTCTGGCTCCATCCTTCTCCTCTGGCTCCATCCTGCTCCTCCGGCTCCATCCTGCCCCGCTCGCTCCATCCTGCCCTGTTCCCTCTTTCCTGCCCCACTCGCTCCATCCTGCCCCCCCGCTGTTCTAGCTCCCTCACCTCCATCCTGCCCCCCGCCTCCATCCTGCCCCACCGGCTCCATCCTACCCCGATTCTTCCATCCTGCCCCCCCTCCACCTCCATCCTGCCCCCCCTTCCGCCTTCATCCTGCCCCCCGCCGCCTCTATCCTGCCCCCCCCCGCCGCCTCCATCGTGCACTGCTCGCCGGCTCCATCCTGCCCCCCTGCCTCCATCCTGCCCCCCCGGCACCATCCTGCCCCCCCAGCTCCATTCTACCCACCTGCCTCCATCCTGACCCCCCCTGGCTCCATCCTGCCCCCCGGCTCCATCCTATCCCGCTCCCCACCATCCTGCCCCGCCCTCGCCACCATTCTGCTCCTCCAGCTCCATCCTGCTCCTCCGGTTCCATCCTGCCCCGCTGGCTCCATCCTGCCCCGCTGGCTCCATCCTGCCCCGCCGCCACCATCCTGCCCCGCTCGCTCCATCCTGCCCCGCTCGCTCCATCCTGCGCCACTCACCACCATCCGGCCCCCCCCCGCCACCATCCTTCTCCTCCGGCTCCATCCTGCCCCGCTCGCTCCATCCTGCCCCGCTGCCACTATCCTGCCCCGCTCGCTCCATCCTGCCCCGCTCACCACCATCCTGCCCCCCCGCCACCATCCTGCTCCTCTGGCTCCATCCTGCCCCACTCACTCCATCATGCCCCACTCACTCCATCATGCCCCACCAGCTCCATGCTGCCATGCCACCACCATCCTGCCCCGCTCGCTCCATCCTGACCCGCTCGCCACCATCCTGCTATACATGCGATGTAATGTACAGCCATATACTATAGTGCTGCTATACATGTCCTATAAAATACCACCATATACTATAGTGCACCTGTACATATACTGTAATATAATGCCATATACTATAGTGCTGCTATACATGTGCTAAACTGTACCGCCATATACTATAGTGTTACTTTACATGTCCTGTAATGTACCACCATATACCATAGTGCTGCTATACATGTACTGTAATATACCGCCATATACCATAGTGCTACTATACATGTGCTATACTGTACCACCATATACTATAGTGTTACTTTACATGTACTGTAATGTACCGCCATATACTATAGTGCTGCTATACATGCACTGTAATATGCCACCATATACCATAGTGCTGCTATACATGTACTGTAATGTATCGCCATATACTATAGTGCTGCTATACATGTACTGTAATGTACTGCCATATACTATAGTGCTGCTATACATGTGCTGTAATGTACCGCCATTTACTATAGTGCTGCTATACATGTACTGTAATGTACCGCCATTTACTATAGTGCTGCTATACATGTACTGTAATGTACCGCCATATACCATAGTACTGCAATACATGTACTATAATTTACCGCCATATACTATAGCATTGCTATACATGTACTGTAATGTACCGCCATATACTATAGTGTTGCTATACATGTGCTGTAATGTACCACCATATATCATAGAGCTGCTATATATACATGTAGTTCACTCAAGTTGACTGAACAAGTTCTGTCAATCACAGTATGTCAACTACATACATATTCTAGAATACTTGATGCGTTAGAATCCAGCTACCATCTAGTCATTCTATAATTGTCTCTGAAAAATTGCACAAATACAACATCATAAATAACAATATTAATTTTATTTATATATTGACAACGTATTCTGCAGCACAATCTATATGAACATGTCATCATCTAAGCTGAGCAATCACAGAACTGTATACAGTGTTGGCCAAAAATATTGATACCCCTGCAATTCTGTCAGATAATACTCAACTTCTTCCTGAAAATGATTGCAATCACAAATTCTTTTGTATTATTATCTTCATTTAATTTGTCTTCAATGAAAAAAACACAAAAAGAATTGTCCTAAAGCCAAATTGATTATAATTCCACACCAAACATAAAAAAGGGGGTGGACAAAAGTATAGGCACTGTTAGAAAAATCATGTGATGCTTCTCTAATTTGAGTAATGTACAGCACCTGTAACTTACCTGTGGCACCTAACAGGTGTTGGCAATAACTAAATCACACTTGCAGTCAGCTGACATGGATTAAAGTTGACTCAACCTCTGTCCTGTGTCCTTGTGTGTACCACATTGAGCATGGAGAAAAGAAAGAAGACCAAAGAACTATCTGAGGACTTGAGAAATCAAATTGTGAGGAAGCATGAACAATCTCAAGGCTACAAGTCCATCTCCAAAGACCTGAATGTTCCTGTGTCTACCGTGCGCAGTGTCATCAAAAAGTTTACAGCCCATGGCACTGTGGCTAACTTCCCTAGATGTGGACGGAAAAGAAAAATTGACAAGAGATTTCAACGCAAGATTGTGCGTGGATATGGTGGATAAAGAACCTCGACTAACATCCAAACAAGTTCAAGCTGCCCTGTAATCCGATGGTACAACAGTGTCAACCCGTACTCTCCGTCGGCGTCTGAATGAAAAGGTACTGTATGGTAGGAGACCCAGGAAGACCCCACTTCTTACCCCGAGACATAAAAAAGCCAGGCCGGAGTTTGCCAAAACTTACCTGAGAAAGCCTAAAACGTTTTGGAAGAATGTTCTCTGGTCAGATGAGACAAAAGTAGAGCTTTGTGGGCAAAGGCATCAACATAGAGTTTACAGGAGAAAAAAAGAGGCATTCAAAGAAAAGAACACGGTCCCTACAGTCAAACATGGCGGAGGTTCCCTGATGTTTTGGGGTTGCTTTGCTGCCTCTGGCACTGGACTGCTTGACCGTGTGCATGGCATTATGAAGTCTGAAGACTACCAACAAATTTTGCAGCACACTTCAAAAAGCACTAGAAAATGGTTTGAGAGAAAGCACTGGAGACTTCTAAGGTGGCCAGCAGTGAGTCCAGACCTGAATCCCATAGACACCTGTGGAGAGATCTAAAAATGGCAGTTTGGAGAAGGCACCCTTCAAATATCAGGGACCTGGAGCAGTTTGCCAAAACAGAATGGTCTAAAATTCCAGCAGAGCATTGTAAGAAACTCATTGATGGTTACCGGAAGCGGTTGATCGCAGTTATTTTGGCTAAAGGTTGTGCAACCAAGAATTAGGCTGAGGGTGACAATACTTTTGTCTGGCCCATTTTTGAAGTTTTGTGTGAAATGATCAATGTTTTGCGTTTTGCTTCATTCTCTTTTGTGTTTTTTCATTGAAGACAAATTAAATGAAGATAATAATACCAAAGAATTTGTGATTGCAATCATTTTCAGGAAGAGACTGAGTATTATCTGACAGAATTGCAGGGGTGTCAATACTTTTGGCCAACACTGTAATTGCCTGAACTGCTTTGTTAAAAGATAACAGATGATGATGATGTGTGGGGGGAGGGGGTGTTGGATTGGGTGGGGGGAACCTCTGGTAATAGTCTACAGGCCATTAAGGAGGTTGTTATTATTGTCCAGGATTACTGGGATGTTATTCTTAACTCATTTACTATCATACCCAACCGTGGACGTTATTATTCTTTCTTTCACAGCTGTAGCCCACCAATGATGCTATCATTACCTTCTTCACTTCCCTAGTTTACATGTTACCTTACTATTATCCATTATTAACCCCTGCACTGCCCTACATATTCAGATTGTTGTTATTAGCATTTCCACTATCCTAGTTGACAATAAATGTAAGCATTACCCACTTGCTAACTCTGAACTACCCTAGACTAACAGGAACGTTACCCATAGCTGCAGGTAAAATATTGTTCTATTAGAGGTTATTAAATATCTCTAATTATATTAAATATGAGCAAAAATAATTGCCAAATATCGTGGTAGAAAGGTGCCTATAGGGTGTTGGTCCTCATTGGTACTCAATTAACCCATTCATGACATCTTACATAAATTTACATCATATGTCATGTTCCTGCATTTGATACAGGCTTGTTCATCAAGCACACATCTTTCGCTATATATGATGTCTTTAGTCAGCTGACATGTGCCTATAAAAGCCATGAGTCATTCGGAGATCTGCCAGAGGCTTTTACCATTTAAATGCCCCTGTCAATTCCTGACAGTGGGACTTAACATGTGCTGGCAGGGGTTGTGCCATTCCTGCTCCATTTAGTGCGCCATGATTTCATTGCTGGGTGCCGATGAGTTGTCATGACACACAGGGGTCAGCTAATGACCCCTGTGTTTATCATTACAACCTACTGTGAATTCAGGCTGGGAGTCAGCATTCTTAGGAGATCATAAATTCTGCTAAATACAAAACAGTGCTGACGCACTGTTCTATGTAGCACAAGCTATCAAAATTATTGCAGCTTCAAGTAACTAAGGGGCCTAGTAAATACAGTAAAAGGTAAAAAATAAAGGTTTTTGAAAATATGAAAAAAATAATAAAAAATAAAATATTCAAATCACCCCATTTTGCTCCATTGAAAATAAAACAATAAAAAAAAAACAATACGATATAAAAAAGAAAAAAACTAGACAAGTTTGGAATCTACATACTGACCTGGAAATAATATTGCCTGGTTAGTTTTATAATACTGAGAACATTGTAAATAAATAATTAATTGTGAATATTTTTTCTAATTTCTCTGTACACTGTTGTCCTGCTAAATTTACCTAGATCGTGGCAGAGCCCGTACTTACGTAGCACTCACTGACTTACAAATCAGGCATGAATGATAACATTTTTTATAGCAAGATTACATTTATTTGTTAACAAAGTAGCACATGAATTGTCATCAATTGAATACAGACTTAACACAAATCATACCTAGACTTAATTGTAGCGAATAAGCATCAATACCTTTACCGCGCATTGTAGCTGCTTCACCTTCACTTTAGTGATATTGGAGGACCCAAAACCTTTATCTCCCTTGACTGTCAATTCTGTAGGGGCTGTTCCTTTCTTAACTTGGGACAAGTTTACAGGTATAAGTAACATTTGGGCAATCCTTTGGCCCGTAGACAACACTGAGGGTTCTGTCTCTAGATTCAACATGAGAACCTTAATTTCTCCTTGATAATCAGGATCAATAACATCTCCTTCTACTATTGCACCTTTTAAAGCAAAACTAGATCTTGTTGCAATTTCACCAAAATGTCCTTTAGGAATCTTGCATGCAAAACCAGTACAAATGGTACTTACCTTACCTGGTGCTATGAGCACTGCCTCTATTAAGTAGAGGTCCAATCCTGCAGCTGCTGGAATAGCTCTGTAAGGAATTTGTGCTTCCTCATTAGATTTTCAATAGATCAGTGTATCTTACATGTACCGTACTTTATGCATGCTCAAATTATGTGTAATCAGTGATAGTTCTGTTCTTAATTATTTGGAGAGCCTCACTTAAATTATCTCTCCATTGTCCATTTAAACCTGTAATGGAGTACCATAATAAAATGTAATCAGTTTTAGTGTTCTCAAAATACTCCACTGGGTGGCAGATTTACAAAGAAACCTCACCATCAATTCTGAGTATGTGTCTGCAGCTGTACAGATATATTTACAACTTCTACTCTCTGGCAGAAGACCGATGAAATCCATCTGCCAAATCTAAGCTGGCAACTGACCTATGTGTCCCATTACAGTATGTGGTACTGCCCTTTTCTGTGAATGTTCACATATGGGAAATTGTGCAATGACTTGTTTTATAACATTTAAAGTTAAGGGCACTCCTCTGTCTTGTATCCACCTGTAAGTGGCATTTTCTCTCAAGTGTCCACTTTTCTGATGCGTCCAAACAGCTATACCATGCAACCATATTTCTTTCTCTTTATCAGGTTCAGTACCTGCGACAGACATTGAGGCTGCCGCATCTGCTTGGGAGTTAAACAAGCATTTAAATGGGTCAAGAGGAACTGGCTCAGGACCCAACAAGAAGGGGGGCAATGTTAGACCTAATATTAACCAACAGGTCAGACCACATATCAAATATACGGGTAATATAAATGGAGGTCACTTGGGTAATAGTGATCATAACATAATAAGTTTTCAAGTATCCTTTACTAAGATGTGTAGTAGAGGGGCTACAAAGACACTAAACTTCAGGAAGGCAAATTTCCAACGGTTTAGAGATGATCTTAGTACAATAAACTGGGACGATGTCCTGAGACATAAAAGTACACAAAGCAAATGGGAGATGTTTATTAGCATCCTGAATAGGACCTGGGCACAATATATACCCTATGGGAATAAGCATGCTAGAAATAGGAGGAAACCACTATGGCTAAATAAAGCTGTAAGAGGACCAATAAGTGACAAAAAGAAAGCATTTAGGGAATTAAAGCAAGTAGGTAGTGATGAAGCATTAAATAAATACAGAAAATTAAATAACATCTGTAAAAAGCAAATCAAGGCAGCAAAGATTGAGACAGAGAGACTCATTGCCAGAGAAAGTAAAAATAATCCCAAAATATTTTTAACTACATAAATAGTAAGAAACTAAAAAATGATGGTGTTGGCCCCTTTAAAAATAGTCTGGGTGAAATGGTGGATGAGGATGAGGAAAAAGCCAATATGCTAAATTACTTTTTTTCAACAGTATTTACACAAGAAAATCCCATGACAGACAATATGATCAGTGATAACAAAAACTCTCAATTAAATGTCACCTACTTAACCCAGCAGGAAGTACGGATCGTCTAAAAATCACTAAAATTGACAAATCCCCGGGCCCGGATGGGATACACCCCAGAGTGCTGCAGGAATTAAGTACTGTCATAGATAGACCATTATTTTTAATCTTTAAAGATTCCATAATAACAGGGTCTGTACCACAGGACTGGCGTATAGCAAATGTGGAGCCAATATTCAAAAAGGGGACAAAAACTGAACTTGGAAATTATAGGCCAGTAAGCTTAACCTCTACTGTGGGTAAAATCCTAGAGGGTTTTCTAAGAGATGCTATACTGGAGTATCTGAAGAAAAATAACCTCATGATCCAATATCAACATGGTTTTACGAGGGACCGTTCCAGTCAAACTAATCTGATAAGCTTCTATGAAGAAGTAAGTTCTGGACTGGACCAAAGAATTGCAGTGGATGTGGTGTATATGGACTTTTCAAAAGCTTTTGATCAATCAATCAAGGAGTCTCATACCAGTCACGTTCTTTCACACACAATTATTCGACAAACAAATGTTAATACACAAGTGCAATGTGTTTGCACTATCCTTTAAACAAATTTATTTATCTATTTTAATTTAAAAGTTATGCGGCTTTGAAAAGTTTTTGACAAAATGCCAACTGATTCAAACTGCACACTAGCGGGCACTTCACTTTCATAACCAGCTGAGAATTTTTCCTATGAACTGTCCTATAGGCTGAGGCTAGCGTCCAGTTTCACTTCCCCAATATTGCTTCATCACCTGCCTTTGGAGGGACCCTCTCGAGTAATTTTAACATCAAGAGACTACTCCATCGAGTAACTTCACAACATCGAAGGGCTACCACATCATCTGCCTTTGCAGGGATCCCTCAAGAAACTTCACAACATCGAGGGGCTACCACATCACCTGCCTTTTCAGGGATCCTATAAGTACATCAACAACACTATAGGGTTCAGAATCTTTGAGCTTATCCTGCCATTGTTCTGCCAGACCACAATTGACCAATTCATGTGCTATGATATTTTATAGAGCCTCGGTCCAGCCGGGAACCTCCATAACAGTTTCCTTAGCTGTTTCCTTATGTTTTCTGAACATTTTGGTACTCTGCCTAAAGATCAAGAAATTTTGAAAAATGTCAAATAAGAAAATATTACTCAAAAATAAGGTGTTCTTTAAATACCCCACTGTGGGGCATCCTGCTGACTACGCCAATTAATGTCCTGCTAAATGTACCTAGATCGGGGCAGAGCCCGTACTTACGTAGTGCTCACTGGCTTCCAAATCAGGCATAAATGATAACATTTTCTATAGCAAGATTCAATTTGTTTACAAAGTAGCACATGAATTGTCATCTATTGAATACAGACTTAATACAAATCATACCTAGACTTAATTATAGCGAATAAGCATCAATACCTTTACCGTGCATTGTAGCTGCTTCACCTTCATCGGGGAGGTCATGATCAGTGAGGAGGGATCAACACCGCTTGCATTACAGAAGACTGCGTCCACCTTGCCTTCTAGAAATGTTTCCCCCCCCCCACTCACTTAACGTAACCTCCCTCTTTTATATAGTTTTAGAATATCTATGATCACGTGCTGACTGCCGGTTATAAGACGTATGTCACAATACTGTGTTTCTGTCACAGGATATATGTCTCAAGACGTCCATCTGTATTCCTGTCACAGGACGTAAGTCACAAGATGTCCATCTGTGTTCCTGTCATGAAATGTCTGTCACCAGACATCCAGCTTGTTTTCTCATCATAGCAGCATAATGTCAAAGATAGTTCACCCTTTCATATTTCAACCATGTACTGATACATAGATGGAATGATAAGACCTGTGGTCACTATTCTATTATTAAGATACCTATTCTATACACATACACACTCCATTCTCATCCCATGGGTATCACAACTGTATAGTTAAATCAACGGTTATATTCAAAAGCATAACTCAACCCACAAAAAACAAGCCTCATATAGCTTTATTGATGGTAAAATAATAATCCTTGGAAGAAGGGTAGAAAAAAAACAATTTCTCGACCAACACATCTAAAGTCCCTTGGGTGAATCTGTTCCACTATGAGACATACATCTTTCAATTTGTGGTCTCCATATGTTCTCAAAGACCTCAAGTTATTACTTTTGTTATATTCAAATTTTTTAATTATAGTTTGCTCAGTACCATAATTTTTTTCCATAATTCCAACAAAGGAGTTTCTTCACTTCTTCATGTCATAAGTATACATTTCTTCACAAAGAAAAGAAACATTGCATTGCTAAACTTATGATCTTTTCCCTACAAAATGTTCATGTA